>VWYI01038255.1:1731986-1878190 GCA_013399455.1 Anthoscopus minutus | reverse complement strand
AGCAGCCCGGGCACGCTGCCGCCCGTACGGCCCCGCGGCACCGCCGCGCCCGCACGGAGCAGCCCGGCGCCGCCGCCGCCACAGGAGGAGGAGGCGGTGGCGGAGGAGGAGGAGGAGGAAGAGGAGCAGGAGCCGGAGGAGGAGGCGGCTGCGGGCAGCAGCCCCGCAGGTGAGCGGCCCGCGCGGGGCCGNCGGCCCGCGCGGGTCCGTGGCGAGGCGCTGTCAGCGGGTCCACCGGCGGGGAGCGGGACGGGGCTGCGCTCCATCCTCCGCCGCGCGGACAAAGGCGCGGCCGGGGACGGGGCGGCGGCTCCCCGGGCCCCTCCGGTTGCGGCGACCCCCGTGCAGGGTGAGCGAAGGGACCGCCGGAGCATCTCCCGGCTCCGGCCTCCCCGCGGGGCTGGGCCGCGGGGCTGCCGCGGCTGTGCCGGCCCTGGGATGCAGTGTGGGCTGTGCCTAGCCCGTGCCTCGCCGGGGCTTTTGGGGAGCAGCGCGGCAGGTGCTGGTCCAGGCTACCCGAAGCATCCTTCAGGCAGTGGTCCCTGGCATGCCCTGTGCTCCCGGTGGAGGAAGATGGGTCCTTCCCATCACATCCAGACAGTGTCCAACAGGGTGGATGCTCGCCTAAGAAGTCCCCCGCTGGGACTTTTTAGGCCGAGTTGCTCCACAACCATCAAGTGTCCCCAATGTCCTATCTCGACGTGCTGGCAGTAGAGAAAGAGCAGGGTTAGCGATGACTTGGTGTTATCAGAGCCTGTGTTCTTTCTTACCAGGGTCAGGAGGTGTATTTACAGCTCAGTGGGTGCTGGGGTACTCACATGGTATTTGATGGGTATGCAAGGGCAGAAATGAGCCACCAGCTTCACCTGTGCTGGGAATGATGTGTCTCTACAGCCCATGCAAGGCCTCATCCTGCCCCTTTGGTGGTCGGGTCTTATACAGAGCTGAGGAAGGTGCTATGGCAACAGGAATAAATGGAATTGTCAATGTAGGGTGTAAGGAGGAGAGAGGTGAAGGGTGGATGGGAGGGTTGTGCTCACAGGTGAAGCTCATTCTGAGTGTAGCACAGCACTGGTCACTTGCTGGGAGGTGAAACACTGATGCTCTTCAAAGCTGAGGCTTCAATTTACCTGTAGATTGAATAGACAAAACTGCGGTGGAGTCCAAGGATGGGGCTTTATCCACTTGTTTTACTAGAGAACTTGGTTTCACACACATGCAAATACTATAGTACTGATTCTTTTCTGTTTTATGTTTATTTTTCCTCTTTGCCTGAAAGATGTTTGGCTTAAGTATACTGAGCTTCCTCTGATGTGAAAGGGATGCAGTCTGTTGTTTTGGTAGTGTTAGCAGTCTGAACAAGGGGATTAATCAACTTTTTTCATTTGAAATTTATTTTTCGTTTAGAAATAAAATGAACTGAAGATCTGGAGTTGCTTGTTTTCCAGACTTTAATTTGCTTTCTTTTTTTCCTGAGAGGTTTCTCTCCTTGCTTTTTCTGGAAGAAATAGAATGGCTTAAGATTGGGAATTGCTGATAAAGGTAGGATGAATGGAATGTTCTTAAAGCAAAAGCAGTTTCTTCTCTTGTGCCATGATGAGACAGACTGGACTGATCAAGTCAGTGCAGCACTGTGCGACCCTCTGGGTGCCCACCAGGGGTTTCACATCACATTCCAAGCTTCCTCCAGCATGTTTCCCTTCTTCCAGCACTTAACCCTTTTGTTATATTTGTTTCCATTGGTATCCATTCGTATCCATTGGCACTGGGTCTCCCACCCTGGGCTTCATCAAGAGCATCCTGCTCCTGCAGGCAGTGACAAGTGCATGAGGTGGCTGGTTTAGCAGTGGCTTTGGGATGCTCCCACATTCCATGTAGGATGCTTACATAACATCTTCTATTTTTTTGCCATTGAAGCTGTCAGGGATGGAAGTCTGGGGAATTTTGTCTTTAATCCCTGTGCTCCCACGGGCTGCCCTCACCCATGTGCTTCAGTTCTCACTTGGGAAAAGGGAGCATCGAGGATGAGCACTCCCCACCACCACCACCCCTGGGTGTGCTGAGTCTGGATTGTGGAGGCCAGCATCACCCTTTGAAGTTTTAACGTGCTAATTATTAATGGCTACAGCCACATAGTTGCAGAATTGCTCTCTGGTGCCTTTACACTGTGGTGATGGCCAGGGCAGGAGCACATGGGCAGATTTTGACTTCTCCAAGAGGCCACTTTGTTATTCCTGAGCATGACAGGTTGAGATTAGCCCTGGCTGAGGGGGGATGGCTGTGTTCTCCAGGGCTGGGTGAGTTTTAGGGCACCTGAGGGTGGATGAGACAGCAGCAGGAGGGGATGCTGGGCTTGGCAGCACCCCCTGTGTGATGGGGGAGCCTGGGCTGCTGTTACGGGTGGATGGTGCAGCCGTGGTCTGTGTGGGAGCTGCTCTCTGTGGGTTTTGTGGGGTTTTCTGTGCTGCCCCATCTGCTGTGAATTGTGCAGAGGTTTGCTCTCAAAGCCTGTTACGCACCAAAGCCACAGCAAAGCCAGGGGACATAATGGGCTTAGCTGAAACCCTCCGTTTGCTTTAACTCAAGCATGTTTTCAACATCACTTTTCCAACTCAGTAGGTAATTAATGCATTATGTGCTCTGTTGCATTAAACAAATGGGCCTTTTCTCATGCACATTATTACAAAGGCTTCCCTTAATGCTCATAGCATTATCACTGATAAGAGGTTGGTGTGAGAGGCCTCAGGGTCAGTGTTCAGAGCTACCAAGGTTTCAATTCTGAGTTTGCTGTATTTCTCATTCCAGTTTAAGAATCACTTCAGTTTTCTTCGAGCTGCCTGCTTGCTCTGTTCTTGTCCTCCTCCTTTCCCCAGTGTCATGATGTTTATTTTTATTTCCAAGCCTGTGATCATGTTAAAATCTTGGATTTTGTTTCTAAGGGAAGTAAATTGCTAATCCTTATGTTTGTGGAGACAAGCTTAGAAGTATCCCCTGCTTTATCACCAAAGCCTCTAGCACCCACCATGGAGACTCTGCCTCATCCTTTTATCCCCAACAGTCTCATTTTAAGCAGGAGCTGGAGTTTTGCTGGGGAATCTGGCTTGGGAATGGCTGCTGCTTGCGTGGATGCTTGTGTTGGAGCAGAGATGCAACTGCTGTGGCCAGCATGGTCCTGGTTGGACTCTCCCTGCCTACGGAACAAAAATCCTCAATTCCATGTGGTTCTAAGGGCAGCCTTGAGTAACAGGGGTCTCTTTGAAGGACATTTTGTTCTGACACTCTTCCAGCCCCATGCACAGCAGGTGGGTGGGCTGAAAAACCCAAGTGTCTTTTCACAGCCTTGCTGTGCAGGGTCAGCAGGAGAGCTGCACCCAAATCCCAGGTTTTGGTGTCTTTAGACTTTACTGAGTGCTTCAGATCCTGGCAGTTGTTGCCTTCTCTCCTCCGTGCTAATTTGCCTTGCCTCACCTGCCTTCCTGGGTCACCAGCTCCCAGAGGTGACGTTGGATCTGACTCCTCACCTCTGCGCCATGTAGGAGGGGACAAGGAACAATTTCCGCTGCAGCCACAGGGCCAGAAATGCAGATGGCTTGGAGCATTAACCACGGGGAGGTGTCGAGTGCTGCCACGGAAACGTGTGACAGCTGAGTCAGTGGCACCTGCTGGGTCCCCAGCCCCTGCTGTGGGGCTGCTGGGTGCTGCTGCTCACATGGAGGAGCTGCAGCCAGAGCCCCTCAATGGGTGGTGGCTGCAGCTTTGTGTGGGATTAGCTGATGGGTTTAGCTTGTGAAGAGGAGCCCAGCAAATCCCTGGGGGTCTTGGGATGACCTGTGGCTGGGCACAGAGGAGGTGACAGATTGAGGAGGGGACTGGTGAGAGCTGGAGGGTTTTGCTTTTGTGCAAGGCATGTGGAGAAAGGTCTGTGTGTCCTGTTCTTGCAGGAGGCGTGGTGAGGGCAGGTTTTGGGGGTCCCCACAGCACTCCTCACAGTATTGTTATACAGGAAAGACTGGTCCAAGCCATGGAGCCATCAGCAGCCAGACCCTACCACACTGGGGCTGTGCCCCTCGAGGGGTTGGGAGCTCCCAAATCCTGGTAGGACTAAAACAGCTGAGTTGTTGAAGGTAGTTTCAGGACCTTGTGCCATCATCGCTTTTGGAGCTCTGGGTGACTCCTCTTTTTCTCTCATCCAGCCATTAGATCCTTTGGAAGAAGTCTTCCCACCTGTGTATGGGTTCACCTGCCTGAATGCCACTGCTCTGCCTATGACCCTGTTGGGGACAAGCAGGAGGAGCCAGGGAGGGGGAGCTGGAGCTTTCCTCCTGCTCATCACTGGGGAAGGCAGCTTAAGCCTTCCTTGTTTGAGGGCTCAGGATTGTGTTCCATGTGGTTACAGAGATAACTTGTGTTCAAGGTGCCAGCAGGATTTAAATTTATTTAAAGAAATGGAAATGAAGGTATGAATGCGAAGGCTGAGGATAAGGAGAATGGTCTTGTTCCTCAGGATCAGCATGGGAGAAGCCAGAGCAGAGAGTGTTTTTTTCAATCAAATAGTAAGTTTGTATCTTTGAGCTTTAAATAAAGACATGTTGCCCAGAGCAGAAAATGTCACTCCCTTACTGTCTTTCCTGTCTCCATGCTCCCATCTGAATCATTCTTGAATCAGATGCATCCAACTGTCCTGACTCAAGACTGAGATTCTGGGACTTAGCAATGCTCATGAAAATCCAGATATTTTTGGGAAGATCTGTAGAGCATTGAGGGTCTTGTTTATTAGCTTCTCTCTGCTGGGATTTTGCTTTTTGTTTTTATTTTAAATGGTAGCTGAGATTCAGACATATCATCACTGAGCTGCCACTTGGAAAATGCCATCTGTAAAATGACACTACCACTGTGAGGTGATGTTATTTATCTGACTGCTGTTGGCCATACCCAAACATCAGCCTGTGGGGAGGCAAAGGTACTGGAGCACTGAAAAATGGTTTATCTTAGGCTGCATGGTGGCAGATGTGCCAGTCCCTCTGCTGATGCCAGCGTCCCTCCAGGCCCTGCGAGGGTGCCTGGGACAGTGCCACCAAAGGGACTCTTGTGACACAGACTGGGCTTTGCACAGGGTGCAAAGGTTATGCCCATACAGACAGCTGGGAAATGTGTGACCAAGCATGGGATGGGCTCCCTGGACAGTGACTGGTTCTGCCCTTGGAGCACCTTCCTGGTGCTGGCTCTTCCTCTCGAGGCACCCTGACCTTGATGCTGCCGGGCTGTGCCAGGGGGACAGGACTACTGTGGTCAAGGAGTGATGGTGCCATGGGCTACACCGAGGTGTGACCCTCATCCCCGAGGGGACTGTGGTCCTTGTGCTGCTCCAGTATGGCCCTGCAGGTGGCTGCAGCATCCTGGGATCTGCCCACCTGAGTGGTGGTGACGGTGAGCATCGAGCCTGTCCCCAGGTGTGTCCTCACTGCTGCAGGTGAGCAGCACGAGGACTGGACACCCAGGACATCCCATGCCCTGTGGCTGTGGGCACAGAAGCACAGCACAAGCTGTTTTTGAGCAGCTGAGGTCCCTGATGCAAAGTTCTGCTGAAGTCAGAGGAAAGACTCCCGAGGTTTTTTGACAAGAGCCCTATAAATACCCAGGGCTGAGGCTCTGTGTGCTGGTGACATTTGTGGAGCTAACACCAGCTGACTGTCAGGGAGCGCTGCTGTGGATCTGAGGTGCTTGCTAGTGCTTCCAAGAAGCAGCCAAGCTCTTTGTGCTGGTGTGAAGCATCTGCCAGCTTTGGGAATAAACCCGTGCCAAGGCTGCCTGCTGAAGGCAGGGATCCTTTTACAGCCGTCTGGCTGCAAGGGGAGGCTCCTTCTGCTTCACCTCTGACAAGCACCTAAAAAAACAAAGAAGTGATGTTGAGGAGCTGGATTTTTGTACAGCACCTTGACTGCTCCTGAGACTTCCCTGAGCTCTTGGATGAGGATGGAGCAAGGGCTTGGACTTGCTTTGAAAGTCCTAGAAAGCTACAGGCTGCCCTGGCAGGTGCTGCAGGTCTGAGCTCAACAGGGCTGCCTTGTGCAGCGAGGCATCGCTGGGTGGGAGTGGGCCCGGAGGGGCAGAGTCTGGCACTTTATAATTGGTTGGGGATATTAATATGTTTTATGAGCTAAGGGCTAGATTGCAATTCAGCCATCTGCCCTGCCTTGGGGAGTCGTGTGTCTCCAGCACCCCAGGAGAACAGAACGAGTTGCAATTCAGTCTCATTAAACTGGCTAAACCCCAGATTTCTGGTTCACAGGAAATTATTTGCCTTTTTTTTTTTTATTTTGACTTTTGGGTTGTGCCAGACTGAAATGGAATGGTTTTTCTTGCTTTGCTTCTGCTTAAGCTTCCAGTGAGCTCGAGTGTCCTGTGCCTTGAGGCTTCCCTGTAAGATTGTTGTGCCTGGGGCTAAATCCATCCCCAGTGAGGGGCTGGGGGCTGCTGGGTCCCTGCCAGGGGGAAATGCTCCCAAAATCACAGCAGGGCTTGTCTGGAAGGGTCTTTTATTGGATTAAAGCTTGTCAGTCTGGAAGCATTTCCAACAAGACATTCTAGACTTGGAATAATTGAACCTCATTTGTCTGGCAGAACGTTTTCCCCCTTATTCAATAGGAAACTTCCCGATGGTGCTGGTGCTGGCTCGCTGCAGCTGCCGTTCCTGGAGGAGCAGGGCAGGCTGTCACCTCTCCTGACAGGGTCACTCACTCCCCCATGGCTCCTATCCCTGCATCGAGGGGTTCAGGGGAAGTGGTCCAGCTTCTGCATCCCAGCTGGC
Organism: Anthoscopus minutus; assembly: GCA_013399455.1. Taxonomy (NCBI): domain Eukaryota; kingdom Metazoa; phylum Chordata; class Aves; order Passeriformes; family Paridae; genus Anthoscopus; species Anthoscopus minutus. The sequence goes on along the minus strand of VWYI01038255.1, from coordinate 1,871,382 downwards.
TGCTGTCCTGGTGCTCAGGGGCTGGGAGCAGCTTGGCTGTCTCCTCTTGTCTTCTCTGTGGGTTTAATAAAGGCAGGGAGCAGGGAGGGGGCTGCTCGACCCGCCTGGTTTCCCGGGATTTTGCCTAGCTGCCTGGGAAGAATAGACCCTTCAAACCCTGCCGGGGCTGTAATTGCCCGGGGACCGATTGAGCTGCCCAAATCGGCTCTTTTGTTGGAGGCTGAATTCCTCCTCTGGCTGGTGCTCATCTGGGTCTTCCCATGCAAAATTCCAATCGCCCTCTGTCACCCAAGATGCAGCAGGGTCGGGATGCCATGCAGGCTGCCAGCCCCCGGATTTGGCAGCAGCTCTGCTCCAGCCCTTCAGGGCTTTTCCTCCTTCCCCCCCCAACTCTGGAAGAGATTTTAGAGGTCTCTGCTCCTCATTCATACACACAGGTCCTATTTCAGTGAATGAGGAGCTTTCCCAGCGCTGCAGCAACTAATGCAAAGCTTTAGTTTGGTCTTGTGCTGCTTAAAGGAAGATGTTTTTTAAATTTTTTTTTATTTCTGAACACCTGCTGTATGAATTAAAATTTGCCTTGTAAATGTAACCGATTCAGAGTCTGAGCATGAGTGATGGGCGTTTGCCTTTTGCCTGGAAAAAGAAAAAAGCAAGAACCTTGAAGGTTTTTCTCTTCTTGCAACTTGCCTTTAAAGCAGAGAAGCCCAAGACACTTCTTTTTTAACCGTTTTTAATTCAGTTACCCCCTGTCCTTATAAATAAGCCCCCAGAAACATGACAAGGCAAGCATCCCTGCTATTTATAGCTCTGCTCCACATGCCTGTTTTAAAAATCCGGCAGCTAAATGGCTCTGCAGCCTTTCAGCAAAAGGCCTAATGACACAGGCATTTTCTATGCATGGATGGGTGGATGTTTAAAGGCTGTTGGTGCTGAGCCTTCACCCTGAGCAGGCAGGATGGGTTCTGCAGCAGGGAGTTTTTTCCTGGTCAAAGAGGAGCCCCTTGGCACTGCCCCAGCCCTGGAGAAGGGGCTCAGGGTGGGCTGCACCCCATTGCCCACCCCTGCTCCAGCCACTGGGGATGCTCCAGCAGGGTCAGTCCTCCCACCTGCCCCCCACACCTTGACCTTTCTTGGGGTTACCACTAGGCAAGATATATTGATATTCCCCAAGCTGTTAGGGTATTTTAAAAATAATTTGTTGAGACTGCATTAACCTTTCATTTTTTATTGTTTTTTTTTCCTCCTTTGTGGCATCACCTCCCTCTAATGATGAGGCTGCTGGTAGCCTTTACCCGTTTAACTGGTTGTGCCACTTCTCAGATGAATCTGCTTTATTCCTGGCAAATTATATAGCCACAGTTTTCAGGCAGCTTTACTCTATTTTGACTGACTGGCTGACTATATTAACTGATAGTGCTGCTTGGGCTGCTTTGATCCTGTATTATTTATGGAAATGATGGCACATAACTCTGTGTAGCTGATTAATGCTGCATGTATTTTTAATATGCTAGTTCTCCTGTTTGATCTGTGCTAAATGATTATTCTCTGATGTGTTCCTGGGTTCATTTTGGCTCTTTATGAGAAGGAGATTGAAATGGACTGTTTGTTTTGTTGCCTTTTTTTTTTTTTTTACCTCCCAGTGGTCTCATCGTGGGCTGCATTTTCAGCTTTCACAGGTTGTTTTCCCCAGCAGGGCTCTGCCTGCCACGTGGAGCACTTGCACTTTATTGCTATTAATTTGAGTGCTTTTGTTGGTGACATTGCTCTAAATTCAGCCCTGTGTGTGCAGCTGTGGGAAAATTTGAGAACATAGAAGGAGCAACAACCTTTTAGGTGATGCTCAATCCTTCCTTCAGGGCAGTTGCTGAATAAGACTGTGACTGTCACTGAACAGGGCTTGGGTCCAGCAACACCTGAATGAGAAGAAAACCACTCTAAACTGGCAAGGGTGTAATTCATATTTTCTGTGGCCTGTCACAGGATGGCTGGGACTGGTTGATATTAAGAAGATGACTTTAATTGTCAGGGATGTGTGTGCTCAACCCACAGCTTCCTCTCTGCGGTGTGGGATGTGGTCGTGGCTGGGGAGGGATCTGTGGGCAAAGTTGATGTTTCATCCCAGCAAATACCCACTGCATCCCATGGTGCAGCCCATGGCATGTGCCGTGCTGCTGGCACTGATGAGGAGGAGGGAGGCTGATGTCCTTCATCCCTCCTGCAAAATCCTCCCCCAACACTAGATGTGGCTGGGGGGGTGGAAACCAGGTTGTTCCAGGAGAACCATCTGTGAGCTGGAGGATAAGCATTTCCCTTTCCCAAGGGCCTAGAGGAAGGGAAGGAAGTTGATGATTTTTTAAAATATATATATTTTTCTCCTGCCTTTTAAAATAACTGCTCATTTTCATGGCACAGGCAAAGGTTGACTCCAGAGCCCTGCCTGCACTCTGCACATGGTCAGATCTATCTTCTCCCTTGGCATGCTGTGTTCCAGCAATAACAAGTTTGTGAGGATACTTTCATGAGCAGTGCTGTAAAGTTGCAAAAGCAGTGCTCAAAACCTTCAAATAAAAGCTTTTCTTCCCCTCCTCTGGACAGTCCTTTGTGTCAAAATCAGCAAAATAAATGTCTTTCTGCAAAAGATCCCTTTTCCTTTAATGGGCTTTTCCATTGAAAACCGTTTAAACTGCATATTCTGTTCTTTCCCTCCAAATTTTTCAAAGCTCCTTGGGCTATGAAAACTTCAATGATTCAATTTTCTTTTCCCTCTATTTGAAAAAAAATGTATAGGGGGATATATATATTATATATATATTCCTGCTAGCTAAAGCTCTTGCCTTTTATCACAAAGCAAACCTTGTAGACTGGGTTTTAGGCTGTTCTTTCTCCACCCCAAAACAGACACACTCACTCGAGCAGTTGTTTGGGGGAAAAAACCAGGATGAATGCACCGTGCTGGGCTCTGAGGGAGCAGGCAGGATTTTGGGATAAGGCCCCTACAAACCCAAAACACGTCTGCATGGCAGATGTGTGACTAATGGGGCAGAGGCAGCCACGCCTTCACCGTGCCGCAGGTTTGGAGCGTTCCTGGATGAGGAAAGGACTCGGGGCTTGCACAATGCCCCGTGGAGCTGGCAGTGCCTGCGGGGCAGGAGGAGGTGTTGCCACGCACTCCTTCCCACCCCAGACTGACTGCAGCCTGCTCTCTGGGCAGCTGGGCTGGGTGCACTTGGGAACCCCAGGGAGGATGTGCTCCAGTGGTTTGTCCAAGCTGGAAGGTGACTGGGGTTGAAATGGAGCGCACTGACCTGTTGGCTCCTGCCTGGGCTGTGTTTGCTCACTTGCTGCCAGCTCAGGCAATGTCTTTGCTGCAGCCTCCCCAGTTTGTGCTCTGCGCTTCCCTTCCAAGGCCAGTGGGTTTTTTCCCAGTCCCAAGACTTGAGGAAGGATCTGGGTGGGAATTTGCCATGTTTTCCAGCTCTCCACATGAGTGCTCCCAGCTCTCCCCTCCCTGTGAACATCCATGTCACCTAGGATCTGCCCTGTGGGGTTTTCCAGCAATGCCCCCAGTTCCCAGGTTGGGTCTGGGGAGCTGCTGGGCTGTGTGGCATCGCCATGGCTGGCTCAGCATCCCCTGGGCCGCAGGGCCAGCTGGCACAGGGAGCAGATGGGGAGGTGGAGCTGGGTGCTCAGCCAGGTTTCAGGCTATGATAAAGCCAAGTGACGTAGAAAACTAAATACCTGTTATCAGAGAAAGACAAACAGCGTCTTCACCTGCCTCCAGCCTTTCTCCCTTCAAGGGGCTGGCTGCACACCTTGCAGCTAGCTCCCTGGAGAAGATGTTCTCTTATTAATGTGCTTGCTTTGGCTTGGCTGTGTGGTTGAGAAATCAGAGTTTTACTCCAGATAATGAGTGACAAACATTTATCTGGTCTTAACTATTTTATTGTGAGCATTTTTTTCCTCCTGGAAGTTCACAGTGAGTTGTTGACTGCATGCCCTTTGATGTGGATTAGTGCTGACACCCGGCAGTTGAATCTTCCCATCCTTTTCACATCGTGGTTGTTCGTTTTCAAGGGAGGCTTTTATACATGTCTGATCCATTTAAAATGAGAGATAAACAACAAATGGACCAGTCTCTAAAGGGACAGTCATTTTCAAGGGTGGTACTGACTTCCCTGTGGAAGGCAGCGAGCTCTGTTTGGGATGGATGGAACGGCAGGAGAGAGCCTTTCCTCAGCACCTCAGTTTGGTGTCAGGGGATGCCTGGAGCAGTGGCTATCCCTGTGTTTTGTTTACAGACCCCTTAAAAGCTTTCCAGGAGGTGTGTGGTTGGCAAGTTCAAGTTTATGGACTGGAGAGTCGATGCTCTCCTCTCTCTGCTTCACCACCCATTGTTTTGTGATCCCTGTGAGAGGATCCCCTGTGCCCACTGTCAGGATGTACAAGAGCTCTGTACACGAACTTTGCCTTAGCGCTGATGGCTCTCCCATCTCTGTATCTGTAATTCCAGGTGATATATTTAACAGTGAGTGCAGTATTGGCCCTGTCAAAGGAGAGTCTCAGGGCTGTGTCAGGTACCAGCAGTTCCCTGGGTTCGGTAGGATTTCGGATGCCTCTTGGCAGGTGGGACTCAGATCCTCCTTTCACTGTGTTTCTTTTTGACAGCAGAGCTGGTAGAAGAGGAGGCACTGCTCCTCCTCCTGCAATGCCAAAACAGTCATTATGAAGCCCTCAAAAATGAGGAAATGGTCAAGATAGAAATGTCAACAAACCTCTCCTAGCTGACCCATTGGCTGCAGAGGAAGCTCTGTGGTTTTGAGCATTTCTTTGGCTTGGGATCGGGCTTGGTTTTGCCAGCCCCAGACTGAGTGTGTTGCTGTTGCTGAGGGCAGTTCCCCATTGGTGATGCTGGAGGGCTGAGCTCTGACTGCAAACACTACTTTGGTTCAGCAGCTTGGCTCAGACTTGGTCTCAGCCTAGTGCCTGAGCTGTGGGTGAGATGAGTGCTGTACAGGGAACCTGGAACCCTGTGCCTGGCTGCCTCAATCCTTCCCATCACACTTTTAAGGGTTTTGCCTATTTACAAAGGCTTTGGGTGTTCTGTGGGACAGGACTGTTGCCTGCTGTACTTCCCTGGACGAGCTGTTATTTATTGTGAAAGTTTCGGAGAATTGGCTTAGGCTTTAAGTTACTGTTTGTTTGTGGTTGCCGAACTTGTGCTGTTTAATGGAAACATTTCCCTTTGGTAGGAGAGCTATTGCTGGAAATAAAGGCAGGTAATAAACAGCTCATGGCTGGGGTTGGAGCTGGACTGGATGGAGCTGCAGTGTCCATCCACAATGACTAAGGAGAGAGGAAATGTAAAGCTGATGTTCAGCCCTGACTGGAGTCATTCATCTTGAATGCAGGGCTTGGGGCTCAAAGCTGCAGGGCTTGGGGCTCAAAGCAGAGGTGAGGGGGAGGCAGGGGCTGGCAGCTGCCCCCAAAGCCTTGCAGGTGGGCTCTGCCCCTGCTCTCTGTGCAGGGGTGGGGATTTATGCTCTTTAAACCCACGGCATGGCTGCAGTTGCTGGAGGAAGTTCTGGAATACAGCTGAGCTGCACTATGCTGGCTGCTCCCCCTCAGCAGGTCCCCAGCAGATGATACTGGATCTGCTGCAGTCTTGTTTCCAGTGATAAGTGATGACTTTCTCCATCCAGGTGTCCTTTTCCATGACGTGTCCTGACCTATATCAGTTCCCTCTTTGAAAGCTTGGCTTCTCCTCCGTGGAGTTGCCAGCAAATTTTGTGTGGCTGCAGTATCTGTGACCCACTTTGGCAGGTGTTGGGTGAGAGCAAAGGTGTGAAACAGTGTGAGTGGGAATTTAAGTCACTCACTATGAGCTGGAGGTAAAGGTGTCACTGTGTCCTGTGCAAAGTATAGCAGGGCAGGTGTGAGGCTGCATTATAAAATAAGGGAGTAAAATGTAAGGAACAGGAAACTTCTCAGCTCGGATGACATTTTCCTTGCTCTGTCCCAGCAGCTCTCCTGCTTGCAGCACATTGTAACTTACATCGCAGTGTCTGGCAGGAGTTATGGTAACTCCAAACCAGCCCACAGCACTATGTCATCATAACCTTGAAACAGGACCCAAATGGCAAAACCTGCCTGAAACCAGTTGTGATTACTCATGCTCCGTGCTATCCCTTTCCCCCGCTGGGCTTTCTGCTATGGTAATTCCACTTATTAAGCAAGAAGACAAAACACCTTTATTAAACTTGGAACCAAGCTCAGGAGCAATGAGAGGAGCAGGACTTGCTGGCTGCAGGCTGTCAAAGAGTTTTCTTCTCTTTTCTCCCTTCCTCTGCATGGCCTTTAAAGTGAGTGAGAGAGGAACAAAGATACTTTGCTGTTTGTGATGAATAAAAGTCTGCATTTAAATGTGTTTGTTTAGAATAGGGGAAGAATTAGGAATGTGTATTGGGAATGAATCCTGGGATTTGTTGGGGCTTTGCTTCATCTCCAAGCTTGAAAAAGCAAAGAGCTGAGATGAACTGGGGTCATGGCTCAGGCTCTGGAAAGCTTCTTTTTATTAACACTTTCAGTTAGTGTTTATTAACATGGTGGATAAAAGGCGCCTTTGTTAGCGGGTCTGTCCCTTTGCTGCTCGGCTGGAGGAGCTGAATCTTGAAAGGAACTGCCCTGGGCACCTGCTGGAGTTACTGATGAAAGTTTCCATTCCAGATTTTCGCCACAGGCTTAGACATAAAATAGCCTGAAACCTTCCAAAGCAAGTTTTCCTTCCCTTTCTCATTAAAAAAAGGCTAAAAAAAGTTGTAAAAATGCCTCTTGCTGCCTGTGAGCCGAGCCATGAACGATGGGCCCCTTCCCTGTGTGGAGAGCATTTCATGTCACAGCAGTGTGACTCCCTCCTTCGTCTGTCTTCTACCTCTTGTGGGTGTCCAGACTCTCCCTTTGAGTGCATCCCTCAGCCTGGGGAATGATTAGAGCAGTTTAAAAATCACTCCTGCATGCTTGGAGAGAAACCTAGGCCTGATGCTCATGCTGCCCCTAAAGGTGAAGACCATCCCCAGAGGCTGTGTGTGCCCCAGAGCAGGGTGGGGGCCTGTGGCAGCCAAGTGAGGAGCAGCTGCTGCTTCCAGGGGATGCAGAGCACTCCTCTGCCTCAGCTGGGGGAGAATGCACTTCCATGCATTCTTATACTGAATAAAAATTCAGTGTAATTTTTGCTGTTGGCATCTCCTTGCTTTTGTAAGAGATGTAAGAGTGCTGTGAATGAGGGAGAAGGAAGGATAGCTCCTTACCTTGTTCCTCCCGGGTTGGGCTGAGCTTTGGTAGCTCTGCCCAAGGTCAGTGAGGCAAAGCTGCAGCTGCCCCCATACACCAGGGAAGGACCTGGTTACACTGTGGCTACCCTTGGAATAAAGAAATTGGGTGATGACTCTGCAACTAAAAAAATAATACTGCATTTTGCGGTGGGATGGGGCTTGTGTGTTTGCCACCTCCCTGGGAAACCTCCCAGGAGACCCAGGCCCTGCAGCTTGTACGTGATGTACCTGCATGGAGGGAGGGAGGGAGGCTGTCACTGTCCCCAGCAGCTCCCCTCCCTTCAGCAGCTCCCAGCAGCTGATGGCACTGAAGCAGATGTCTTACCGCCTACTCTGTGATTTCTGTACCAAGCCAAAAATGGCTTTCCAGCAGCCTGGACTTGGCCATTCTCTTTGCTTCTCCCAGGCAGTGTGAGCCATGGTGGGGATGACAAACCCTGCTCAGCTGCACCCACGGAGCTCTGGGGTTGGCTGTTTGGTGGCTGGCTCTGTTAGGAGGAGGCTGGAGGCCACATCCATTCCTGCCACAGCTGAAGTTGGCACCAAGAGCATGAGGAGTTAATTGCAGTCACTCGGGAGAGGAGGATCTATTGTATCTGCAGGCAAGGTCTGCAGGGGAGAAGGCTCTGGAAGGCTGCATGCCTTGCAGCAATGGATTTTGGTTGGAAGTAACTTCATTGTGTCAGGAGGCAGCTCCTGTCCTGGGCAGATCAGTTCCTTGCAGGCCAGACAAAGTCCCTGGGAGTGCAGGATGGCCGGGAAGGCCGGGCTGTGCTGCTGCACCTGCTCTTGCCTGGATCTGCTGGGAGCAGCAGGAACAGAAAGTTGTGCTTCTCAGCAATGAGCAAGAGCAGCAAACCCAGCTGGCACTCAAACAAAAGGTTTGGCCCTGTTCTCCCTGGTCTTGCCCAGAGGAGTCACTGGGAGCTCCACTGGGAAGGGCAGGATGTGATCAAGGGGTGTTCCCCGAGCTCATCTCTGTTTTCTTGCTGGTTATTCACAGAGCACAACTTTACAGCCCAAACACCAACAGTTGGAAGGATGGCACCAGCTCAGGGTTTTCTCTGAAGAGCCTTAAATCTCCCATAAATTAATGTGTTCATTCCTTAGTTGCAAGTCCCCAAAGCACCGAGCAAAGTTTGTGAGTTTAATTACTTTTTGCAGGAATCAGAGCACGCAGAGCCTTCAACAGATGATTATAGTTCATATTATTCATGCAGCTCTTCATAATCCCTTTCTCTGCTAGGCCGTGGTCGAAAGAGATTAAAATTGGAACCTGCTCATAAATTCCCAGCTCCATCCCGTGTAAGGTGTCTTGATCTTCCAGTGAAAGCATTTTGCTGACAAAACAATTCAGTTTCCTGAGAGGTGCCACGCAAGTGTATCTGGTAGGAGGGTACAAGCTGCCAGGGTTCTGTGTGCTGGTGGGGAGGTGTTTGCCAAAGTTAGTTTTCACCCTGTTTATCTCTAAACCTGGAATTGGGCTAGTTGTGTCACACACTGGGTGGTAAAAAATACAGAGATTTTCAAACAGAAGCATGGAATATTTACATGGCTGCAGACATTTGTGGAAAATATTAGTGGGAAAATCTAATCAACTAAAGTAGAATGCCAGCAAAACTATTTTTAAATTAATTAAAAGGCTTGGATTTTTTTTTTTCATTTAAACTGTGGAGGTTTTAATCCTCAAGTATGTATTTGGTCTATTTGAAGTAGCTTCTTGTATCATAAACATTTTAGGGCCACATTCCTTTTTGTGCAGAGTCTGCTTTGTAAGAGACCCTGGAGGGTTTGTCTGCCTGTGGAAACTTATTGTTACATAGGAATGAATAATTCCTCAACTGCAGCTGTGTAATCCCCCCTGCACAGCTTTTCTGCCTTATAACCTGGATCTTAATGACTCCAGGACCCCTCCTGCTTCTCCTGACACCTCCTTGTCCCATCCATGGGCTCCTCAGGTGTTGTGCTCCAGCAGAGCTATGAGCTGGGGATCTCTCAGTGCAGGAGGAATACTGAGTTAATAAGAATCCATATTTTTCTTTTTTCCCCCCCCTGATGTTTACAGGGCTTTATCCTTTAGTCTCCCAAGACTGCTTTACACTTGTGAGTCTGACTTTTGATGCAGGTTTACTGGAGAATGAGCAGGTTCAAAGCTCTGAGCACAGGTTGCTGACTTGTTTAGCATCAAAAAGCAGGAAAAAAAGACAAAATTGCTCTGTGTGGAGGAGCTTTCAGGAGCTCCTCAGGAACCACATACCTGTAGGTTCCATTGCAGGTGCAGGGAAGGAACAGAAATAACCAGTCCCAGGGAGTGAGCAGCCTTTGCCTTTGGGGAGGGTCTGAGGGTCCTGCTGTGCTCACGGCTGGGGAGGCAGGAGGGCTGTGAGCTGTGGTGGGCAGGGATGCTCCATCCCTTTGGAAAGGCAGGGGGCTGACACAGTTGAGGCTGAGCTGGAGTTTGGTTGAAGCCCCAAACCTGTCTGCTTCAGACTGATGGAAAGTGCTTATGCAGCTGCTGGTGACCCCAACAGTTGGGACCATGGCTTTGTCTTCTTTCCAAATGACAAGTGAGAGACTTAATCTGATAAAATATTCCTCAACAGATGTGTTTAATCTTCTAATGACATTACAAATGATGTATATGCATTGAGAAATTCTTGTCTTTTCCCCCTTGTTGACCCGTAAAAGCCTTTTATGGAACAACACAAGTGACTCTGTAACACTCTGAACAGCATTAATGTGAACAAAGTTCTCTTCACCATCATCCTGACTCTGCAGAGCCTGGAGCTTGATGGAGGCTGTTAAGTGCCCAGAATGTGGTGTACTCAGTAATGAAGTGAATGCAAAATAACAGAAGACACTCCTATACATCTATACAATTTTTTGGGGGTAGGCAGAGATATTCTTCCTACCACTTTGGCTTTGCATTGTAGCCTCAAGTGAGAGTAAATTACAGGTCTGAGCACTTTAATGCACCTTTGTGACGCAAGAGGTGACTCTTGTTTTGTGCTGAGCTCTGTCTGCAGGGGAATGAGTTGTGGGTCTTGGCAGAACTCCTCTTTGGGAAGCTACAGTGCATGAGCTCCTCTGGCCTGTTCTTGCAGGAGCTCTTAGCCCACAGCAGATGTTCCCCAGCTCCCTGCTGTGCCCAGCTCAGCCAGGCTGTGCCCTCTCAGGTCTGCTGCAGACCTGGGGAAGGTTGGAGGCCAAAGCATCCTTGCACTGGGGTAACAACTCCTGCACTCAGAACTGATGCACCCAAGTGAGGAGTGATGGAGCTGAACCCAAATTCTAGTCCAGGGCTAGACTGGACCACACTGACATGGTGCATCAGGGACATGGAAGAGATGGGCTGGAGCTCAGGAAATTGTTTTCCAAGGGCTGGGGAGGATGGGACCTTCCCTTTTAACAGCTGTCTCATGCCTACTCTCATTATCCCTTGCTGGAACAGCACTGTCCTGACCCTCATCCCATTGTTGGGGGAGGTTTGGCACATCAGTGGATTGTACTGGGAGGATGAAATGTCTTCTCAGGGGGAAGGGAAAGAGCCTGTTGAGAGGCAAGGGGAAAGACAGAGCAGTGGTGCAGCACAGCTGTGCCTTTGGCTGTAATGAGAACAAATTCCCAGTGAAAGAGCAGTGTCTAACTCTTCAAGGGAGATCTGTGTGTTTGAGGGAAGAACTGGAGCTGCCACCATCCCTGAGCAGTGCAAACAAGGAGAAAACAGAACTGCCAGGCTGGCTCAGAACAAAGCTCCACCCACCCAAGAAAGGCCAGAAGAAGATGCCAAGAGGACAAGGCACAATCTTGACTTTTCTGGACAGAGTTTCAGGGTCTTTCCCTTCAGGATGCTTCTTCCAGATCCCTGTATTTAACAGCCACCAGTGGACCTGTCCTCTGTGAGCTTTTCCAGTTCTGCTTTGAAGCCATAGGTATTTCTGGCAGCCAGAACATCCCCTGACAATGAGTTCCACAATTTAATTACAAGGGGAAAGGAAATGACCTTGGATAGATTTTTAAACCTGCTGTCTGATCCCTTTGTTCCTGTCTTGTCAGGAATGGTGCCTGGAGAGGGATTGAGAAGGGGAAATGGGAGAGAAGGTAGAGCTTGAATTTGGGAATGAAGTCTGGGGAAGAGGGAAAACTGCTTAATTAATATGAAAACAAAGCCTTTCCAGGGATGGGATGCTGTTGTTTAAATCCAGTGGGATATCTGGGGAGTATTTTGGGAGGTGAGGTTCTTACTGGGCTCTGTTGGCTTCAGAGCTGCAGATGCCACACTGGGGCTGCACCTCTGGCTCCCAAAAACCCAACAGTACCTCCAGGTTAGATTTTTTTTTTCCCCTCCCTTCATCTAGTCCAGAGAACAGAAAATGTCTGTCTCCTTGGGGATGCTTTTGCAGCAGGACAATAAATAGCATCTGTGGGGCTCCACAGCTTGCTCTAACAGCTGCATGTTCTTATAACCAAAAATGTGCATCTTGGGCTTTCCAGACTGGCTCCCAGGGAGTAGGTGAGTTCACTGAGGATTTGCACTGGTTCAGGATGTCCCCAGCTAATGTGGTTTCACAGAGACCTTCGTGCCTTTCCCAGTGTTGGCTTCTTTACCCTTTGTAAATATTTCACCTGTTTTCTAAATTATTCATTCATTAAGTGGCTTGGAAAGGAGGAGGAATCACGCTTATAATATGTGTAAAGACTTAAAACACTGCAAAGCTGAAAGGATGTGAAAAAAGTAATTTGAGGAAGGATTTCTACATCAGAAGAAGCCCTGTTTGAGAACCAGGAGGGGAGATGAAGGAATGTGGGATCTTGATGGATCTGGCACAGGCTGGGATGTTGCTGGGATTTGCAGAGTTGGAGTTTGCATTGGGATGGGATTTGGAAGCTGAGATCTTTATTAGGGGTGGATGGGGGAGCTGGCACAGAGTCTGAGGTGGCCACAGTGAGGGGTCACAGGGCACCCGCAGACCTGGAGGTTCTTGGTTGTGTCAGAGCTATTTACAGCCATGGTGTGGATCCAATACAATATAAAACATCTATTCTCCAGTTTATTGGTAACCTATGGCTTTTGCAGACTAAAAATTAATCAGTTTGAGGTTGGGGCTAACTGAAATTGGATATTAAATCTGTCTGCACACAGCAGCGTGCCTCTTGCTTCCCAAACGAGGAACCTTTCCTTCCACTCCACATTCCTCTAAGCAACAACCAGTGAAAGTGAAATATTGCTCCTGAATGGAAAGGTGTTTGGGTTTTTTTTGTTTGAAGGGTAACATGGCAGTGACACACATTTTTATGGTGCCTCTATTCTTGGAACTCAAAATATCATTAGGCTGTTAATTAATTAAAGTCTGTCAGTCCCTTAATGAACAAAGGTGGTGTGTTTTATCTGTGATAACCATGTGCTTTGAGCTGTTGTGTAGTGCTTTGTGGGAAAGGAAGGGTAACTATGATGGTTTAGCAATGGGGAACAGGCAGACATGAGCAGGGCTTGGAGGCCCTGGGGGACAGGGGAACACCCTAAGATGGGGAAACTGAGGCAGAGCAAGGGTGAGTCAGGATAGCAAACTGAGAAGAGTCAGAGCTTGGACCAGTGGCTCATCCCTGAGAGGTCTTTGCCCTTGGATCCCTTGCTGACGGTGTTATCCCAGCCTCAGCACAACTCTCCAGCCATGACTGTGCAGTCTGGAGTGGGACAGCCCTGGGGTTCATCCTCCTGTTCCTTCCTTTGCCTTTGCAAAAGCTCTCAGTGAGGTATTTTTGAAGGTTATCTTCAAAAGCCAAACATCAGCTTGAGAAAACTGAATAAAGGCTGGTAAAACCCAGGCTCTGGCCAGAAGCCAGGACAATGTTCCCTAATTTTCTTCTGTAGTGCTTGTCCTCTTTGCTGTGTTCCTGGAGTCCAGGGCAGATGTTCGTTATCGCATTCCTGTTCTGGCTCAGGACTGTTCGCGCCTTCTGCTGTGGGGACAACAACGTGTCCTTCAAATGAGGCCTCAGGTTTCCATAGCCTGCTGCATCCTTGTGTCAGCCCTTGACCTCGATGCTGTGCCAGATGATGGAGTTCAGATTTCAGAGCTGCTGTGTGAATCTGCTCCCCTGCCCAACCCACACAGCTCCAGGGTGTTTTGGGGCTGCATCCACGTGTGAGCCGGGCTGGATGCATTTGGGGTGGGTTGGGACCATGTGGGATGCTGTTCCCCTACCTGGGACCACCATCCCCCACTGAAGATCTCTGGGGTGGTTGGAGGAGTTAGGGTCTTCAAGGAATTGACCCTTTTGGGAGACAGCTTCTGGATCTGTTGTGTTGTGCCTTAACATGCACTTTGGGTGATTTTGCAGCAGACAGGCTCAGCTCCTGTCCCCATCACTAGCAGAACCAGGTTCCACCAGCCTTCCAAACAAAAAGTGCTTTTGGATTATTGCAGCATTTCTCACTCTCCTGGGGAACCAGCATTGCAGTGGTGCTGTGTTGCTGTTGGATTTGGCAGTGAAGGCAGAGCCTGACCTGGACCGAGACAATTTTGATGGGCTGGAGTGTTGGATGGAAAGCAGTGGGTGCTAAAAAGTCAGAAGTGATGGGGCAGAGCTCCATCATGTGATGGGGACCATCCTCAAGCACTGCCCCCTTCTTCATCCAGCCATCCACCTGGAGTGTCAGGATGGCCTCAGGGGGTGGCTCTGACTTCGATGGTCCTGGAGCAGCACAAGGTTGGTCTCCACATGGAGCAGTGTGGGACCTGCCCTGTCAGTGCCTCTCTTGCTGTTAGAACAGACACAATGCTCATTGTCTTACCTTAATCAAGTCTGGCAGGTCTAATGGCACCACAAGTTGAGTTCTGAAAGGGAAATTTGTTTTGATGCATGTTCAACAAACTCCAAAGTGCTTTTGCTCAACAAGTTTTTGTGATTTCTGTTCTGGTGGCAGGGAGAAGCCCAAGTGCCCAGATCAATATGGTTCTGCTTGGATAATTGAGCTGGGAATTTAGTTCGTTATGTGAAGTGCCTGCTGAAGTGGATAATTGTGATCTTGAGGTGTTTGTCCTATTTGACAGTTTGGATTGAAGAAAATTTAGGTGCAATTTCACAGGCGTATAGGGACAACATGGCTTTTGTGGGGATCCTGTGGTGGAGTAATAAAGCTAAAGAACTCACATTTCTTTGTGTGTTAGAAGAACCCAGATGACAAGGAAAAGAGCTTTAAGTCAAGTTTTCTTGGGAAGGGGACCTGGTCTCTCCCCCCTCCCTGAAGTGCCCTGAATACTGTCTCTTCTCAAGCAATAACAAACACCAGCAGTTGTGTAAAGCCCCTGATGCTTTATGCACTGTATTTGCAAATACTCCTTGTTTATAATTCAGTCTTGGCAGAAAAAGACTTTAAATTATTAAGGCACTAAATATTTTGCAGTGAAAGAACAGAGATAAAGCTCTTGGCAGAAACAAATTGCCAGGGAGAAGTTGCTCTCTTCAGTGCATTTGGGGCTTTAAAGTATTATGAGAAATAACGTGCAGGGAGACTGGGAACTCATCACTTGATCAAAAGATTTGCTTCTCTCCTAAAAAAGCAGCTGTTCAGTGCATGCTTTCCAGCACCTCTGGAAATACAGCGTCCCCAAAGACCATGTTTGGGTCCCCAGAGCCATCCTCTCTCACCACAGGACTGAGGGTGGTCCATTTTAGGTGGTGGAGGTCTCTGTCCTGCCTCCAGCTCTACCACAACTTTTAAAGTGATTTTCATGCACTTGGTGCTCTCCTGAGGGCAGATTTTTGGTGGATTCTGTATCCCTTCTTCAGGAGTGGGAGATGCTGTTGTCAGTGTATGTCCTGTGGTAAATCAGGGGCGTTCCAGTGGTGTCGAATGGAGGCTCTTAGAATTCATGATTTTGCAACCTGTTGCTGATTTTATCCTGATATTACAGAGTTATTGCTTGTCAGCTTCTGGAGTCAGACAACCATGAGGGTGGATAGGCGATATTATTTATGTACATATACATAAATACATTGTATACAGCTACATATAGGTGTATTTTAGGTAGTTTTTCCCATAACCTTGTATCTCTTCTTTGGAAAGATTTCAAGCATGAACTGTGGTGTTTCAAACCCCAGGGTGCTCCCAATGTGGGGTTTTTTTCTCATCATCTCTATATTTTAAAGCAGAAATCATCCTTAAAGTGATGATGGGGGTATGCAAAGGTGGTGGCGATGCCCTGGCACAGGTTGCCCAGAGAAGCTGTGGTTGCCACCTCCCTAGAAGTGTCCAAGACCAGGTTGGACGGGGCTTGGCTCAGCCTGGAAGCTGTCCCAGCCCAGGTCAGGGAGGTTGGAATGAGATGAACTTTAAGCCCCCTTCCAACCCAAACCATCCTGCAGTTCTGTGATCCCATGCCTCTGTTTCCCTTTCCCTTGCAGGAGACCTGTGCAACTGCAGCTCGGTGGGCAGCGCCGGATGCAACCGCACGACGGGGCAGTGCCAGTGCCTGGCTGGCTACACGGGGCCACGCTGCCACAGCTGTGCCCACGGCTTCTTCCCTGGGCAGGGGGGCCAGCAGTGCCAGCCCTGCAGCTGCAGCCCTGCTGGAGCCACCAGTGACCAGTGTGACCAGTGAGTAACGCTGCGCTGCACGGGGTTTGGTGTGGTTTGGGTTTTTGGGGAAGAGCGGGTCTTGTCATCTGTGCTGGTGTTTAAAAGGAAAAAAAAATAAGCAGGAGGGAAGCTGGTCTTATAAAAATTCATGAAGATTATTCTTCCTCTTTCAAGAGCTGAATTATAAAAATATCCGTGGCTGTGGCAAAAGCCCTGGCATCCCCCCAGGGAGCTGACTTGTGCTTTGGAGTCGCATGGAAGCAGAACCTCTCCTGATGCCTTGTGCATCTGTTAGGCCCTGCTGGGCAGGGCTGCCTTCACGCCTGGGCTGCGAGGGGAGCGGAGGCTGGGGTGGAGCACGGGGGCTTTGGAGAGGTTTGTTTTCCAAAGGGATAGGTTATGCCAGAGGCAGGCAAAGCTTTGTGCTTTGCCCTTGCTGAGCATTGGGGTGGAAGCGGCAGCCCGACAGTGGGGCTGGCTCCTGCCTTGCCTGGTGTTCAGAGTCACTAGTGCTGATGCTTGGAGCTCTTGTATAATGAATGTGTTCCTCTTCATTTCACCTCACCCACCCTCACATCTTGCCTTGTAAAAGCTGGCACGCTATTATTTTCCAAGCAGTGATCTGTCAGCCTTTAGAGATCAGTGGCTGAGCTGAGGGGATCTCTCTTCCTGCAAGATCAGACTGAGCAGCAGCCTGACCCACCGGATGTCCATCCTGTGCTCATGGGGACAGCAAGTTTCAAAGCTTCTCCTTGGAGGAGACTTCAACAACTACTCTGCAGCAACTTCCAGCCTTCCCAGGCTCCTTTTTGTCTGCTGGGGCTGGGCTCAGCGTGTGTTGAGCACCTGCAGTTCCCTGCCAGGGCAGGGGCTGAGTCAGAGTCAAAATGCTCTGCAGGGACATGCTGCCTATAATTATTTTATACATTATCTTCTTCCAAACGCCCAAACTCTTTGTTGATGTCCTTCCTTTTTGTTTCAATGCTGCATTTTTGTGCTTGCATAAGCTCTGACAATTTGGAACTTAAAAGTAACGCTCCGGTTGAGGAGAGCGACCTTCTTACTAAAAGAGGTGATTCTTGGGGGTGGAAAGTAGGAAGTTTTTCCACTTTTTTTTTTTTTTTTTTAATGGCTGTTTTAGGTATGGGAAGATGTGCCTGGAAGCATCAGGGTTTGCCACAGAACTGGAAGTGTGATTTTGGTCAGATCTACTAGAAAGGCAAATTGGGCAGAAAGGCAGATGGGGCAAATATTATCTTTGGAAACCGGGAGAGGAGGGAAAGTGCTGCTGGAACAACTGGGTTAACTAGAAGGGAGCATTCTTGCCCCAGCTCTGAATTACTGGGCAGTGGGTGAAGCATGGACACGTCTGGTGTCTCCCCATGTCTCAGTGCATGGGGCGAGCCAAGGAATGCCCTTGGGAGCTTCAGGTGAGATGCTCTGAGTCGTGAAGGAGAATGAGGTGGAGTTGGAGCCAGAAACAGCAGGGACCTCCCCAGCCTCTCCTCAGCACCATTTCACAGCCTTGAGAGATGTGGCAGAGGCTCATTCTCAGCCATCTAGAAGAGACAGTGCAGGGCAAGATATGGAGGGAGATTTGGGGAGGGGGGATGTTGCTAGCAGAGATCACTCTGTTTCCCCTCCCGGCTCAGAGGGGTTTGCTGCAGACAGAGATGACCTCTGGGTGTTTAAAAAGAGGAAAATTAGGTCAGTTGTCTGTGTTCTAGGGCTGGGGGCATCAGGAGGGCTGCGAGATGGGCAGCCTGGTGCTGTTGTGTGTGGGAAAATGGAGTGGGACACAAAGGGCCAGCAGGGCAGGTGCTCCCCTTGTTCCTGTTGTTGCAGTGGGCACCAGGGCTGGGCACAGCTCCTGCCTGCCTGCAGCTGCATGTGTTGGGGCAGGCACCAGGGGTGTGCTGAATCCCTGCAGTGGGATCTGTCCTGATGGGTGGGAGAGCCTCTTGTGCATTGCAGGGAAATGTGTGTGTGAATCCAGGAATGGGATTTTTGGCTCTCATGCAGGGAGCCCTGGCTGGCTGCTGAGTCCCTGGAGGAGCAGTACATGTCCCTCAGGCAATCTGTGCTCGGGATGAGGCACGCAGGCATTGCCCAATACCAGCAACCAGCTACTGTTTTGTTGGCATGGAAAACCCTGTAAGTTGTACTATTTATTTATTTAATAAAGCACCAGCCCAGCTCGACTTGCACAAGTGAATTCCTGTGTGAGGCCTCAGAGGAAAGCCATGGCTGTTCCAATGGGTGAAACAGCAGCAGAGGTTTTGGACTCTGAGCCTTTTAAGGGTGGCTGATTGGAGGGGCAGAGTGCCTGAAGGCCAAGCCCTCAGGCCACACAAAGATGCCTCTTAGCTTTCAGTCAGCTCTCCCAGGCTTTTGTAAAAGTGCCTTTTAAAGCACCACCATATGATGATTATCAGTATTATTTCTCAGCACGCTCTTGGGCTGGCCAGATGGCAAACCCAAGTCCCCTGTTTGTTAACTAGACCTCAAATGCAGACCAAACAAAAATTAAAAAAATCCCTTTCCTGAGGCACAGAGTTGATTTTGGGAGTGAACATTGACCTGACATGCTGTCGCTATGAATGGGCTCCATGGCTGCTAATCAAAGGTCTGTTTTGGTGGTGGTTTAAATTTGATTATCTAGGAAGATCCACACAGATCCCCCTGTGAGATGGCAGAGGATTTCTGTGCTCTGGTGTGGGTGTTTTTTTTTGTTAGATGAAAAGCTGTGTGTGGCTCAAGCTGGAGCTTGCTGTGGGGCTGGATGGAGTCTTGGGCTGCTCAGAGAGGGCTGACACATCTTGGAGAGGGGGAGTGAATTGTCCCCACTGTGGTTAACGCCTAGAAACCTCAGAAAAAACCACATTTCTTTGGATTGGATGCTATGCAGGTGCTTGCTAAAGATAGCTGTGGCCTGGAAGTGTTCACAGTCCATAGAGGAAGGGTGGAGAAAGAAGCTGAAGTTTCAAGGGCCATGGTCAAGGTCAGAGTGGTGGAGAATGAGGTCAGTGACTCATGTGGGTGCACGGGCTGAGCTGGAAGGGCTGTGCTCCTGCTGCAGAGCTCTGGGGACAGTGACAAGTGGGGCTCAGCCCATGGTGATGTAGCCCCAGCCAAGAGCTGCCCCCACCAGCTGCATTTCTCACCATCTTTTGGGCCCTTTGAGCTGAAGGCTGTGCTGTGTGCCCTCTGAGGAAACCAGGCCCTCCCAGCCTGGTGCAGGAGTGGGTGATCAGAGCTGCTGGAGAGGGTCACCATGCCCAGGCTGGCCAGCCCACATCTCCCAGCCTTGCACCCCTGTACGACTCTTTTTCCTTTTTTCCTTCATGTGAGCAAAGTCCTGTGCCTGAACTCTCCTCTCTTGCTCCCTAAGGCTGGGCAGGGAGCCAAGGCAGAGGCAGTAGGAGTGGGCTGGGGTTGGTGGTCTCCAATCCCAGTAGCCAGGGCAGCAGTGGGAGCTCCGGGGCTCCTCACGGTGTTTCTGGCTCTCTGCACCCTGAGCAGCTTTGCCCAAAGTGCCACCCCTGTGGCCAGCTGAGTCACGGCAGGGTAGAGCTGGGATGAGCAGGGTGAGGGAAGGAGGTTTGCTTTGAGGAAGAATTTTGCTTTAGTTCTGCAGCCCTCGTGCCCTGGCGTGAGGGGCTGTGCGGGCACAGCTCTTCAAACACACGCTGAGAGAATCCTCCATGTGAACTTGTCCTCTGGCTGAGGGCTTTGAAGGACCAGGACTGCAGGCAGCACGAGGCCAGCCTGGATGAGGCAGCATCTCCCTCCTGGGGAGCAGGAGCAGGCAGATGACTCTGCAGTTTTTGGTTTGTTTATTTTTACCTTGCTGGCAGCACTGCCCATCCCCATGTGGGACTGCAGACGCTGGCCCAGCCCAGTGTGACCCAGCTCATCTGCAGGAGGGCTGACCTGGATTTACCTCCTATGAGGTGCTTATCCCAACTTCTCCTAGTCTGTGGCTTTTCCTTTGCTGAAGCCGAGGGGGCAGCGTGTTTAGCCCACAAGCAGCTGTCCCTGTGTGGGTGCTCCTGTGGGTTTGGGATGTGAACGGGGGAGTGGAGCTGTGAAGCAGAGATGCTGCTATGAGATGCTGCTGCCTGGCAGAATGGTTCAGACCTCAATTCCTTGTTTTCCTGGGGGGTTTTGTTTGTTAAACTTGTCCTGGTTCTAGGGAAGAAAAGTGATGTACCAGTGAACAAGAGGAGAGCTGTGGCTGCTTTGAGTATCGCAGAACATTCTGAGCTAGAAGGGACCCACGAGGATCATCCAGTCCAACTCCTGACCCTGCACAGGCACCCCAGTAATCCCATGCAGTGCCTGAGAGTGTTGTCCAAACGTTCCTGAAGCTCTGGCAGCCTTAGGGCTGTGTCCATTCTGTGGGGAGCCCTTTCCAGTGCTCAGCACCCTCTGGGGGAGGGACCTTTTCCTGATGTCCATCCTAAACCTCCCCTGACACGGCTTTGCCACATTTTTTAACCTAAACCCAGGTTAGCCATCTCAACTGGGTTAGGTTTTTCCAGTTCCCTTAAAAAGCTCTAAACTAATCATACACACATATACTGCCATGGTCCCTAGTGCAAACAGATGCTTGTTAAACTGGGGTGTGTGGATCAATTTTAGTTTCTCCCTCTGCCTGTGCCTCAGTTTCCCCACAAGTAGATGGGAAGTGGGAAGCAGAAGCTCCAGCAGACAGCTTGAAGGTGATGTCTGGTCTCCTTTGGTAGCTGTGGGCTGAAACCCCATGCCCAGGGGTGCAGTGCTCTGCTTCTTTGCTGTCTCTGCAGCCTTCCCTTACTGCTGGCTGCAGAGACAGCCCTGTGATCCTAACTCCTGCACGGCTTGTGCTGCAGGCTTGGCATAAGTCATGTGAGAGAGCTCCTGTCGCTCATTTCCAGTGAAAAAAAAGGGGAAAAGGCTGATAATGCACACATATAAATGCCCAAGTGTTAATTCAGAGATGTTTTGCCCCCTCAAGGGGACCTCAGGCTTTGTGTTCATATTAAAAGGAATGAAGGCAGAGTGTCCCCTCTGGAGCAGGGGTGCTGTGAGGCCAGGCAGGGAGGGCAGTGGCCATCCCTGTGTGCTGCCTTTGTGGTGGGATTCTGTGTGGAGAGGCTGATCTTGTGACCCCAGCCCGTGGGGGTTTGCAGGAGCCTGGCTGCTGAGAGTAAGGTCAGCAGCACTGGACAAAGAGCTTTGTTGGGGCCTTTGAATAAGGGCTGGGGGTTCTAGGGGAGCTTGGGAAGCTGGGCAGGGAGAGCCACACACTGGGATTGAGCTGGTGGGATGTAGGAGGATGCAAAGAGAGTGTGGGGGGCAGCCTGGTGTGGCACAGTCTGGACATAACCTTGAACCTCATGGGGCAGGGTTTGGTGGGTTTTTTTTAGTGGTTGGGAAATGCAGGTCGATTGAAATTCAAGGTTTTTGTGGAGCTTCACCAGCCTGCAGGGCTGCTGGCCATCCCAGACCCTGGAGGTTATTTGGGAGGAGCGATGGGATTCTTGTTTTGCATAGATAAAATCTTCATTTTCTGTTTGCAGAGTGTCATTGCACTTCTGAAATGTCTCTCTTTTGCATGAGATCTGTCTTTCCATTCTGCTGTATTTTAGCAGTCCACTAAACAGCATCAGGCACTGCTCCCCTTTGGAGATGTGACCTTGGGAGCTGAAATCCTCAAGGACTTGTGCTTGAAAAACCCCCCAAAACCAGACAAACCCCCTTTTTCTTTTTAAAAAGACTGCTCTCCCTTTTATAGATCGGATGAGCACAACTGGTGGCTCATTATCTCCCAGTAATGCCTTGTCAGCATCACTCTGCAGAGAACAGATCTTGTTTTGTAGCGGAAATTATTACATGTGGACGTCAGAAAAGCAGAAGAATACCCTGTTAAAGCCTATTTTTCTGCATGCTTTAATTATCTAAATCTCTCCCCTATTCCAGCCTCTCACATCCTTTACATCTGATTAGTTCTCCTCCTCTCTCCCCCCACAAGAAGTAGAGGTACCTGAACCCATTTTTATTCAGTTGCAGACAGGAATGGGAAATGAATGAGTGAATGGACACAGCAGCAGGGAAAGGTGGATTGTTATCATCTCCCCTATGGTAATTATGGCTTCTCAGAAATCCTGTTATTTTGTGGATTTTCCAGCAGGCTTTGCCATTCCTGTGTTGTCTGTTGTGAACTTTGCTGCTCTGGCAAAAACTGACTGTCCTCAAAAAGAAATATGGACTCAGCTGTTTAAGCTTTTGTGGCTAAATTCTGGTTGGAGGGTGGTGCCCAGCATGTGCTTCAGGCACTGCTTGTACCCCGAGTCTTCCGCTGCTGTCAGAGCAGAGGCACCAGGTCTGGGGGATGGAGGGAACCCTTTGGGCAAAAGGGGTGAGTTCAGTGGAGACCACCCCCATCTCCCTCCCACTGATGTGTCCTTCTCTACTCTGAGACTCATGATCCCCACAGGTTACTCTGGGAATCCAGGACCCACCAGCTGAGCCTGAGATTTTACTGTGAGTGATGCTTTTGCTCATGGAACTGTGCAGGACCCATCCATGGGTCAATGTGGACTTTCCATTGCCCCCCTCCCCTGCCTTCAAGGGCACCTGGAGGAGACAGCGCTGGCTGGAGATTCCTGGCTTTCCACAGCCCTGGCTGGAGATTCCTGGCTTTGGCTGGAGATTCCCAGCTTTCCCTGGTGGGGGAGCTGGGGCTGCGGAGGCGGCGGTGGCCAGACAAGGTGGCCCTTTGACATTTACAGAGTGGCCTTTCAGAGCTGTGAAGTGTCCCTGCTCCGTCGAGGGCTGCCCTACAAAACAGCTGCCATGGCCCAGCACGGAGTGAGGAATGTGGCACACAATGGGCCAGTGTTGGCCCCCATAAAGCTCTGCTTCTTGTGCCCTCCACAAAGGGGCTCAGAGCAGGCAGGGCTTGGCCCTGGCCCCACTGACTCTCCCACAGAGCCACCTTGGCTGCCAGCAGCTTTGGGTGGAGCTGAGGGAGTGGGGAGGAGAAACCCAACATGAGGCTTTTTCCTGCTCTCCCTTCCCCACGTGCTGATATTCCAATAGCTGAGTGACGGAAAAGTCAGCACGGAGGTTGTGAGGGTTCTTGGTATCCTCAGGATGAGAGGAGGTGGCCTCAAGCTGCACCAGTGGAGGTTAGGTTGGACATCAGGAAATTTTTTTTCATGGAAAGGGTTGTGAAGCATTGGAAAGGGCTGCCCAGGGAGGTGGTGGAGTCCCCATCCCTGAAGGTGTTCAACAAACTGGACATGGCACTCAGTGCTCTGGTGGTGATCAGTCAAAGGTTGGACTCCGTGATCTTGGAGGCCTTTTCCACCTAAATGATTCTGTGTTCTGAGTGTTAACAGTGTTGGTTTCCCACCAAAGTGTCTTGGAGCATTTAGCTTTCAAATGTGAACTTTCCCACGTTACCCAGGAAAGTGTAAGAGATTCATCCCCTGGCTGCTGTCACACATCACAGAAAATCAGCACGAAAGGAGCCCAGCTTGCTGGAGGAACGCACCATTTTTGGAGACATCTCTTCTGAATCCTCCTAATCTTGTGCAGAATCCTTTTGTCTTATCCCATCAAAGTGTGACAAAGCCTTTTCATGGGGTTTGTTTTAAAGGTGCTTGTAGTTCAGGGTGATTTCCCTCATTGGCAGGAGCACTGTTAATTGTGGGTGTTCCTGCTGGGATGGCTGCTGGGCATTGCTGTCACTGGGGATTCCCAAGAGGGAGGTGCACAGCTGAAGCTGGAGATGCCACCTGGAGATGTCCAAGGAAGGGCTGGTGTAGCCCTCACTTTCCTTTTTCTCAGGGCAGTGTGCCCCTGCCCAGCTGTCCTGGGGCTGCTGTGGGGAGATGCTGAGCTGGGCAGGGTGTGGCCGTGTGCTCTGGGCTTCTAGGTGAAGATAGTAAATGGATTTGGCAAGACTCTTGTAGGTCTTGCATGGCTCATCTGCAGAGCATGCCCTGGTTTGAGACCCTCTTTCTCTGACTCTGCCCCAGAATCTTACCAATCTTACAGGTTTTGAAAATAAAGGCACGAGAACTTGATGCTCTGCTGTTTTGGCTGGGTCTGACATGGCCAGGGCGTCCCTGGGCTCTGACTGGGGCATCCAGGTTTTCTGGTGTCTGGGAGTATATTCAAAATTAATTTCTCCCTTCCTCCTCCTTGGAGGGAAAAAAAAGAAAAGGAATGATTGGAGCTTGCTGAGGGTTTTCTGTTAGACCATTAACTGTGCACAGCTTGTCTCCCAACAGCCCCTAAGGCCATGGTCCTTCATCCTCCCATCCATCTTGTGCCTGTCATGTCCCTGCTAAAATCAAGATGTTTCTGTGGAGGAGAAATGGAGACCCCTTGCAGATGTGGCTGCACATTGTGGTCTGTCTCACATCACTGATACTTTAATGCTTTTTTTCCCCTTGTGATGAGGCCTTGAGTTTCTGTGCAGTCTGTGCTGAGCACTGCAAAGTGAGGGCACTGCCCAAGCTCCCAAGCCCATCCCCTCACTGTGTCCTTCCCCAGCTGCCAGACCTGGCAGAAAATCATCTGCAGGATGCTCTGTGGCTTCAGGGGCTGTTCCCTGCTCCTAAAATACTTCCAAGTGGGGTCAAAACTGTCTGCAGTCTCCCTCTTTACCAGCGCCCAGGGGAGGGCTCGGGTGTCTCTGATGTGTCCCCTTGACTGCTGTACCTGTAAAGCTGCAGTCCTGTGTAAAATCCCACCTCAGGGAACATTTGGTGGCCACCAGTGGCACAAATCACTTGTCAAGTGACAGGATCCTGTGGCTCTTTCCTCTTGAGAGGAGTGGAAGGGAGCTGTGGGGACTGGAAATGAAACCAGGCTGGCTTTTGCAGACATATTTTGGGGTGTAGGCTGTCCCCTGCCCCAATATTTTGCTTTTGTTGACACTGCCCTGCCCCATGTCTGTGGGAATGCTGTTGCCTGGGGTGGCTGTGTCCCAGTCCAGCCCCAGGCTGTCTCCTGAGGCAGAACATGGAGCCTGAGGGTGCTCAGGTGAACAAGTTCCTGCCTTGGGGGAGTCCCAAACTTGGCATGTGGCCCTTGTCCCCGGAGGGTCAGATGATTCCATGCTGGACCCAAGCCCTGGATGTGGCTGTGTCCTGACCAGCAATCACTGCCTGCTCCTTTTGCCAGTGCCTCTGTGCTGGTGATGGTTTTAATCAGTAGGAAACATCTGTAAAGTTGATGGATGATGTGATGCTGATACACACCACCTACATGGTCTCCAGAGTGTGAGTGTATTCATAAAAATCTGGGACAAACCAATGCTGGCAGGAGACTTGGGTTACTGGAAGTCTGGTTTTATCCCAACACATATTTGTATCAATTCTTTGTGAGAGCTGTTTTGGCTTCAGAGGGGTTAATGATCATCTGAAGTGGAGCTGAGTAATTGATGTTGCTGCATCAAAACGTTTCCCTCTTCCCATCCCCCTCATTCCCCCCACTTCCCCCCAAAATGAAATTCTTGGCTGATACTCAAAATCCAGTTCAGTTCTCACTGTGCAAGTATTAAACTGTGGGTCCTTTCTTTCAAATTTCTGGATTTTTATGGGCACAATTGGTCTGTTAACAGGATTTTTTTTTTTTTGTGGTTTCAAAGCATTTATATCATTGACCTTTGCTTTAAAAAGTGTCTGACAGACTTTGCTGGGCTGGAGCTATAAAAAGGAGTGTTGTAAGGGGGCTTTATTCTGTGGAAGCAATGACCACAGGCAAAGCTTTATATTTGCTGAGTGATTTAATTCTTGCACATGCAGGACTTGGCTCTGTGCCATGTGTAACATGTTGAGAAAAGGTCTGCTCAAGAGGCATTCAAACCAAACTTTCCAAACAGTCTTTTTTCTTTTCCTTTCTTTTTTTTAAGCTTTCTTTCCTGTTATTTCTAAGCTAACGAGTACTGTGCCCCAAAATGCTGAATTGAGCTCTAGCAGGGTCACTGGGGAAATAAACCTTGAAGGAAATGAAATGGGAGTCTGGGTGGAAGCAGGGAGGAAGAGGAGGGTGTCTTTGAGAAAAAGGCTGGATCAGGGACAGGAGGGAGTCCAACAGATCTCTCTGAATTCCACAAGCAAGCCAGAGAGGCTGAAGATGATGCAGCTCAAATGCCTGGTCCTACCAAACCCTGCTCATATGGTGCATCCCCAAAAGATGTGTTTTCAGGCTAAACATCAGATTTTCCTCCCCATAGCACATGCTTTTCCCTGCCTGTCCCTGCCCTCTCACAGGAATAGCAGTAGTGGTCAGCAGCAAATAATAAAAAGCTGCTTTTTGTTTGTGCTTATTTTAAATGCTGTGACAACGTTTGGATTAATGTTGGGTCTTGTGAAAAGCTCTTTAAAAGTCAAACATTCTGAGCTGCTTACCAGCCAAATATACTGAGCTGCTTACCAGCCTGCTTTTGAATTTTGCATCTGCCCGCTGCATTTTTAGATAATGGCCTGGAGAGCAAGGAAACATCGTATTTCTTTCTTCTTGTTGTAATCAGGCCATTAAATATGCTTGAGATTTCAGATCTGCAGCTATTTAATTGTGTAGTCCCTTGGGCTGATGTCCATATTTGGTGAGTAGTTCCTCTTCCTTTGGCAAACAAACAAACAACAGAAATACTGAAACATGCTAATTTCTAACAGGAGCAACGTCATGCCCAAAACATCGCAATCTACTGCATTTTAGTTAAAAACAATGCATCAACAGTGCTTCAAATATCTTTAGTTTTAATCAGCAGATTTTTCTGGAGGCTTTTAAGAGCAAAGTGTGCCTTGCTTACTCTTCCCAGGAGGAGAGGGGGAACGATGGATGAGCTTTGTGCAGGCACAGTGAGCCCTGAAATGCTGACTTTAAAGGGTATTTCCAAGGTGTTTCAAAGGTGTTTGAACAGGGTGGAGGTTGTACAGGGGAGAGCTCAGAAGGTGATGCAGCATGTAAGGGCTGTCTGTGGGTGGTATTGCCTCCTCTGCAGATAAATCCATCACCTGGAGGGGCCCAAATGTCATTGATTTGGGTTGCTGGGGGTTCCTGCAGGTCCCCCAGGGCTGTCAGGGATGTGCAGAGGCAATGGGTGCTCTCTGTCCTCTGGTTGTTCTCACTGTGCAGGTGGGATCAGCCACCTCCAGTAGTCCCAGGGCTGGATGGGAAGGAGCATTTCTTCTGTGATTCCTCTGAGAGTTGAGCTAAATGCTGCCAGTGTATAAAGCCTGTTATGAAAGCAAAGCGTTGGAAGCCTCTGTGTGGAGAGAGTAGCATGGAAAGCCAAAGGAATGAGGGTAACCTTTGCTTTTTATAGCTCCTGGTATTTGTTTGCTCATGGCAGCCACCAGCAATGCCCTCTGTGTTCACAGTGCAGTGCTCCATCCTCCCTGCAGTCACACTGTGCCCAAGTAAACAGCTCCCGTCTCAGTCAGCTGGAGTGGAAGCCTCTGCTGGGGAAGAGAGAACCCTCTCTTGTCTCTCCCTGGCTTCACTGGGTGGAATTCAGCTGGAGAGAGGGGCCCAAGTGTCCATGGAGATGTGGAAGAGATAAATGGGATCATGGAGGAGCAGAGGAGGGAGTGCAGGTTGCTGACACCTGCCCTGGCTGGAGCCAAGCAGGACACATGAGCTGCTGCCCCAGCTCCCAGGAGAGCCAGGAGAGCAGGTGGTGAGCAGGGAATTGTCTGCTCATGTGAAAATCTGGGAGGTGCAGGGGAGAGGATGACCCAGGTGGGTGCTCTGGGATTGTTCAGGCACAGTGACAACAGGTGTGCCAGAGTCCTGCAGGACCCAGGGCTGGTGCAGGTGCTTGGTGGAGCAGGGACTCTAGAGGGGCTGTGGGAGCATCTGCTGGGGCTGATGCAAGGGGATGGCTCTGGGCCAAGGCTTTCTAGAATGAGCAATGATTTCTAGCTGGAAATTGCTGTCAGAGAGCAATTGGCTTGGCAGACACTTGTCCTTTCTTGAACTCCCCATCACTTTTTGGAAGTGGTTGGCCCTGGGTTTCATGTCCTGCTTCCAGCAGAAAGGAAGAAAGGGAGTCCAAAACCCTGCCTGCAGGTTTGTACCTTGGATGCCTCCCAGCACAGCCAGACCTCACTGTTTGTTTTTCTTTCTGCAGCTCTGGGAAGTGCCAGTGCAAAGTTGGTGTCACAAACCCGAAGTGTGACCGGTGCAGTGAAGGCTACTACAGGTTCAACGAGACCACGTGCGAGCCCTGCCAGTGCAACAACCACTCCCAAACCTGTGACAACTCCACAGGTGATGGTGTCCTCTTGTGACCATGGGGCTGCAGAGGCTTCACCTGCCCCCTCTGTCTCTGGTTTTTCTGTTCTCATTCAGCACACTCTGCTCTTATCCCCTCCATCTGCATCTTTTTGCTTTGCATACCCAAAATCTTTACCTTAAAGCTGAAATGGATGTGCGAGATTGGGGTTAGTCTCCTTTGAAGGAAGGCAGTGAAGGCTGTGTGCTTTAGCCCAGGCTGCAGTGCAGAGCCCTAATTCAGCAGCCTGTATCAGAAACTGGGGCTCTATTCTTCTGTGCCCTTACACAAGCACACAACATTGGCTTTTAAAGACCTTTTGTTTCACTGCTGTTTACCTGGAAACATAGACTGTGCTGGCACTGACGTAGGGGGACTTGCTGCCACAGATGACAGGATTAGAGCTGGTAAAGACTGGCAGCATCTAATTTTAATGCCCACTTTTAATATATAGGCCTTGTTCATTTTTCTTGATTATTGACTGTCTCACTCAGACTGATGTTGATGGAGTGCAAATGTCGAGGCACCTGTGCTTGAACAGCTTATGGGAGGGCAGAGGGGAGCCTAATTGCTTTGCCATCTCAACTGGAAGGAGAGACCCTGGAGAAGCAGTTATGGGACTGCCTGCACAACCCCCACTTCAGCCATAGCACTCACTTCAAATTCCAGATTCTCTTCAAAACTTTCAGGCTGAAAGGCAATTCTGTATTATTTATCCAGGAGCTTAAAAAGGGGTAATAATTAAAAGTAATGTTGCAGAATTTGTTGGTGGAGAGGCAGAGCTCATGAAATCAGGTATTTCTGGGCAATTTGTGCCTGTGTGTTCCCTCATGGACTGTGTGTTTGCAGCAGAGGAATGCCCTGGTCCATGGGCACTGGGTCTGTGCTCCCTGAGGGTGAATTCCTGCATTCCCTTGAGGATGAATTACTGCATACACTCCTGTACTGAACTCTGTGTGCTTATGTCCTACCAGTATTGAAGGATACAAGGCTGTCACTAAAGCTGTGCACACAAATCAGCTGTGTTACTGATTTGGAGCTGGGTGTGTGGGTTTTGTGAAGGAGGAGGATAATCTGCTCTTCCTTTTTTTCCCTCAATGTTCCCCCTGCTCTTGATTTATCAAGGAAAACCCAGCACAGACCTTGCTCCTGGGATGGGGCTGCTCAGTGCTGTCCATAGCATTGCAATGAAAACCCCTCATTTTGCTTAACAGACCTATTGTTGATTTGACAAAAATCTTGTTTATTTTTTTATTTTCTTTTTAAATTTTCCTCCATCTGCTCTATTTGCTGATGTGGCTGAGGGAACCAAACAAAACCAGAACAGAGAATGAAGCTGATTATAAATTAGATCGGACGCCTGCTCTAGGGACTGCACTCTTATGTGACCTCCCCAGCTTTATATCAATTCTCTGTAGCCTTTGTCCAATTTTCAAAGTTTTTTCCCATTAATGTTATATTTGGGCTCCCTCTGCTGGCTCTGCAGCCAGCTCCTGCTTGGCATTGCTCTGTCCAGGAGGAATATTTAAAATTACTGGGCATAAATAAATAACTTGGGCAGCAGGAGCTCCCCAGCTGACAGCACTTCCTCTGCCATGACCCTTGTACTCCGTGGTGTGTCTGTGCACTGAGGTGGGCTGGTGCTTCCCAGCTGGGGTCCTGTGAGGTCTGATCCTTCCTGAGGGCATTATCAGGATGAGAAGTGCTATTAATTATTAAGGCTCTCCACAGCGATACCTGCTTGCATGCCCCTGCATGCTCTGCCTGGCTGAGCAATGTGCTGACTCAGGGACACACAGCCATTTTGCAGGGCTGGTGGAGATGGATGTGGGTGATTTCTGCTGATGGGAAAGACATTGGTCCTGAAATGACCAAGGCAACACAGGTGTGATTCCAGATTTATGCCTCTGTTAGTGCCTGGGGGAGCACGATCCAAAGCAGCCTTGCTGTGACCAGGCAACTGAACTTTCCTGTCCAAAACATCCATCCCACTGAAACAGTTGATCCAGGAGAAACCGAGTGTAGCAGATAATTTTCCCCTCTAAACCTGACATCTCTCCCACAAAAACCACTGGCTCGTGCCTGACAGGCTGCTGAGGGAAAAGCAAACAGTGTGTGGGAGGTGATGCTGAGCAGGGCCCTGCTGGATGGGTGAATCAGCTGCTTCCTGGGTTTGCTTCCTGCCCTTGGCATCAGGGCTGGCTGCAAGGACACGCCAGGCTGGCTGAGGATGCTTGGCTGTGGAGTCATCACTGTGGGAATTGAGGAGCAGCAGCCGTGTCGGGCTTGTGAGGGAGCCAAACTCTGCTGATATTAATAAGAAAATCTGCCGTGGTCTTTATAACAGTCAGCATAAACCTCAATCAAGTTTTTTTTCCTGTGGTTGATGTTGATATGAGACTTCCTCATCCCCCAGCAGCACTGCTGGATCAGCTCAGTGGATCTGTCTGTGCTCCCACTCTGGTTTATAGAAAGAGCTGTTGCCTTTGCAGAGTCTGGTACATGGGATTTAATCAAATCTTCCCTCAGCTCCCTGCCACCTCACTGAGGAGCCAGCTGAATTACAGCATGTTCCTGGTGATGGATGGCCTTTATATAGAGGCTGTGCTTTTGTAACTAAGGAGATTTTTCTTCTTGGTCACAGTAGTATCAAAATGCAATTTGGAGGCCATTAGGACACGGTGGCTGTGAAGACATGGCACATTGAGTTTCTGATTCAGGGGCTTCCCCAGGAAGGGCAAGTGGCTCATGTAAGCCCTCACTTCTCTGTTTCTCTGGAAGGTCAGTGACTGCTGCTGCCTTGTCCTAGGGTGGAGGAGCTGGAGCCACGCTGGTAGGATGGAGCTGCCCGTCCCCAAAGCAGGACAGTGGCATTTCCTCATCCTGACCACAAGCTCTGGTGTACAGGAAGAGGCTGCACACAAAAAACCAAAGGCATAAACCCCTCATGAGAGTGGGAGACTTGAAGCATCAGTGTTCCATCTCACTGGTACAAATGCAAACTGAAACTGCTTTTCTTGAGAATTTTAACACTGATGACTCGTGTTTACCTGCAGAGACCTTTCAGTGGTGAGCTGTGGGGCTCTCTGCTGGGGCCACTTGCTTTTTCACATTATCTGTGTGTTTGGAGCGAGGGGATGAGCATCAGGTCATGAGAGGCCATGTTTTGGCCAGAGGGCATCCAAAACCACCTGTGAGCTCTGATAATTGAGCGTGTTCCACGTGGATTCTTGCTCCAAATGTTCTGCTCCAGTTCCTGCTGCTGAATGTTTTGCTTGTTCTCCCCTCTGTTCTGCAGGCACCTGCCTGGACTGCCAGGAGAACACTGAGGGGAAGCACTGTGAGCTCTGCAAGGAGGGTTTCTATCGGAGCACCCATCCTGCCCACGGCTGCCAGCACTGCCCCTGCTCCATCGTGGCATCCACGGGCACCTGCCACATACGTGAGGCTCTTGTTTTGGTCTAATTCCTCATAAAGAAGGTTGCTCTGCTCAGTTAAATTGCCCTTCAGAGTGTGTCAGCTCAGCAAGGTGTTTTATAGCCTGTGGAGCTCCTGTTTGTGGGCACTGGAAGCAGCACCTGCTGTGATGGGTCCCTGGTGCTTGTGTTGCCTCTTGTGAGAGCAGCTGAGCAGGGGAGGGATCAGAATCACAAAATGGTTTGGCTTGGAAGGGATCTTAAAGTCTAGTTCCAGCTCCCAGTGTGTGGCTGAAGTCTGCTCTGCAGAGAAGCTGCTGAGCTTGTGGCAGCCAGGAGCTGGGCAGGAGAGGCTCAGCAATGCCATGTAGCCCTCCATACTTCTGAGTCTGCTTCTGAACATCTCCATGGGACTCCATGCTGAGATTCCCCAGTGTGACTGAGAGAAGTCAGAGCTGTAATAGTCTTATGTAAGGCTTTTTTTGACATTTCCCTAATGAATTTTGCAAGCAAGCTGCTTCTGGCTTTGTATAGGCCCAAAAGTTCTTTTGGATTGCAAGTA
This sequence comes from Anthoscopus minutus, assembly GCA_013399455.1. Taxonomy (NCBI): domain Eukaryota; kingdom Metazoa; phylum Chordata; class Aves; order Passeriformes; family Paridae; genus Anthoscopus; species Anthoscopus minutus. Next base: position 1,839,206 of record VWYI01038255.1, on the reverse strand, counting down.
TCCCCAATATAGTTCCAGCTGTTTTCTGAAATTGCCTGTTTGAGATGGAAATGTTCAGGAATAATGATCTATTTCCTTAGCAACATGCCGAGTTTGCTCTGTGAGCTTGGTATGAGGAATCAGAACTCCCCAAAGCTGTTTTTTCCCCCTACTAACAGAGAAAGAGCTGCAATTCAAAAGTTGTGTTTTCAGCTCAAAATTTCAGATCAGTCAATACTTGATGGCTGCTGATTTTTGTCAGGGTGCCTTGTGGTCAGGTCCCATAGAACAAACCCCACAGAACAAATCCCACTGCAAGGGGCTCTGGCAATCCCTGCTTTGCTCTCTGTGTTCTCCAGAGCCTGGCGAGAGTGTCCCGAGGTGTGACAAGTGCAAGCCAGGCTACACTGGCCTCAACTGCAACCAGTGTGACAAGGGCTACTACAACTCTGACAGCATCTGTGTGAGGTGCAAGTGCAACGGGAACGTGGACCCCGCGCTGTCCCCCAGCGTGTGCCGGCCGGACAGCGGGCAGTGCATCGGCTGTCTGTACCACACCACGGGCTTCCACTGTGAGCTGTGTCAGGAGGGCTACAGCAGGGACTCCGAGGGCACCAACTGCACCAGGAAAGGTAAAAAATGCTGCTCAAGTCAGTGTCAAGGCTCACTGTGCAGCTGCCCAAAGGCTGGAGAGGGAGAGGTGTTAATTGTTCACATTAGTTTAGATTCATCTGGCTGCTGGTGCAGAGAAGAGAACCAGGTCTTTCTAACAGAATCACAGAATGGCAGAATGAACTAAGTTGGAAAACATATTCAAGATCATCAAGTTCAGCCTATGACCTTAGCACCTCCTCATCAGTTAAACCATGACACTAAGTGCCACATCCAGTCTCTTTTTAAACATGTCCAGGGATGGTGACTCCACCACCTTCCTGGGCAGTTGATTCCAATGTGGAACCATTTGTGCCTATTGGCCTTGAAGGGTGGTTTAGAGCTACTCTATAACCACACTGAGCCCAGACCCTGGCAGGAACTGCTAGTGAATAAGCTGGAAAAAACCCAATCTGTTTGTAGTGTATTTAATGTAGAACGAGAAAAAATGGTTCTGAAGTTGCTCCTTCAGTGGTTATCTGGAGGTTGGTTTCCATGGTGGATGCCCAGCACCATCCATGGCAACATTACCCGTGTGATATATTAGATGAAAGAACCCAGAGTTCAGGGATGTATTTGGGCACAAATTTGCCCTCGTCATGGACAGAGATTAAATTCAAATCTTTCAGCAGGAGCTAATGTGGTTTTCCCTCCTCTGCTGCTCTCTGGGTGTGTAATCAGAGTCCTTTCCTGCTCAGGGAGATGATGAGTACAACAAAGTTGGATGCTCATTAGCTGTAACAGGGCTGGAAATGGCACTTTTACATCAGCTCATCCATTATCTCCCCCTGCACAGCTCTGGCTGTGCAAGGATCCACATGAGCTTGCTCCATTAAAATCTGTATCTATGGCTTTGCTTGGGTACTTGGAGTTTTCACCATTCAGTTTTATTTTAATGGCATTGTTATAGTCAGTTCCCGATGTGGGGAAAGCCTGTCCCATTTCCAGGGGGCTGAGATGTGCTCTTTGAGCTTTCCTCTCTCCCTGACACTTAATGTTTTCCCTTTTTTTATTAAGCAATTAAAAAGATGTCCAGCTTCTTTCCAGTTCCTTAAACAAAAATTGCCTAAAAACTGACATACTGAGGTTACTGAGCAGTAACTTGTTTTAGGTTAAGATTTTCATAAATCACCAGTGCATTTGAGTGGCTTCTGGAGTGAAATCATCAGGTGAAACAAGACAGCAGCTTCTGTACAGCCTGGGCAAAGCTCATGTATCCACAGGGGCCATCCAGAGTCTTAAGCCTGACCAGGATTCTGGTGCTTTCAAGGCAGATAGAGAGGATATTGAAAGGACCAAAGTGAGTGGTTCCAGCCCCAGAGCAGGCAGTGGGGAGGCAGATCAGGGGCTGGGTGCTGGTGCAGCGTGGCTCTGTGCCACCCAGCCAAGCAGCTCAGCCTCCCCGGGAGCGGGCGCGAGGCCAGAGCTCCTCCACTGCAGGAGGCAGCAGCAGCTCTGCAGAGCCGGCGCTTCAATCAAGCAGCTGGATCTGAGGCTCCCATCAAAGCTGCCAAAGCAGCCCATTGAGTGAGCAGCTGCTGCTCTCAAGGAGCTGCTCTGGGACATCTGGAGAGCTGGCACGGCCCCGGGAGCGGAACAGGCAGCGCCGTGTCACGGCCCGGAAGCAGCGCCGGGGCCAGAGCCCGGCACTTCACCGTGACGTCCCCGGGAGCGCCAGGAAATGTCTTCACCCGAGGCCTCCGTGCCAGCCCTGAGCTGATGCTGACTCACAAATAAAGCCCAGAAAAGTGCTGTTTCCTTGCTGGTGAATAAGCCATTGTCTCAGTTCTATTTTTTTCCCTACTTATAGCTACTGGCAGGGTTTGCCAGGGATTGGGTGTTGGTGAAGGAATTTGGAAATGATGACTGAATTCCTCATGCCCTTTTCCCAAAGCCAAGAGTTTTCCAGGAACCTCTTGCTCCTGTCATGTTGATTCCTATTGCAAAATTTGCCTGTCATGCCATAGAGAAATGCCTTCTGGCATTCAGCATCCTGAGTGTCCTTATCAACCTAAGACAGGAGCTGTAGAAAGCAGAGGAGCTGCTGCAGGGAGGGGACAGAGCAGGAGCCTCAGTTCGATGTGTGATGCCCCTTCCAGAGGAATTTCTTTCTCAGTTGCCTGAACTGGGAACGTGACAGCCCAAAGTTAACTTGTGGGAGTTCCCCTGAGGGCCTGTGGCAGGACATGTGCTGAATATTTCCAGCTCCTGTTGCCATTGGAGATGTGACTTAGTGCAAAATTAGTCCTTCGGAAGTGACTCTCCTCCTCAATCATAATTAGTAGATGTTCAGGAGAGCTGGAAGCTGGATCCATACAGCATGGCACCATCAGCTGTAATTGCTGCAGCTGTACATGGATTTAGAATGAAGTTGCTTTTCTGTTGGCAGGAAGAGAGTGGGAAAGAGGATGCAGAGAGTCCTGTGGAGCAATAGGTGCAGAGAACATTCTGGCTGATTGAGGCTTCAGCTTGTGGAGTGTTCCTGTTGCTTGGGCTTGAGAATCTAAAATAGATTAGGTTATTCATGTGAGGAAATGCTTTGTTAGCTACATTTGTGAGCTTAATACGACAGATTTATGGTGCTCTCTGAGGCCTGTAGCTCAACAGGTTTGATGCATGAGTAATGAATTCACATCCCATTTCTGAGATCTCAAGGTTAGCCTGACTCCTGAACTGAGAAGGGAGTTATCCCATGGCTGCTGGAAGCAAGGCAGGTTCTTGGCTATTTAGTGCCAGGGAAAAGACACAGCAGTCTGCTAGTTCCCGTGTTCTGATCCTTCCTGCATGCACCTATGCCAGCAGCTGAAACCGAACCAGGATCCTAACTGGCCTCTGCTGTGTTCAAAAGCTTCTGAAGAACTTCCACAGTCTTCTTTTGTTGTGATTTGGTGACCTTCTGCTTCTGGCTGGGTAGGCTGGGGGTCTCTGTGTGGCTTGTGTATGACTTCACTCGAAAGCAGAACTGAGGTTTTTTTTCCCTTTCACCTAAAGTGGTGCAAACACTGAACTCGCTGCAAAAGGCTGAGTACTTGTTGTTTATTTTTTCAGTTTTGATCTTGTTTGTACAAGTAGGGCAGAAATAATAATAATATTATGAACAAAATCCTACATTTGGTGTAGTGGTTGTGAAGGATTTAAGTTCCTGTGCAGCCCACACAGACACCAAGGGACAGAGTCTATACTTGCTGAGCTTGGTCAAACCCCATTTTCCTGGTCTGAGCAGGAGCTGGACTGGGACTTGCTGTCATGAGCTCCTGTGTTGAACCCTAAATCCTGATTACTGCACCTGTCCCTCAGCACCAGACTTTCAGAGCAGTCCTGTAGTCCATGGGCACTTAGCACACAGAATTATATTAAAAAACCCCAAACACAACCCTGGACAGGTATTTTCTAAACTGCTTGGAAAAAATACCAGTTTAACAGTGTAGCCTGAATTGTCATAATAACTGTGATGGAAATGTCAAATCTCTTATGTTTGTGTTTGATTTTCAGCTCAGCGGATTTTTATATTGATCATTTTTAAATTTGTTTTGTAGAAGCCACTCTTGGCCCAGAACCAACGGAGTTTACAACTTCTGCTCCAAATACCACCAAGGCCACATCCCTTTCCACAGCAGTGCTAAACAGTACTTTGTCAGCAACAACTCTACAGACAATATTTCCCATAAGCTCCTCTGAAAACAGCACCTCTGCTTTCGCAGATGTTTCATGGACTCAGTTCAACATCATTATTTTGACAGTGATCATCATTGTTGTGGTCCTACTAATGGGCTTTGTGGGTGCTGTCTACATGTACCGTGAGTATCAGAACCGAAAACTCAATGCTCCCTTTTGGACCATTGAACTCAAAGAGGACAACATCAGTTTCAGCAGCTACCACGACAGCATTCCCAACGCTGACGTGTCAGGGCTGCTGGAAGATGATGGGAATGAGGTGGCCCCGAATGGACAGCTCACACTGACAACTCCCATGCATAATTATAAAGCTTAGAAGTCATCCAGCTATTCCAAAGTTTGCTTCTCAAAAAGTTAACAGGGCTTGTGGAAGGGGTGTCAGGATCTGTGCCAAGGCTCCACGCAGAGGAATTGGCTGTTCAGGTACTCTCTGGTGCCAGGTGTGCTGTAGCTGGCAGGTGAACAGAAGACAGTGTGGTACACGTGAATTTCAGGTAGTGTGGTGAAATGCATTCAATGTCCTGTTCTCCATAAAGATCCACAGAATTCACTGTTATCATAAACTGGATTATGCTGAATTGAAACATTTTTTTATGAAGAGGTGGTGGGGTGGAGAGAGCAGAACCTCTTTAGAGTCAGAAGCTACTTGGTTTCCAGCCAACCCAACACTTGTGTCTTTATCCTTTAGTTTGAGAAGTAGCTTATGAATTAACAGTGGAATTTCAGAAAAACAAATCATTGGAAAGGCATCATCTTCATTCCTGATAGAAACTTGTTTGAAAAGGAGAACAAAAAAAAAAAAGGGAAGTAATTGTTCACTGTACTACCAAAAGGCAAGTAGGAGGAGTGAGTTGTGCACTTAAAAAAGTCACCATTATCTGTTCCCACTAAGCAGGGAAATGGGAAAAAAATCTTAAGAACATTTGAGTTAGGGAAGAGACTAAGATTTTCCCTTTCTGAGTATTTATACAGGGTGATGATGCTATTAAGACATAGCAATCCATTTTTTTCTAGAAGGAGTTAATGAACTTGTATAATTTCTGTGCAAGGGAAGACGACAAGACATCTCAGGGTTGCCATGTAAAAATAAAAGCCAGGCTTAATACCCTACCCTGATAGAAATGGTGTGTTCTGTACATAAAATGTAATATATCTTCTTGGAATTGTATTTGTAATTATTTGTAAAAAAGACAAGCAACCAACTGACCAACCAAAAAATCCCCAACAACAAAACACCAGCCCCTCCCCAGCCTCCCCCACTCCCCAGGTCATGTTTTATCCTCTAGGTTTTAATTGTACAGTGGTTAGTGACGTTGTTTAAAAAAGAAAAAAAACATGAGGATTGTTTAAAATACTGTAAATGAGATGGCAATATTGTTGGAGCTGGGCCTCTGGCAAACACCAACTGCTTAAAGCTTTTCTTCCACTGTCATTGAATAGCTTCTTTTTTAGAGAAAATGTGAATGCTCCCTACTTGTATCTGTCAAATTTTGCCATTTTTTCAAATACAGAGTGAATGCCAGTGTTGCCATGACTAGGGCTGAGTAGGTGTCCAAAAATTGGATGCACCAATGCATTCCTTGCTTTTAAGCCTCCGTACAAAATGCAAATACTCTCACAAACACACTGAGAGCTCAGTGGCTGAGGTTCTCCCAAGTGGATGCTCATGGTGTGGAGGGATCCCACTGCCATCCCTGCTGATCTGGAGGGCTGAGCTCAGCCCCCTGGCTTCCTGAGGGACAAAAGCAAAAGCCTCCTGCATTTGGGTGGAAACAGCTTTGGGATGAAGAGCTTGCAGGACCCGATGTGCGCTTTGAGGCTCAGAAGGTAAAAGAGCACAGATGCTTTCAGAATTTAAAGTAGCACAAGGTGGTGGTGCTGGGGAATCAGCTGTCCAAAAAACACTTCAGGGAGCAGGTTTTACAGATTCCCCTGGTTTTGGTGGTGGTGGGCTGTGAGCAGAGAGAACAACTAATAGGCAGCACTGCACAGGGAGGTCACACCTCGGAGTTCCTGCGTTGGTACCTGCAGTGTGTGTGCCTCAGGGCAGGTGCTGTGCTCCTTGTGCCACCTGTCCCACCCCTGGAAATCAAAGTACTGCATGGAAACAGGGCAAGAAACAAGTATTTCCCCTCACTCTTGCCCAGCCTCAGAGCTGCAGCTATGTTGCTGCATGTGGTGGGGCATCTGCTGGATGCATCCTCTGATCCAGGAAAAAGTGAATGTTTCTCCAGATGAGAAATGGTAAAGAGAATATTGGTTATTTATTTGTTTTTTGGTGCTGTTATCTTTGGAAACTTGGGAGAGGGGGAAGTAGATGATTGAAACACATGCTCAAAGATGCCATTTCTGCCTCAAAAACTTGCTGCCTGATTTAAAGACAAGGCATGGCAAGTCAGATTCAAAATCTTTGAGGATTACCAAGAGAAATGGTGAGGGCAGAATGTGGAATTGCATATAGGCCCAAGCTGATGGAAAAGCTCCCATTGCCTGTGGTGGGCCTGGGTGAGGTGCCATAATTCAGGTAATAAATCTGGCTCGTGTCATTCAGAGCCATGTTACTTTTAGTTAGAAAATGGGGGAGGACTGGAAGAGAAAATCTGGATATTGCTAATCCTTGAGTTACTCATCAGACTTTTAAAGAGCAGGATGGTGACAAAACAAGATTTCCTAGGAGTTGTAATTATTTGGAGATGCTGATCTAGCGATACACTTGCACTTGGTCACTTCATGGGGTGGGGAGGGGTAATTTAGGAAGTGTTGGCTTCTGGGACTGATGCTAGCAAGCAAATTGAAGAACAGGTTGTTCACTTTAATGTTTCTAAAATACTTTAGCAGAATTTTTCCTCTCTGCCACAAAACACCTCTTCCTTAAATTTTGCTGTGACTGTGGGCTGCTTTGTAACAGGAACAGACTTGGATTTTGTCTCACTAGAAATGGGGACCATCTGCTCAAGCAGAGCGTGGGCTCAGGTGCTGAGCCCTCCTAGTCCCTGCCTGCCACAGCACAGGAGGTGTTGGCACCTGGGCTGCTTCTGACCTTCAAAGAAATCCAAAAGCTTCATGTTTGGGAAGAGGAGAAGTCAGGATGCCCTGCAGGGTGGGACAGCTGCTGCTTGTGGAATGCACAGCTGGATGAAGGGATGGAGACAGCCTGGAAATGTGATGGGAAGGTTGGTTGGACAGGGGGGACCTGGCTGCCCAGATTTGGACGGCACAGGATGTTCCTGAACAGGGAGCACAGTGAGGATGTGGCACTGGCACCGTGCTTGTCAAACGGCAGAATGACTCAGCAGGGGCACTGCAGCCACCTCCTGCCACCCAGGCCTTGGCACACAGGAGCAACAGTAATAAAAGGAGATCGATGCCTCAGTAGGGAAAGAATAAACAGCTTCATGTCTGACTTTGGTGATGTGAGATCAGATCATCCGTGTTCTTATCAGTTCCCCTGGCACCACAGGAGGGGAGGAAGAAGCTGAGCTGGTTCTGTCTCCAGTCACCTTGGGCTGGATTGTGTGTGGAGGGTATCAGAGCTCAAACACTTGTGCCAGGGTTCTGAGGCCAGCAGCACCATGCTGTGTGTCATCGCTTGTCCTCAGGCTTCCCACGTGCTGAGGTTTGGCCTGAGGTTGGGGTAAGGGCAGGTAAACCAGAAGTGGACTCTCAGGGCTGTTTTGAGGCCCAGCTGAGCAGGCTGTGAGGCCAGGGTAGGGCATCTTGGTGACTTGTGGGGCTGAGGTGGCAATCCAAGTACAGGTGGTGTTCCTGATGGGCCACCTGCAGCACCTTCTGCCTGGGAATGCTGCCCAGCTGCAGTGGTGGGGCTGTCCCCAGGCACTCATGGCATGGGACAGCAGCAGCAGAGCAGACAGGAGATGTGACAGGGCAGGGGGACTGATGGATGTGGGCAAGCAGCTCCAGGCATGGTCCTTGGCAGTGTGAGGGCCCAGCTGGTCTGGCTGGGGAGAGTCCAGCTGGGCAATAAAGGCAATGGGACAGAATGAGCTGAGGGCAGGGCTGGGGCAGGGCTCTCAGCTTGGGGGAGTGTTTGGTGAGCACAGAGTGCCAAGGATGTGCAGAAAAGTGGTTGGGCTAATGAGGAGAAATGATCCTGAATCTTGTGGACCACTGTAGCTGGAAATAGCAATGAGGAGCACGAGCCCTGGGGAGCTGTCAGGAGATGTCAGCCACTGGAATGATAATTCACTTGGACTGGGCTGAGCAAACTTAGCAAGCATTTAGGAAAGAGGAGGGGATATATCCAGAATCCTTCAGGTATCCTGGGCCAGTTAACCACTGCTGTGCAGCATCATCCTCTTCAACATTACAGGCAATGTAAATGTGGCAGAAAGTTTGCACAGTCTCCTTTAAATAAAGGATATAAAAATAGTTTTTTCTTAAAAGTTAAGTTTTAGAGTGAGCTCCCACAGGACTCTGCTCTTTATGTGTCAGAGGAATGGATTAAAATAAGAAAAATGTGGGCCTTAAAAGTTGTACTTGCTCCCATCTGAAACCCATCAGTCTCACTCTACATCCAAATACGGCGTCTCCCAAGCATATGCTATGCTTACAAATGCATTTCTAAAAAGAAAAAAAAGTGTATGATTTGAATATATGTCAGAATTTATACAGAAGAATGTTATTTAAAATGAATAAAAATAAATGTATATAATTTGTATCTATGCCACTTGGATTTTTGCATTTGTGTTTTTGTTCATTGAATTTCAGCAAGAGTCTTTGCGGTAACAGAAAGGATTGAATCCAATCTCATTCCAGTAATAACATTTGTTCCAAGAGAATTATTCCTTCATTATGCCCCTGTATGCGAGATGAGAACCAAGGCACAAAAATGTTTTCTATCACAGATATTCATATGCATGGCTGGCATTCTGTGTCAGAGAATCCACCTTAAAAATGAGCCCTCTGATCTCTTGTGTCTGCAGTGAACCATCCCAGCCCTCAGCTGTGTTTGGGAGCTCCGCTGGCAATGACAGTTTTCCCACTCTTTTCTGTATCATTCACACGGACACATTTTGTCAGTGATGTGAATCACTAACAATGAAACCCTCAGAGCAAAGCTGGAAATGGGATGAGGATATTGTATCAGATTTTTCTTCATGACCACAGATGTCTTTCAAAGGCCATTTTTGTTACAGATACTCTGAAATCCCCATCTGTGGCATCAGTTCTGTGGATCAGGGCCTGTGGAAAACTTGCATTTCCTTCTCACTTGGCAGAGTCGGGGAACTGATTTTTGTTTTGCAAACACAACTGCCAAAGGCTCTTTTTTTGGTGAAAGCTATGTCTGACTCTTCAGCCCTTATTAAGCAAAGAACTTGGAGAGGTAAGGCTTCGTACACTGAGCGAGCACGTGGTTTTAAGTGTTCATTCAGATGTTTGACTGAGCCAGAGCTGTGCAAGTAAGGGTCACGCTGGTGAAATTCTAGGGAGTTTATTGAGACCGGATTTGCATTAGCAGAGCAGTTGGGTTATGCATGACTTGACTTAGGAAGAATCTTGCTGTGAACTGTGTGAGGAGGAGGCAGAACTGAGTCTGAACCAGGTCCCCAGAGCAGGGAGTGAGAACAGGAGGGTGAGGGGAGTCTGTGTTCAGCTGATGGTGACATCTGCCCTCCTTGTGCCAGCACAGCACAGCACAGCACAGCACAGCACAGCACAGCACAGCACAGCATAGCACAGCATAGCACAGCGAGCAGCTGGCTCCTGTCCTGCTCATCTCAGCCCTACCACTGCACTTGCCACAAGTCCTTTCCCAGACTCCTTTTAGGACTCTGCCTGAGGTGGGAAGGATCTCAGGCTGCCTTGAGAGGAAGAAAAGTTCCAACACGGCTCCCTGGCATGAGGGTTTAGTGTAATCTCCCCAAATGTGCTACTAATGAACTTAAGGTTAAACAACATTAAGCAGATTATCTGAAGGCAAGTTGTTAATTGCTTCTAAACAACACATTTCCCAGTCCCTTCTGCCCCTTGCAGCTTCCTGCTGCTACTGCAGGTTCTAAAACTGGGCAAAGCAGTAAAATTGCCCAGGGAAATTTTCCTTCCTGGCTGTGTGTATACATAGAATCATAGGACCACAGAGTGGTTCGGGTTGGAAAGGACCTAAAAGATCATCTCATCTCACCTCCTGCCATGGGCAGGGACACCTTCCACTAGACCAGGTTGCTCCAAGCCAGCTTGGCCCTGGACACTTCCAGGGAAGATAGACAGGGATGTGTCTCTCCATATCCATAGCTTTGTCCATCAGACAGCCTCTTAACCAAGTAATAAACTTCACAAGGAGGGCCCTGCTGATTTCCTTTTGACTAGAGCGTGTTAGACACTGGCTGTGGCTGCAGACAGATGTGCTGTGTGTGCAGAGTGACTTGCTCTGCATTTGTGGCTGATGGACACTGATTTAAAGACCTACCTCAAATATATAACACCTTGCTGAAACCTTAAGCAAGAGCAAATTGGTATTATCCTTTCAAGTGATTGGACTTACTAATTTTATGAAGATCTGTTCTGTAAATGAGGAAAACTCATAATTCAGCCTGACTGATCCTGGTGCCATATGGCAGACCTGATTTTGTGAACTTAATTTCAGCTTGGCAGAGGCCACTACAAAAGGGTTTCAGTCACATAAGGTGACCAGTGTCTCTTGAGGTCTCTCATGAGGGAGCTGAAGCAACTGAACATCCCTTGGGGTCATCAGACCCCAAATGCAAAGCATGAGGCATGTCCAGTTGGACATGAGATGGGCTTAAGAGCTTAGCTGTGCTAAGTAGTGCCTGGCCCTTACTGGCAGTTTGGGACTCTGCTGCAGCTCCATCATGCCCTTGTACCCATAAAGCTGAAAGAATTAAGCAGGGATGGGAAGCCCACCATGACTGTACACATTCAGAGCTGCATTGGCTGCTCCCACCAGCCTGGGGCATTTGATAGGGGAGTGCTACTCTAAACAGCGAGGTGGTGCAGGTACATGGAGCAAATGGAGTTCACAGGGCACCAGGCCAGCTGGGAATAATAAACTCAGAACTGGGAATAATCTCACAGAATTCCTGGCCAGCCCTTATCTGTGGCCTAATTCCTGGTGGGGTAAGAGTCCACTTGAGACATCCTAGAGGGAAGTGAGTGAAACCTGACCTGAGTTGGTACCAAAGAGGAAACCAAATCCAAAAGATGAAACCAAATCTAATGCACAGGGTCACTCCTGTGGGTGAGTAAGGTGAGTGTCCTGCTGGGATGGAGCTTCCTTGTGTTACAGAGAATGGTAAGAGCAAGTCCCAGCATGAGGCACCACTTGATGCTTGATGCACTCTGGGGGCAGAGTGGCTGGAAGGCAGCCCAGTGGAAAATGACCTGGGAGTGCTGGTTGGCAGTGGCTGAACATGTGCCCAGGTGGGCAAGAATGCCAATGGCCCCTGGCTTGTACCAGCAATGTGTGGCCACAGGACCAGGGCAGTGACTGTCCCCTGTGCTGAGCATGGGTGAAGCACCTTGAGTGCTGTGTCCAGTTCTGGGCCCCTTGTGACCAGAAAGACCTTGAGGAGCTGGAGCATGTCCAGGGAAGGGAATGGAGCTGGGGAAGGGTCTGGAGCACCAGGAGCAGCTGAGGGATCTGGGAAAGGGGCTCAGGCTGGACCCTTGTGACTCTGCATAGCTCCCTGACAGGAGGGGACACCCGGGGGGTGTTGGGCTCCCAGGGAAGAATAAAAAAGACAATAAGGAACAGCCTCAAGCTGTACCAGGGAGGTTCAGGATGGACATCAGCAGAAATTTCTTCGCATAATGGGTGATTAGACATTAGGAAGGTGCTGCCCAGGGAGGGGAAAGAGTCACTGTCCTTGGAGGCGTCCAGGGAACCACTGGATGTGGCACTCGGTGCAAGGTGGGGATTGGTCAAAGGTTGGATTCCATTATCTCAGAAGCCTAAATAATTCTGTGACTCCGTGATGATGTAAACATTGCAAGGAGGTATTTCAATCCTGCACACAGGCTCTAAATTAATTAAAGGAAGGCAAGGATGTACAGCAAGGAAGGGTCTGGAGCTCCGCCACTGACCAGCACTGTTCCCCGGACCATGCCCCGTGCAGGAAGGGCCACAACAGGAACATTTAATCCAGTTCAGCTTTTCCCGCTGTCGATGTTCTGCAATGTCCAATGCAATTGCATTTTCTCCCACAAAAAGCAAGAGAGCAGACACGTTTCGCTTTACAAAAAACCTGCCAGATTCATTCAAAGTCCGCCCGCGCGGATGGCAGCAGCCGCCTTCGCCCCGCCGGTCAGGGCGAGCAGTGACCAGAGCGGAACTAACGCGTGTTTATTTCTTCCACCAAGCCAAATGATGGCTTTGCGCTGCGGGGAACAGGGTAAACATCAGCTCCAGCGGCTCTGCCAGGCTCGGCAGGAGCCGGGGGCCTGGTGCACCCCTTCGAAAGCCTCCCCAAAAGAGTATGCTTTCGGAGCAGGGCCCGGGCAGCAGCGCGGATCACACTCGCCCCGCTGCCACCGCGTCGCCTCAGGGGCCCCGTCCCCCGGGGCGGTCAGCGCCGGCTCCTTCCCTCACTCGAGATGGCGCCCGGCCGCTCTCTCCCCTTGCCCGGCTGGCACCGCCCGCTCTGCCCTCAGCCAACATGGCCCTGTCCGCCCGCTCTGCCCTCAGCCCTCATCAAACAGGGCGGCTCCCATTGCTCCGCACCGTGCCCGCCCCCGGCGCGCCCCGCAGCGGCTTCAGCGGCTTCAGCGTGCCCGGCGCAAAGATGGCGGAAGCGATTGCGGGCGTTTGAATTCCAGGGAAGCCGCCAAATCCGCGCACAAAGGCGGCGGGAGGCGCGGGAGCCGTGCGGCCGGCCCATGGATTCGCTGCCGGGGGAGGACTCGACGCTGCCGCTGGCGTTGGAGGGCAGGTGCGGGGAGCTGCGGGGCGGGCAGCGCTCGGGCAGCGCGGGTGCGTGTGGCGGGGCCGGGCCCGCCGGCCGCGGACGGGGCAGGGGACGAGCCCCCGGGTGTTGGGCTCTCAGCGCTCTCCTCCTCCTTCTCCCCCAGCGTCAGCGGCCTCCAGCTGCCGGACATCTCCCGCGGGGACCCTCAGCCCGGCCCGCCCGGCGGACAAGGTGAGGCTGGATCGCGGCCGGAGCCCGCACATCCCTGCCCCGGCTCGGTGCTTCGCGCTGCTCTCCAAACCTGTGCGTAGCCCCTCAGACTTGCGGGAAAAAAAAAAGAAAAAAAGAAAAAAAACCCAAGAAAAATAGAAAAAAAAGAGAAGCTTTTAATTGATACACTTTTTAAGGTAATTTAAGTTTTGAAGACCATGGAGCGCCAGCAGCTGCTGTCATCACTGCCGTGTGCTCGCTGCCTGTGGTCATTAGGGCTTTCAGCCTTACATAAGATGATCAGCGGTTTTGTGCAGCGTGTACTTAAAATACTTGGAATATCCAGTGAGGCCGTGCTGTCTGCTCACATTCTGCTCAGGGTTAACAAAGTTGCATGCTGTGCATCATCCAGTTCTTGCCACAAGGATTTGTTCTTGACAGTGCACCTCACATAGCCTAATTCCAGTGTGCATCATTAAATTAAATAGATGATGGAATTTGGAAGTTTAAGTGATAGCTTGCTGTGATCAGAAAGGAATGTAGATACTAACATGTAATGTAAGCAGGGAGACAAGCAGTGCCTCTCTCACTTCCCAAAAGGTTTTGTTATGTTTAGATTAGTGTAGACCTTTGCCAAATTGAAGCCCTACTAAGAGAGATTCTGCTGTCTGAGCTTGTTCTGTCTTCTTAAATGTCTAGTGGTACCAGATGTGGCTGAAGACACAGTCTCACCAGCTCGAGCTCGGACCATGAAGGACTATGAAAATGTAAGCAGAACTTTTAACGTAAGACTTGGTGACAGATTTATGGCCAAGATATTTCCAGCGTGCTGGCTGAAGTGTTTACTCTTAGTTTGTGACACACACATATGTCTTTTGGAGGTGTCACCAGGTGACTGTCCCTGTCCATGCTTTGAACCTGAATTTCTTAAGTGTTTCTTTCAAAAGCCGAAGCAGGGATTTGTTGTTCAGAACAGCCAACTGCTGTGCTGAAGTCATGAAATAAAGTTGGCACCCTCTGCTCAAAAGTTCCTGCAGCTCACCAGAAACATCAGAACTTGGTTTGCACATCTGCTGTTGATTTATTTCAGGGAAGTGTCAAGTTTATTTTCATTTAGGTTAGTGTGGGATTTGGCTTTTTAACTCATTGACTACAGTGTAATGCCTTTTAACTTTATAGTACAAGTGTGCTTGGAATGCTTGTGTTGTAGAAGTCTAGTATCATTGTGTCAATTCTGTAGATAAAAGTATTTTGGCACTTAGTAGAATATAAAGGAAAACATTAGATTTTAAAAATATCTTAACTGTATTGGCTTTTCAAATTGAATAAGACAGTTGTTTATATCTGCTGAATGGTGATTTGATTGGGGTGTGTTGCAGGACAGCTTCCCCATTAAGGACTAGAGTGAAAAACTTTTAAGATATTTGTTGTTATGTGAAGAAGCTGTAGAGGAGAAGGCAGTCTGAAATCTCTGAGATGATTTTTACAGATAAAGGCTGTGACTGCTGCCTTTGGGCTGTGCCAATAGTCTGCAGTTTCAGTGCTCTGCTGCTGTCACCTTTTGTGGTAATGCTGTGTTTGAAATGAGCGTTTCTTACAAACTCTTTCAGTTTCTTGTGGCCTTATATACCCTCTGAGGAGAAAGCTGTGCTGTTTGCTCAGAGTTTAAAGCTTGTTTCGGAAGCCTTTAGTGAAGGATGTTTTTTGCAGTCTGTATCTATTTCCCTTTCTTGTTTCTGTGTGTCAGCTGGGGTAGACAGACACTGCCTTGGCATTGGTATGTGCTTAAAATCTCTTACTGTGATGTGTGCCAAAGACCTCAGTCCAGAGTATACATTTTGCTAGTGATTTACTACCTGCAGGGCTCCTGGGCACAGGAAAAAAAAGTTGCAGAAGGGAGGAAAGATCTGTTGCTGTTTGTCCTGTGTGATGTAGAGCAGAGGCCTTCCCACAGGTCTGGCATCCTGCTATGCTTAGACACTCATGTTAAACTGAGCTGCAAAACTTCCCGTGGGATGAGAACTTTCATGGATGCCAGCTGTGTAATGAAGCTCAAAGATCCATTGACATGAAAGAAGAAGAATATACATTAAACACCATTAAACTTATTTCTATAACTCTGTAATTCTACAGGCTACAAGGAGGATGTAATAAAAAGAATGGGCTCTGGCCTCTTAGCTCAGAGAGAACAGGATGGATGTAATGACCCTTAAGTGGGCTAGAAGATGGATCCATGTAGGAAAGGTCCTTTAATGTTTATACCTGGAGAAGGTGCTGAGCTGGATAATGTAGGAGGTGCAGATTTTTGAATTATTCATGGTGTCCCACTTTGTTGCAATATAGAGGTAACCATTCCATTATAGAAAACATGATTACATGGGCAAAGTGAAAAGCATCTCTAAGGAGCACCTTGTTATGGGTAATGAGGTGTTCATGAACAGAAAGGGTGATGGGTATCAAGTAAAGGAGCTGAGTAATAATATTTGTGGGTTTCTTTCTTGTCTCTCCAAACTCAGAGTTTTGCTGTAAATCTAAAACAGCCCTTATAGTTGAAAACTGTTGTGCTGTGAAACCACAGCCACTGCTGACAGATCCCTTTTGAACAAAACTGGCTCCTTGCAGACTTGGAAAGGAGCTAATCTGAGCTAGGGTTTGCTGCCATGCTGTTCATGCTGTGGAATATTCTGTGCAATATGTGTATCATTGTCTTGGTTTTCATTCCTTTTGTTTAAATACAGAAATGCAAATGCATAAAGAAATTAAGACTGAGTCTTCAAATGCAAAAGTTCAGAGGGTTGCCATTAAAATCTTTTTGCAGTGTGAACTTTCTCACATTTTACACATTTTCTTTCATTAAGCAATAGCTTTTAAGTTGTGTGCCTGCTCTAACTTTCATTCAAGGAACCAAACATCAGAGATGACTTTTGTTTCACTCCTTAGCTTATGATTGCATAGTCTGTTTCATTTGCCTTTTGAAAATAGTAGCCTTAAGCACTTTGGTTTATCTCTGTTGCCACTGAAATACATGTGACAAGAGTTGTTGGAATGCTGAGTTTTTTGAAATTATTTTTTCCTTTCGATTCAGAAATATATTGAATGTATGGAGACTAGTTAGAAGTTCAGCTGGTACAACTTCAGAGTGTTTTTGTTGCTTGGACTTTCTCTGAATGAGCAGGGACTACTGGGGATGATTTACTGACAGGTTGCTTCAGGATGTGGGAATGAGCCACAAAGTTTATGTAGGATTTTCAATTGCTAGGATGATTTTCACTTTTGTGAATAATGACAAGGCAGCTTGCTGGGCAGGGATTATTAAACTGAAGAATTGTTTGCAGATGCAGGTTTTGAGTGCAGCTACAGAAAGTAATCTTGGGTTTCACAAGCCAAATATTTTGGAAATTGTATTGCTAATAATTTTTACAAATAGCACTGTAGTGTTTTGGAAAAGCCTACATAAATATTTTATTAGTAGCTCTGTAACATATTAGATTTCCATTTGCTGAAAGCATCTGGCAGGGGAAATGAGTCTTATTTGAATGAATGTTTTATGCTTAGTCTCTTAAAAAAAATTAGAGGGAGACTCCTTCCTTTAATGAAACCATCAACTAAGTTACTGCTTCTACAAGGAAGGTTAAAAGTGACAAGCAATTTTTCCCCAAAGAATTGCACTATAAATTATGGGATGGGATAAAAGTTTTATTGGTGTTCAGTTGGGCTCATTTGTGTGCTTGTGGCTTTTCTTGCTATGAATAAAGTTACCTGGGTCCTATTAATGAAGCTGCCTTCCAAGGCTTTTGCTTTTAAAATATTTCTGTTTCAACATGGTGTCTTGTATTTTGTTCAAGTTCTGTCATTTAGAAGAATTACTTAATGTTGTTAGATTCAAAAATCTCTCCTGAATTCTTATTGTGTCAATTTTGATACTTTAGGGAAGTATTTCCAAGGGCACAAGACAATGTATTATATATTTAATTAACACCTTCACAATTGGAGATGTGTGTGTGTGTCACCCACATGTGTGTATGAGTGTCATTATGTCGAGTGGGTGGAATTCTGGTCTTGCACTGGTGAAAGCAAAACTCTTGGAGGTTAGGATTTTTCCCTCTTTTATTTCCCCTTTTTTCATTATCTTTCTTCTTTCACAGCAAATCACTGATCTGAAAAAAGAAAACTTCAACCTGAAACTTCGTATTTATTTTCTGGAGGAGCGAATGCAGCAGAAGTTTGATGGTCCCACTGAAGAAATCTACAAAATCGTAGGCATTTAGAATAATTCCCTGGAACTGTGTCTCTTTTTGAAGAGTTTGTTTTGTGGGAGGTTTGCCTGTTACACTTGACTTTTAAGTCTTTTTTTTGTTACTGGAAATTTTGGTATGATTGTTTTATTCTTTTTCCTTTTCAGTAATAAGTAAATTAAAGTGACCTAAACAGGTGCTTTCCTCAGGTCTTTTTTCCATAATGAGATGGAGATTTGAGTCTCTCCTGATGCAGGTTTTAGTAGTTAAGAATATAAATTGATGTTTGGGTAGATGACAGTTGCAGCTGAATATTGCTGCCTGATCTTCTCCACTGGTGATTCTTTTGTAATTGCTGATGTGTTGAAATGGTGTTTGTCAGCTTCCTGACCAAGGAGTTCTTTGTACAATTACATCATGAGAGGTTTCCTCAGGCTATAACAAAATCATTCTAAAGTTACTAAAAACCTCTCTAGTTGATAAAATCAGGTTTTGAAAAGAAAATAAAATATTTAGTGGCTTAAAAAAATGTATATACTTGGAAACCCTAGAAATTCCCAAACTGAAGTGCAGTACTCCCTATTAGAGCAGTTAAGTGTTTGTGCAGGGGATTTGTATTGCTTGAGTACAATAGTCCTTAATGCTATTAATATTTCTGGAGGGCTTGAACCTTGCAAAGTTTGTCTTTTAACAGCTAAATGTCTATTTTTATCCCAATGATACTTTATATTTGATGGTCCAAGCAAAAACTAATCTACACATTGCCAATAACTTTTGGGATGGGTCATCTTCCAGATCTTTCCAGGTATTTTCATTCTTTTGTCACAGAACATTGAGCTGAAAGTTGAGATAGAAAGTCTGAAGCGTGAACTGCAGGAGAGGGAGAAGCTACTCATCAAGGCCTAGTAAGCACCAGCTTCTTTCTTGATGTCCATTACTTAGGATTTGTTTCTATGTGGTTTTTTTTTCCCTAATGCTTTAGGAATTGGAGGATCTACAGGGCATTTATTTAGCACTGTCTGGTTCAAAGTTAATCCAGGCTGGCTGCTGTTGATTGGCCCACGGGCCTTGATTGCAATGGAATTTTCTTTGTTTTCCTGAGGAGCACCAGATGAAATTTGTTTGATCTCTCCAGATTGCTCTAAGAGTATTGCTGTGCTTTGAAGGGAACCTTGCACAAGGTCATGCTAGAAAGCAAAATTGTCAGCAGTCATGAACAAGTGGTCATCTGATGTTGAGTAAGGAGACACTGCCTGTTCTTTTCTCACAAGGTGTTAACAGATACTGAAAAGGCAAATGGAGAGGTCTCAGCAGCTCCATGTCTTCAGTTTATTCCAGGACTGCTTCCTGTAGAAAACACAGCTGTGCTGAAGGCTTTATAATGTATTTGGAAGCTTTAGAAATATAAAGGAATTTATTATAAAGGAAATATTTCACTTTTTCATCACACATCTAAAATGCTTTTTTATCCACTGTGCCAAGGCTTGTATATGGAGCTCACAGACTCCACCCAAATTGCTGCATAGTTTGTATTTAACCTGAAAGTGATAAGCAGGTACAGAGGAGGTGGAAGATGCTTAAGCATAATCCATCAGCCACTGGCACCTGGAATGTTTTCCTTGTTGACAGGCACTGGGATTTATGTCTGTGTTATTGTCTTTCAGCAAGGCAGTTGAAAGCTTGGCCCAGGGTGGTGATGCTGAAGTGCAGCATGGGAAAGAGGCACAGAAGAAGATGCAGGAGATGGAGGAAATGCTGACTGGCAGAATAAACATTCTGGAAGTGGTGAGTGACCACAGCTGAGGGAATAATAAGGAATCACTGCTGTCTTTGTACTGTTATCTGAGATTTACTGTGGTCAACCGTTATTTTCGTAATATCTTTTTTCATTCCTCACTATCTGTGCTTGAGACAGTTTATTCCTGTATTTGTTACTGAGTTCTGGTTACTTTACAGGAGAATTGTAGTGTAAAGGGAAGGGACCCACAAGGATGGTTGAAGTCCATTTAAAGTGAGTTCCTTCAGGGAGGAGGAAAAGGGAATTTGCATGACCTCTTCATTTTGCTGGAACTGGGATTTCTGAAAGCATTCTTTGTGCTGTTGAATTGGTAGAGAAGTTCTTAAATTGCTTCCTCTGTCCCAAATCAGGCAGTCAGGTTGGTGTTTTACAGATCTCATAGGTTGAAGAGCAGATTTTCTGATCTCATGGAGATCAAGTATTTAATGTAGCCCAAAGATAGTCTTGGCCTCTGACATTAATTTTATTCAGCTTATGAATTCAAGCACTGCAGTGTGGCTTTAGTCACAGGTTTACACAGCACCATGTAATTTATAGATCCAGGGAGTGCTAACAAAGATAAATTTCCGTCAGAGTTCTTGATTGACAAGTGAATGTTGGCAAAACAGCTTTTCAGGAGAGGGGCTGAGTGGGGAAGTTCAGTGGTGAAGGAGCTTTTCCTCTCCCTTCCCCAAAGAGAAGCTTTTTAGTTTAGATCTGAAGGCAGGGGGGGAATGACTTGTTAGGGTACAAGGAAGCTTTTATTTCCTTGGAAACTAAATTGGGTGAGCACAGCAGGGAAGCTTGCAATGAAAAAATGAAGATCTGAATCAAATTTGATGTGGTATATGGCAAGTTTGTTTGTGTGTCTTTTTTTGGAGTTCTCCATCTCTGTGAGTTGGGTGACCCAGAGGAAGTTGACTGAAATCTCTGGCTGTTACCTCCATTTCTTTTACTGTCTAAGATAAAAATGTCTGGTTCATACTTTATCAATTCCTGCATAATATTATAAATGATGTTGGAAAGAGTTCCAATTAGCTACAGTGAGCTGCAGAATATTAATTTTATTGAACAAAAAAGCTCTTCTTTAACCTCTTTAATTTAAGTGTAGCTATTTATTATAATAGTGGGAAGACAGTGGGACAAAGCTATGTTATAATTGCTAAATCTAAAACCATAGCATAGGGGCATTATTGTTTCCAGTTCTGCTATGAGTTAGGGTATTTTTTATTTATTTGAAACAAATTTTCCTTCTTTCTGTACCACAGAAAGTGGGCTAATCTTGAAAATGCAGACACAGAGTTCAGAAGCATTTACAAAGAGCTTGAAATACTTGGTAAAAGTTCCTAAATTAAACATCCTGACATATGTTGGGTAGAAGAGTGAAAAAAATTCATGAGCATTTACTTCTCAGAGGCATCACGATTGTGTATTTTAATTTCAGAATCTTAAAGCTGCCCAAGAAGAGGTGGAAAAAGCCCTTGCAATGACAGAGAAGGAGAAAGCTCTGAGAATTGCTGCTGAGCAGAAACTTTCTTCAGTTATGAATGCCCCTGCCAAGGATGTGGACAAGGTTACAGAAGCTGAGAAAGACAGGTCAGAACTGTTGCCAGTAATGTTTCTAACTACTGGAATTCTTTATTATTGAAGTGTGAAGAGTCAGCACAGGTTTGGATTTGATTTCTTTGGTTCTGCCCTTGGGTACAGGAGAGTTACTGGCCATCCCTGGAGTGAATGGAAACACAGCAGCCAGTTTAGTGCTTTGTGGAGCAAAGCCATCTTTAAAAGTTCTCTGAAAGCCTAAAAGGGTCAGGATGTGTGAAACATAAGCTCGTAGGCCAGGCTACTGAATTTAAGGGGAAGAGAAACACTGTTATAGGTTACAAAACACCAGGAATCAGAGGTGGTACCTTATGCTGCAGAGTTTTCATGTGGAACACTCAGGTCTGTCAGAAAACATCATTACTGTTCTTGGAATACTGGAAGTGTGAAGATGTGCATTGACAAAAGACAACAGAACTCACCTGACTTCCTGTTTTTAGTATGTTTTTTTTTTGTTTTATGTGAAGTGAGAACCACTTAGATACAAACTCAGAGGAAACTGAGACACTTGCTGCAGGCACATAAGGATGTAGTGTGTGGGCTAAGAAAGGAAATAGATTAATAAGGTTTTTATGTGTGCTGTAAAGGACAATGTGAGTAAAAGATTGAAACTTAACTGTTGATATTAGAAGTGATATTGGAGGAAAACAAGAATGAGTGCTTTGCAGATAGCTCAGCCCTGTTTGAAGTCGTTAAAGTTCAGCACTTTTTCAGGTTTTTCAGGGTTATGAAGGCCCTTCCTTAAGTTCTACAAGTATTGTCTTGAGTCATCACTTAGGAGAGATGTCTGCAAGATTTACTGCAATGACTGGAGAATTGGTGGTAGATGGGGCAAGATTAATACTTAAAAATCCTGTAATTTTAGACTTATAGAGCAACTGAATCTGTCACTGAAAAGTAAAGAAGCTCTAATTCAACACCTCGAAAAGGAAAAGTCTCAGAGTGGATCTTCTGATGGGAAGTTGCCAGCAGAACAAGTCAGAGAACTTACCATTGCTTTGAGGCTTGAAAAGGATAATGAGATAGAGGTGAGGAAACTTCCTGACCAATTATATGTTATAAATCTGATGGAGGGGTAAGATTTTAAAGGTTTTGTCCATGACACTATGTGAGTGACATCAGCCAATTTTAAAAAGTATTTCCTCTACTACTTTCCTGTTCCTTACCATTCATGGGTTATGCTATAGCTTGGTGGGCAATATTCATCCTTATTTATCCATTCTTTCAGTGAGAGGTTGTGTTTCCCACTGACTTGATGCCAGTGGAATGGATACAGTGCACTTGCTTTACAGGTGTATATATTAATCACCATCTCATGAAATAAAGTGCAAGTTTACCCTTTAGCTTACAGAAGGTCCAAGAATCAGTCTTTTATTTCACTTGGCTCCTAGACAGGAAGACAGAGATCCTGAAAGCTGGAATGTAGAAACAGGTCCTGAGGCTTGTTGTCTTTTTTTTATTTTTTTTCCCTATTGGTTATTCAAAGACAAAATTAAAGCTGGCAGAATTAAGAAAATTAATTATGGAGGCTGTCAGACATCTGAGAATTGTTCTTCCCTTATGTTTTGGAACTTCATATTGTTCAGCTCAGTACATACACACTTTTTTTGTCTATGTCAATAATTTTTTATTGGATTTATGATTAGATTGATTTGAGGTAGTAAAAGTTTTCAGTTCTGGGTGGTCTTGCAAATAAATCAATCTGTGCCAGGGGAAACCACCCTGGTTTCACAACAGTATTTGTGTGTCAAGGTGAAAACAGTGTCATCTTTAATCATTTCACAGGAGGTGGACAGAGTGCATGTGATAATCTAGGGTGCAGTATTGCAGAAAAAAAAATCTGATGAATACCTTTGCACAACTCTGGTTTTATGTATGATTACTTTTTTAGGACAAATAATTCTGTAACCTCCCCAGGGAAAAGTGCTAATTAAAATCTCTCTGATAAAAGCATCTTGCTGACAAAGATAAATGTCACATAAAAATTCACCTCTATTAACTCAGCAAGTGCAGTTGTTCTGGCTCATGGAAGAGCATGTTTTGAGGGGTTTTTTTCTATTTTCTTTTTTTTCCTTCTTAATTTAGATTGGCTTATTTCATGCCCAGGGTTTTTAAGCTCATTTTGCTTCACTTTAATGCTTAATGAGTGTATTTGTGTTAAGAATGAATTAAAGTGACCATAACAACTGTTTCATTCTTATAGGCTATAAGAATGGAACTTAAAAATGAGAGAAATTCCTTTGAAAAAAAAATTCAGGTAAGTTCCAGTTTTCCTCTTGTTTCCTTGACCCCTTAGGTGTTTGCTGGGCTCCCTCTGTTATCCTTTCATAGGCACAGGAGGCCTTGACTTCCAAGGGAAGCAGAGCAGGTCCTCTCTTAAGTTCTCTTTTATATGGGATGACAGGAAGACCCCTCCTGCTTTTGAAGCAATTTTCAGTAAAGCTGATAGACACACTCATCAAATGTTGAAGCTGATGCTTGTGGCCTGCCCCCTTCTTATACAATATTCCAGGCACATCTTTAAGATGCTGCCTCTCATTTTGAGGACTGTATTTTATGTTGATAATCTGAGTAATAAGCGCCAAGAACTCTGAGGGAACATTCTTATTAATGTGCAGTTACAGTATCTCTTAGTGGGAAGCTAATGCAACTTTCACATAATCTAATTTAGTCTCTCCAAGAAGAGCTGCAAGAGAGAGAAAATGAGCTTGCAGTTGAAAAGAAGAATCGTTTGAAAAGGGATAAAACTATCCAAGGACTAACTGTTGCCTTAAAAGCAAAGGAAAGGGAGGTAAGGGTGATTGTGAGCTTGCTGGTTTGTTGAAGTACCACAGAGAGGGGGTGTTGTGTATGTGGCATGGTCTGATCTCACTGTAACCATGAGGAGGCTTCGAGTGGGTCCCTGTCACTGCTGTCCCCTCTCTAAGCAGTTCTGCTTGCCTGCAGTTTGGGCTCTTGGACTGGAGGAGAGAGGAAAAAGTATCAGTTAAGTATCTGCCTCCCTTAAGAGCTTGAAAGAAAAATGTTTCCAGTTGCATACTGATTTTTATCAGCTCTGAGCACCACTTAGAAGATCCGAGGGGTGTTTTAGGTTGTTGAGTAAGTGGAGCTAAAATGAGAGAGGTCAACAGGCAGCTAAAATGAGAGAGGTCAACATCAGCTGAAATTCAAATTGTGGGGAAGAGAGGGAAATACTTCAGTTGAGTGATAGGCAGTCTAGTGAATGTATAAAAGCAAGAATTTCTTTATATGAGATTGACTATGATGCATCTTGAAAGTGTTTTGTGTAGTTGGATGAATGTTTAGTGAGATGGGATAAAAACTGCTGCATCGCCATCCCTTGGAAATAACTCTTACTACATTGTATTCATTTTACTTTATTTAAAGAATGAGGAGCTGGGTTCTGAAATTGAAGAGTTAAATGCTTCATTGGCTAAGGCAAGAGAGGCAACTCACAAGGCACATGTCCAAAAATTCAAGGTAAGCACAACCAATTTGTTGTGATTTCCTCTATTCCTGCTTCTCCCTTCTCTGTAACTCCACACAGCAAGCAGTGCTTGAGGAATAGAAATTAGTTTAAAATGTTGTTTTAAAATTATTCCTTTTTCTTTGAAAAAAAATCCCAAATCAAATTATTTGAAAAATAGAATGTTAAAATGTTACATAATACCTTGTTTCTCCTTGTTTTTTGGTTGGTTTTTTTTGTATCTAACCCAACTGAGAATCTTTAAGGGAGAAACATGTAATATCAGAATAAGTTAAAAATAAAGACACAAATTCCTGGGGAGCTGAGGTTATCTTGAGGTTTTTTTCCCAAAAGTGTGGAATCAGCACAGGCTTCCTGTTAGCAGAGTTGAACTGGATGTGAGACGCCTGCTTGGATTTATTTATGTAATAAATATGAAACCACTATTTACAAAATAGTAGAATGTTATTTGTTAAAATGAGATTTAGTAATGCTATTTGTGTGTGTGTGAAGGAAAAACGGGACTTGATTTCTGAGACCTTTGAAAAGTTTTAAGTTTAAAAAGTGTGTGGCTGATCCCTCCTGTCCACAGAATCCACGGAGCAGAGCAGCTCCTTCTCCTCAGGACTCTGCTCCTCAGGCACAGCCTTGATCTGAAGGCAGTTCTCTGTGAGTGATGGTGCTGCAGAGCTGCTGCTGTCACCCCTGCTCTGAGCTCCAGGTGTAGCAGTGTGGTGAGAGCACAAATTGGGCTGTGCCAAGGGAAGGGTGCAGTCACCATCCCTGGAAGTGCTCCAAAAGTGTGTGGCTGTGGTATTTGGGGTATGGGTTGGTGGTGACCACGGTGCTGGTGCTGGGTTGGCAGCTGGACTCCAGTTTAAAGGTCTTTTCCAATCTTAATCCTGTGATTCTGTGAAAGACTCAGTAACTTCCTGCCCTAGTCCAGACTGAAGCTCTCCAAAAGAGTTTGATGTAATTAAAGCTTTGTGAATCAATAATTCTGCCATGGCCTTGTTTGCACTGTGGGCTCCTTTGCAGGTCAATGTTTCATTCTTTGCTGCCTCAGATTTCCTTAGCCTGCAGTGGATGTCATGGAAGGTTTTGTTACATCAGTAGAGGAAACTTGGAGTGTTACACTTTGCTTGTTCTGCCATTTCACTGTTTCTTTGCACCCCAATTCTGAAACACTGGGCAGAGGGGCCAGGTTATGGGAATAAAGACTCCCAGGCTCTACAAAACCCCCTTTTGGAGCCTGAATGCTGTTTTGTGTTTCAGGGTGCTGCAGATTATCAGGCTCTGCTGATGGAAAAGGAGACCCTGCTGGCAGAGCTGCGCTCAGAGAACCTCACAAAGGACGCTGAGAATCGCAGGCTACAAAGGATAATTAAAGTCACTGGTCAAGAGCTGAGTGATCTGAACTTGGAAAGAGAGAAAATGGAGAAGGAGCTGGATGAAGCACAGCTGCAGAAGAGCAGAAGTGACAAAACCATTAATGTTATTATCACGTTTTTGCTTTATTTCCTAAAGGCTAGAAATAATTCAGTGCTTTAGCAGGTCCTTTTCTAACAAAATCAGGTTTTTAATTTAAATAACTTTTGGGAAGGAAATGCCTGGCAGTGTCTAATGCTGTGTATGAAGGTTAAGGAAAATTCTGGCACATAATCTGTACAGAACAATATTTTAAATATAATTAGGATAGTTAGGTACTAGAAAAAAACTTTCACCTTTAAAAGTGGTAAATGCTTAGTGTTGATTCCAGTTTTTCTGATGGTAGAGTGTGAACATACATGATGATGTATATTTACATTTCTGCCATATTTTTCTTGTTGCATGTGTGTAGATTATCTTAAATTTTATTACTTAAACTTTCTTCTAATTGTGACCTGGAGCCAAACCTCAGCCTGCTCTCTTTTGTCTTAGCAGGATCTCTGTAAAGGCTGTATATTAAATAACTTTTGCTTGTAAAAGACCTAAAGCACAGGATTAATTGATCACAATTTAACATAA
This sequence comes from Anthoscopus minutus, assembly GCA_013399455.1. Lineage (NCBI taxonomy): Eukaryota > Metazoa > Chordata > Aves > Passeriformes > Paridae > Anthoscopus > Anthoscopus minutus. The sequence continues at coordinate 1,812,722 of VWYI01038255.1, read as the reverse complement.
AAATATGACATGCTGTTCATTAATTCTGCTGCTTCATAGTCTCTTGACTCTTACCTTGCTGTGGGCATTCAGATAAGCTCTCCTGCTCCCAGCACTCACAGCTGATGCAATAAAATGAATGACCAGTTTCTCCTTTTCTCCTTTTAAAAAAGGATGCACTTTCTGCTGAGGCTTTGGCACAAAACACTTCTCACCTGAGTGCTTTGCTGTGTGGATTTTGCTAAAGTCTTCCCACCATTGCTTCCACGAGGGCAGCATTTGCATAATGAGCAGAGTCCTGCTTGCATCCAGTGTCTGATCCTCCTCACTTAGGGATTAGTCTCCTGCTATATTAAATTACATAAAAGATTTAATGAGCCTGTCTTTATTCACTAGATGTTTTGGTTCCATTATTAAATAAGTACCTTAATAAAGCAGGGAGACGTGGAAATTGCTGCTCCTGCACTATTCCTTAAAGCCAGCAGAGGGGTCTCTTTACCTACAAATAAATTAAGTTCCTCTCCCCCTCCTGCTCCCAATTTAACGCATTTTTGTTTGATTGTCAACTGTGGTTTGGCTGCCATCACAAAATCTCTATCTTTGGTGTGCTTTGAGATTTCTTTGGGGCCTTGAGGTTAAGGAGAGTGAGAACAGATCGCTGCTGTCAGTGAAACAGCCACAAAGAACATTTATTGATTTGAAGTATTTTATATTTAACTGTCTTCTCTATTCTTTTTTTTTTTTTCATCTTTCAGGGCAGCTAGAATATAACTGTACAGGAAAGACAGGAAAAATGGGACTGAGTAGGGAGTTGCCAGGAGATTCGAAGTTAGCTGGATTATAGAAGCCCTATTTGACTCCATTATGTCCAAGTTTTTCATGTAAATGATGAGCTCCTTGGGGAAAAGCATTTATGCCAAAAGATGAGCAGTCTTTTAAAAATTATATCCCTAACCTATTTCCTACTCCTTGCAGAACAGCTGCTTCAATTTCAGAGCTGCAAGTACATTGGATAGAACCACATTGCCTGTGAAGTGTTGCCCATTAAGTAGTAGATATGTGGGAGTTAAACAATATGCTGTGAGATTTTGCTCTCTGACAAATAGGAAACTGCTTTGGTGATCTGCTGCAAACTTTTTATGAGACAGCCTTAAAAACTCAGTTCTATTTATGCTCCAAGATGCCTATTTATCAGTGTTTCTATTTTGTTAGAATAAAGTTAGTAAAGAAGTGTATAAACTGTAGAAAATGCCCTCAATGTCTGTAATGAACTGCTGCCCAAGCCCTTCACTCATGCACAGGGAAATTTGCAGTGACTTTCCATATACTGTAATTGGGGTAATGCTGATTTTTTGCATATATTAATTTTAAAAAAACCCCAAACACCCCAACAAACAACCTCCCTAAAATATATTTCTTGGCCTGCTATAAACCCAGTTTGCCTGGAGATGAATTGGGCATTACTGTGCTGGGAGGGAAGAAGGTGAAACTAAATCAAACAAGATTGTTACATGTGAGCTGATCATCCAGGTCACAGACTTTGTCCAGTATTAGGAGTTTCCTGGATTAATGGGTTTAGATGTTCTTGAACCATGTTCCTGCCTTAGGGTTGGCAACTTTAAGAGGTATCTGAAAGAGCTTTTAAAAGCTCTTCCAGTTCTGTACTTTCCAGAAGCTATTTTTAAGCATCACTCTTGAGATGCTGTTAAACATCACTTAAAGCTCTTTGAAGAAGAAACTTTGGACTTTTATTTTTACACACTGTTCCTGGTGAGGAATAAACATCTTGTCCTTGATGTTGTTCATGGCTATCATGTTACTGTGCCTGTAACAGGGATGGAGTGCTTCTTCCTTGAGAAGTTTGTTCAAATTTACATGATTAAACACTTCACATATCCATTCTCTCTCCAGGCCTAAATGTAGACAGTTAAAGTGTATTTACTAGATACTCATATTTGATCAGTTGGTTGGGGAAATGCAGAATACCTCATTAGACAGAATTTATTATTTAGTCTTCCTACCTGTGGTTTAGCCTGAGAAAGAGGTTTTGGAGCTTCACAACTTAATTATTCACCAAACTGGTTTTCATCTGACAAGGAGGGGGAGGCATCTGCTCCAGTCTTCTATATTACAACGTTTCACATTCATTTTTCTTAGTTCAGCTATCATTAATCATAGGAAAGTCTCTTGGGGAAAAGGTTGGCAGAGAGGATTGCAAAGTTTATACTCTGAGAGCTGTAAGTACTATATTACCCTTGCAAGTCAGTGTATAGAAACCAATAGATTTTCTCCCAGACAATTTGAGTGGTCAATGAGTTCAAGCAGCCTGCTACAGTGATGGATAGTTTGGTGTGTTACAGAATTCCTGCTCATGCAAATAAGGCAATTTTCAGTCTCACCTCTAGCTTGCCTTGGGAAGGATTTAGGGAGTTCTGGGGGCAGAAATAGTGGGGGCAAAGTTATGTGCAAGTTGCAGATCTCACACAGGCTGTTTTACTTTTTCCACAATCGCATCCCTTGTCAGCCCAGCTCTTCCCATAAACTTGACCAGTAGAGTTTTGCTGTTTTAAGGCAGAAACCAGGTTTGTGCACCTGACAGGTGCTGTGCACCAGGAGGACTGAGATGAGATTACAGGTGCAGTACAGTTGTTGCAGCAGCATCTTTCTAGCTCTGCATGTCTGTCATCTTCGAGCTGCTTATGGTTTTCATGAAAAGCCACAGTGCTGGTCACTTGAAGTTACAGGCCAGATGAAAACTCTGAAGTTTAATTACAGGTGATGTGTCAGTTAAAGCTGCTCAGTAATGTGATAGTATAAAAATAACATTTTAAAAAGCCAAGGAGTGACCTTTGCAGCACAGGGAATGTGATAACACTGCTGTTGATCCTTTGCTTCCAATTCCAGTGCTGTGTGGGAATAGGCTTAACGTGACCCACTTGAAGAGCTCCACAACTTGGAGCCAAAAGCCTTTGCAATTATCAGAGCTTGCACTACTTCCCACTGCAGTTTGTATTTATAGGCAGCAGTTAGGGGAAAAACAGGAACATATTGGAGAGTTTGGGTATCTAGACAAAACTTGGACCTGACTCTGCTGTTCTTCAGTTTTCTTAGTCAAGCAAGTTCTTTTGCTCCTGAAAAAAATTAGTTTGCAGAACCGAAGGTTGGGGTTTAGTCATTCCTTGAATAACATTTGAGGGGGTTTTGGGAGCTGTTAGGTGTTTCTTAGCTGAATCCTGGGGATGAAACTAAAATGAAGAAAGTAAACCAAAAGGCTTTGTAAATGACATTTTGCATTTAATGTGCAGAATAAACAGAAATAAAACACTGAAGTAATAAAGTGATGTTAAGGATTTGATGTGAACCTGCATGAAGCAAGGTAATTAAGTCAAGAAAAGGATGTAAAACAGTTTGTAAAGAGACTGCAATTAAAATGTCACTAGTGCTATTTCTTTGGACTTAGAAAAAGAAACAACTATTAAATTTTAAATCCCAGTGGAGGTAAAAGTAAAGTTTATAGGTGACTACCATATGTGCAAACTATTTAAAGGGCTCATGCTACTTCATAAATGGGCCCTTTTGGGGAATAAATAGAAAACATTCATTTGAAGATACAGGCTGTGTTACCTGGTTCTTTGGGTCTAACAGAAGTTTAGATAGTATAAAGTCTCCTGTAAGTTTTAATTGTTTAATTTTAGACAACAGCTCCTGTGTTACAAGTTTCCACCTCTTTTTTTTTTTTCGCACAATCTGTGCAATAGAGGTGGAGGAAAAAGTTTACAAGATGAGGCTGATGTCTATGCAAGCTTTTTCCCCTTCAACTGACAGTGTTGAAACTTCCCAACAAAGCAGCAAAAATGCTGGAAGTGACACAAAACAGTGGTGGTGGGAGAGAAGGTGGAAGGACAGAGAAGCTACATTGGAAATTTTTCTCCTGCCCTGTGCTCTTAAATGTTTTCCACTCTAACTGTGAGCTGACTATAAATTCCATGCTAATAATCTCATATATTCACATCTATGTAGTGATTGTCCTGTTCCTAGCAGAATGTAAGGAATAGCAATGGTTTGATGTTACTTCTTAGAACCCAAGGACTTTGAAACCCCATAGAGAGCTGTGTTTCCAGAGGTGGATTTCCAGCTGGAGTGGGGCAGAGGGAGCTGTGATTGTGGTGCAGCCCAGGAGCTGCTGCTCTTCCATTGCAGCGTTCCATGTTGGGCCAAGCAGATTGCAGAGTCCTTGGGACTTGCTGCTGCCTAGAAGCTGTTGAAAGGTGTTGTTGCTATGGTTTGGGAGCAGAATGGACAAGGAGCACACGTTTCTCTGGTGGGAAGCTAAGATGTGGAGGTAATGCAGCTGATCTTGGAGCTGCAGGAAGTAATTAACAGAGCCAGAGTCAAGCCCAAGTTCTGTTCATCCCTTCTGCTCATGAGGCTGACCTGGTTGGTCATTTGAAGTTTGTGTTCTTGTCAAAGGAAAAAAGTTTTAACATTTCTGACCTTCTGTTTGATGCCAAAGTAACCAGTGTGCAACAATTTTTATGGTGTGATGAGAAAAAAGGCAAATGACAAACTGAATCACCTGTAAGCAATTTTCTCCTATTTCTAGCCAGGGATTAAATTGACTCAGAAGTGAATGTTCATTCTGACAACAGCTATGTGCATAATATTCCCAGCAGCCTTGGAGTCCGGCCGTTCTGTATGAAAGGCATTTAAACAACAACCTAGATTTTTGGAAGAAAATACTGACATCTTATCTGAAAGTTGTTCTTTCTTTGATTGTATTCCTTGATGCCAAGAGAAGGTGGCTTCAGTACATTCTTCAGTGACAGTGGGGGTTGTTAGTCTTAAACTTTCTTTAAAGTTGATTTGCTGCATATTCAGTTTCATTTTTTTTTGTAGGACCTTAGAAATCAACTAGAGAAATTACATGGTGAAATGACTGAGAAAGAAAAAGCAGTTGAACACCATTACAATATTCTTTTGAGTGAAAGCAATCAGAAGCTGCAGAGCCAAGAGCTTGTTATAAGGCAGCTGACAGACAGTGTCAATCACAAGGATCTGTTGCTTAAGGTAGGTAGACTTACTCTGAAATGAAAAATGGAAAGTTATCATTTGGTTTTGTATGGGGGATTATTACAAAATCACTTTTGTATTTGGAGTTATTGTTGATTTTGATGATAATCCTTTACTTCTCATAATACTGTATTTGCAGAACAGACCTATAATTACAGAGTGTGTGGCATTCTCCAGGATTTCTTGTTAGGGGTTTGTGAAGCGTGTGGACAAAGGGGGAAGAAAGCTTTACTAATACTTATGTAGGATTGTCACTGTTGTAAAAGCTCTGAAGTGCTCATGATTTTCAGTTTATTGTGCAGAAAGTGGAAATTGAGGAATAGTTATAAATACTGAAGTGTTTTATCTTCTTTTCTGGGAGCCCCAAATGACCTGTATGAGAAGGTTCCTGCCTGAATGGTGACAGGCCCCTGCTCAGTTTTCACACAGAGGAAAAAAAGTAGTGGTGGTTTTCAGCTCTGTACCTGGAGACAAAGGTGCATGCCTTGACTTCATTTTTTAATACTGAAAAGGTTTCATAGGTGGGGAAAGCTTCTGTGTGTCTGGTTTTGCTTCTGGTGTCTTAAATTGAGCTCTTGTTGCAAGGTGTGTAAGTAACATGTTCCAGGTCATCCTTGGATATTCTCCTGAATTTTGTTCAATTTTGTATTTTGCAGTTTAAAATTAGAGTAAATCATTTAAAACTGGCTGTTTTCTTTTCTTAGAGACTTGATGGAACAGTCAAAGAAAAGGATGCAGAGCTTCAGGAGCTCCAGAATAAGTGCAAGAACCTTCTAAGAGCTAATGAAGAACTTGAACTGAAAAATGAGGGCTTAGTAAAGGAGAAATGTGCTGCACAGACTCAACAGTCAATTATCAAGCTAGTCAGAGAGCTGGAGGTGAGTTTTGCATAACTGATCATTTGTGGGTAAGTATGTTGACTTCAAATTGAAGAGATTTTTCACTTTGGCTTCAAAGCTGTGGACAGATACATGCTTTAATTCACCATGGGTTGTGCTCTGGTGAATTTATATGGCATCACTAAATTCCCTGCTTTGAGAAAGCATGTAAGATGTTTTGCCTCCATAAAGAGGTAGAGGTTTTTTGGTGGTTAGGGCAGACATAATTCACTGAGTGGGAGGATATCTGCATTTCTGGAGAGAAGTGAAGAGTCTGTGTACTTTGGATAGATGAGGGGAAAGATTGTACAGAGTTGGTGACCACAGGAGATAAACACAATGTGAGGATAAATACAGGTGGGAGTGAAAATATGTCCAGGGCAAGAAGAAAACTTCTTTAAAGCAAGAACTTGTATGGAAATATATATATGTATATTAAAAAAGGATGAGCAATATATGCCCGTTATTTTATTTGATGTTGTGAATTGAAAAGACTTGTACCTGAAGTGAGAGGTCAAAATTCAAAATTTTGGTTTTAGAAGTACTTCCTTCTCTCTCTACCCTCCATTCTGTTCTAGCAAAAAGAAGTCAGGTACTGTTAGATTTTTGAATCACTCCTTGACTCCATCAGTGCATCATGGTGTACAGATTACTGAACAAATAAGATGCTTTTGAAGGTACATTTCTTGTCTCTTTTTGTGTTGTTTGGAGCCTGGTGTGTCAAGGTTTTTAAAAGCATCAGGCAAAGTAAAAATAATTAGACTGGTACCCAGTAATGGTGGAGAAAGCTTTTTCATTTCTTTAATAATATGTCAGTCATTAATGAGACTTTCTCAGGGAAGTTCAAAATAACGGGAGCCAATGACAAGGGAACCTTGAGTGCAGTGTTTTGGGTCACATTCTGAACAGCCTGGGGGTGAGATGATGGGTGTGATGGACCCTATAATTAACCACGGCAGAGACAAGAACCTGGTTATGTGACCAGCCCAGAGAAAAGGAGCTGCAGCCCTGTTTGCCTGGGTAGCAGTGAGGGTTTATCCCAGTCTGTGTGAATGTGCAGGCAGAGAAAAAATGGTTTGGGAGAGGCTGGGGAGAAATTCCACTTCTGCACAGCAAACTGCAGTGCATGCACGTAAACTTCTGTCATAAAGGGACTTGGGATGGAAGATGACAGGGAATTAATGGAAATCAAACACTCCCTTGCCTGTGTAGCCCTTGCTGGGTTCAGGGGGATAACCAGGGTCAGGAGCAGTGGCAGGCAGGCACGGTAATAACCCAAACCCACCTTCTAATCACAGCCCATTCTGTGCTGCTGCTGCACTGAGTGACTGAACAATAGCTAATCACAGCCCATTGTCCTCTCAGCTCAGCCTCTGTGTCACCTATCTCCTGGAGGGACCCACCTTGGCATATTAATCACCAGTTTTTGGTCACAGATTATCCGGAGCTCTGTTCTCATTGGCTGCCTCTCATTGGCACTCTTGGGTGGCTTTGTGGTGCTGCACTGACTCTCAACAAACCCACAGCTGGATCCTCCCCACCACAGGGGACAAACCAGGCTCTTCAGCCTCACTGCTCTTTTAAAGTTGAAGAAATTGATTGGAGAGATACAGAACTTTTCTCTCTTTCAGCATATCTTTGTACTTTATTTTAATGTAATGATAAATTGTAAAGCAACCAACACCCAAAGCGCTGGTGGGTGCCTTGGGCAGGCCAGGAAAGAAATTACAGGTTCTAATTCTGGAGTTTTGATTTTTGAGCCGCTGTCATGGTCTAGAGAGAGTGAGTGAGGGCATTGATAATTAGGGGAGTCTGACAACTTCTGTCTGACTCTGGTATCTCTGAAGTCTCAGATTAAATGTGTTATACAGACAAGGAATTTAGAAGTTAGAAGAAATTCTAGTGATGGATGAATGCATGGATCAGTGAGGAATTATAGCTAATATTTGTCCTTTAACCTTCAGATATTTTGAAATGATCCTGAGGGTTGTTGGAAGCATGAGAACGTGCAGTGAGGCAACTGGATATTCCTGTGACATTGCCAATAAGTTATTTATTGTGGAGGCATAAACCTTTTACTCTCATTGTTTACAATCTAAGGAACTTTTAATGAAAATAAGTTATGTTTTCCACCACTGCTGCTTAGCAATAGTATTTCAGACTCAAATATAGACTTTAACGTATTAGATTGCCTCCTTTCATGGGAATATAAATCTTTCACTGCAATATGGTCCTGGATGTCTTGCAGCTATCTCCTTTAACACATTTTCCCTCACACCATGTGTCAAGAGGTTTGATGTTTCATTAACTCCCACAGCATTACAGTCTATTTAAGTTACAGAGCTGCCTTATGTTTTGTGTACCGTCGGGGAGTTGATTGAAATAATTCACTCCTACACGTTATTTAGAAATGACAGTAATAATGTACAAAAAAAAGGGATGTTCATGCTGCATCTTCTCATCCTTATTATTCATGAAAGATTCTGAAAAAATCAGGAACACTTCCTCGTGATTTTGCTAACCTTTACCTAGGTAGTTGAATTTAGAATTTAATAATTTGTGTATAGACTGTGACATTTGGAATTAAGAAACAGCTCGTGTCTCCTGTTACGCAGAAAGAGTTGGGAGGATTTCATTTTAGGACAAATGGAAGACTCAACATGTGAATCCTAAAAGGAACAGGGAAGTAGAGCAGGGTTTGTGTGGACCCCGAGCCATGGGTGACATTCCTTCCCTCATTTGTGCTCCCCAGCTCTGCACAATGATGTAGCTCTGCCAGGGCTTCTTTAATTAGAGTGGAGTTGTGTAGTATCTTCAGTAATAATTGCAAGGTTTGTATCAGACATATGGAGGAGTTTGCTAGTACTTTTAACAGACTGTGAAACAACTAAATTAAGTCAAAAGATTAATTTTTTCCTACTGTTTTCTACGTCATTGGTCAGTGTTTGTGATCTAACTTTTCCAAGTTAAATTACAACCCATATATTTCATGTTTAATGACTGTTCCTGACAGGCTGAGATTCTAGCATATTGATAAGACTCCTTAATTCAGGCTGCAAGATGTATTTTTTAACATTTTTTTTTCATGAGATTATTTTATTACTGGCCTCTGGATCACCCACCTCCATCTGTTTTTGTGTTTCTCCGTGCTCAGTCAGCAGCTTTGCTGGGAGCTCCTCCACTGCTCATCTAGATAATAAATTTGATGTGAAGCTCAGGATTTTGCAGTTTGATACAGAATAGTATTTAATGTCTAAATTGCACAAGAACCTGGAAATGCCTCTTAGATGCAGCCTTTAGATGGCAGCTGAACTTGGAGCATGTGTCCAAAGGCAAGGTCACTTCTTCAAAGGCTCTGGAGCATCAGTAGTAGAAGCTGCAGCAGAACCTGCCAGGCAGGTTACCTTAACTGGAGTAATTTGATCACAGCTTGATTACACTTGCAAAATATTATTTAACATATTTGCTGGCATATTGTGAAGTATGAGTGTAAATAATTAAAAGTAAACACCGGTTGTCCTTGCTTTTGTGCTGTTTACTTTGCAGAACACTGAATTGTTCAAATTAACAGTCTTTGCATCTTTAGTGTGAATTAAGGAGCTTCTGTTGTAGCTGAATTTTTTTTGGTTGCAATTTCCTCCTTAGGAATTGCAGTTGGAATAATAACAGCTGCTTAAAACTCTTGGGTGTAGGTTTCTTCCTTGTTAATGATCTGTTCACTAATGATTTAGTATCTCCTAAGAGTTCCCTTAGCTGAAATTCTCCCTTAGCTGTGGCACCTTTTTTGTTCCTCCTTTCAGTTTTCAGTCAAAATAGAAAACTGAGAGAACCAGAAATTCTTTAACAGAGGCAGAAGTTGTGCCTGATATTAATACACCTAAATTTGGTATCATATCCCAGTTATTTTCTCTTTGGAAATGACTGATATCTTAGATACTTTTACATAGTAGGTGTAAATACTCCAATAAATTGCTGCATTTTTTGCTTCTTGCTGAAAAAGTGACTGGTTGTTTTGGAGTGAAAAAAGTCTGAGGAAATTAGTGGATCCTTACTGAGAATGTACCATAAGAGTGTGTGTTTATTCTTATAATAATAATAATAATATCCTTTTTGTGAGCAAGACTGTAGATAAACCATTTCTTCACACGTGTAAATTGTAGTGTGCAGAAAACTGACTTATGGAGTGTCTCATATGTTCATCCTTTATTTGGGGCTCAATATAATCCTTCTTGTTCAGAGATGGAAAAGAATTTGCTGGATCTCCTGACCCCCCAAAAGCCAATTTTATCCAGAACACAAGGAGGACTTGTTTTAAAACATGTGCTTGGAGCTCTTGTTTGCTCTCCCTTCCCCTCCTCTGGAGCCTGCCAGGTTGTTCCTGGTTGTTGGAGCTTTGGGAGTGAGGATGCTTTCATTGGGGATGGGGGAAGCTTCTGAGGCTGTGAGAAAAATGCTGAAGCACTGCTCAGGTGTGTGATTGACTCATGGTGGGTACACAGTGAAACAGTCTTTGCCTCCTTCAACAACAGCTGGATTCCAGGACAGTTCTCAGATCCATGTTGGGCATTGGTGATCCTGTTCACAAAACTGGGATTTCAGCTTCTTTCACAAGTGAAACCAGCACACACATGGTTATGGACATGAAACTTAAAAATTAGGTTGTAAGCATATTGTATTCTTCTTTTAATTCAGGAAAATAAAGAAGCTGAATATGAGAAGCTGATCCTTGCTTTAAGGAAAGAACAGAATATTTATTCTACACTAGTGAAGACCTTCAAGGAGTCAGATAGGTGAGTGCTTTTGTTTTGGGGGATAATCTGAACTCAAGGGACCAAAGTCAGAAATTGTGAAATAAATGTGCAGCTTTACTGGAGATTAGTTTGTTCTGGCCAGTTGTTTATAAACTCTCCGTCATAGTCTCTAAAGAGAAATATTTATGTGAGTGAGTTTCTATTATCTAAATTACTTAAATGTTTCTGAAAATGTTTCTTCTTAGATTGGAATCTCAAATGAGCCCTGTTTTCATTGAGGTACTAAAGTAAGCAGCTGGATTTTCCAATACTTAGGTATTGTCTTTTGGCATATAGGAGTAAAACCAAATTGCAGTGAACTTTTGGGCACTGGACAATTTGCCATTGTTTACTCCTAAAATACAGATAGTGCTTATCTTAAAAGTGACATTGTGAGAATTTTTATGAGAATATAAATATGCAAGATTTCAGAGAAGGTTAAACAAAACAGCATAATTGAAGTTTGCATAGTACACTTTCAGTGTAAAGCATTGAAAAGGGTGGCACAGGCAAGTGGTTTTTAACCTTTTAAAATCAAGGAACACAACAATTTAGAAAGAAATCTGCAGCCTACTCTGTATCCTGTTGTTGCTTGGCAGTTGAGGAGGAGACGTTATGATAAAGAAAATTCTGAGTCTGTAGAAAAATGAAATTTAAATGCTTTCTAAAAAATTTATTGTTATAATTGCAAATTTCTTAATGGAGTATTTATAACATTTGAGAGCCAGCTCCTGAAAGCAATGCCTTACACCTGCCAGCTTTGGGGAAATGTTTATTTATATTTTGCAATTGGTTTGTAGACTGCTGTAGTTTGGAAACAATAAAGAGAAGTATCAATAGGGCAGATGAGATCTGTGTGTGAGTTAAGCACTTAGCAGCAATGCCAGCTTGTACTCGGCCACAGCTCAGGACCTGCTTTAGATACTAGAAAAAATGCTGATGAAGAATTATGCTGGCAGTCAGATTATGGAGATTATTTCTGCTTTCATATGAGGAGTGACTCCTGCTCTGTGGGCAAGGAGAGGCTCCACATTCTGGACAGCAAAGACAACAGAGCAGGGTGGCTCTGAAACTGGCTTTTCTTAGACTGCCTTTCAAAGAAGGAAACTCAGACTGCAGGTGTGACCACTGGGCTTTTGCAATGACCTTTTCTAGGATCAGGATCACTGGTCCTGCTCCCCTGATGTGGAATTTTGGAAATGCCTGGAGCAGCCAGTGCCTGTTGTGCCACATCAGCAGAGGATGCACAGTGAGCTGGGGCTTGGAGCTGCTTTTATTTCTCCATCTCCCAGTTTTGGGGGCTGAAATATGCTGGAAACTTCACCAAGACTTGAATCCCAAACTTCTGGGGAATGGGTAAACAAGTCCTGCAGATACACAGATGAGGAAGCTGGGTTTAATTGCCATCAGCAGTGACACGGATTTTGGGCAAACATCTGTTTTCTTGCTGACATCTTCTTTTAGGCATTATTTATTTTAAGCAACCTGGGTGGTTATTTTTCAAAATGAGCTACTGGATGTCAGGACCAAGTCATTCATTCTCTCTCCAAGAGGGGAATCAGTGCTTATTTTTATAAAACCTTTAACTCACAAGGAGGAGAAAATGTGTTTACATGGCTACTTTGTGTTGGTTTGCTTTTACTCTTAATCACTTTTTGCTGAGCATTTAAGAGATCTCTCTCTTCAAAGAAGCTCTTGTATGAGGAAGAATTAGTTAAAGCAGTAGTTTCTTCTGCAGGAGCCCCTGACAACAGAACACTTGTCAGGAGGCAGATTGAGAGGATTTTCATACATGTAGCCTGTTAATTAATGTGCATCTGAAATCCTCTGTTATTCTCATGCAAGTATGATGTGCTCTGTGTTTGTGCACAGCCTCCCATCAGGTGGATTGAAATTTTTTTAAATATCCCTGAATTCTCTGGCATTTAGTGCAGTGGCTTGGAAATGCTGCAGAAGCCTAATTTATCTTAAAATGCTAAGTGAAGTAAATGCAAAAATAAATAACACAAAGAGTTCAGTAACACCTTCTTAGTTATATTTTATTAAACCAAATTAATTTCATTTTATTACAATTTCAGGTTGGTTTATTTTTAGCACTTACATCTTTTTACAGATTGATCAGAACTGCCTTGTTGATGGAGTTGAAGGGTGCTAAGGGGGGAAGATGTAGCAAGGGGCAGCTGATCTGGGGGCTTAGGGGCAGCTGATGCTGAAGAGCTTCAGTAGCAAAGTTGCTTAAAAAATTAATTCACCTCCACAAATTATAAATTTTAAGTTTGGACATTTATGCCCCATTGTGGTAATTGATACAATTGAGATAATTTAGAACTCAAGAAGTCTTTTTACAGACTATGGATAAATGAAGAAATAAAACAGTTAGTTGTGTCTGGGTCTTATTTTCAATGAAACAGCATCTTCTGATATTTTTCCTAAGTGCAGCATTAGATTATCTGGTGTAGCTCTGTGGCAAGGGAACAAAGTTTCCATGGTCACCACATAATGGAATACACAGAGCCATCAGCATTATGTGCTAATGATGTTTTTCTGGCATACTTTTTAGAAGTTAGTAATTTAGATTTTCCTTAAAAAGAACTGCTCAGAAAGAGGCTGGTAGAAGAGCTCTGTCGTGGGGAGGCTGACTTAGGCAGCAGAGCCCAAAAGAGCAGGAAAATGCTGTGTATGTAAACATTTAATCTCCATGGGGAATGGGAAATGGGCTCTTGGTGCAAGCCTGGGTGAAGAAAACACCAGTGCACACCAAAACGTTTTGAATTGAATCTCAGAGATTTATTTGTCCCTTTTTTTCCAGTATAAATAGCTTGCAAGTGGAACTGAACAACATTTTCATGTTGAGAAAACAACTGGAAGAAGATGTTTTAGGTAACAGGAATCTCCAGAAGATCTTACAAGATCAGATTAAGGACATGAAAAACCACCAAGGTTTGTATCCATGCCCAGCCCAACCCTCCTCTTGCACAAAAGGAAAATGGTTTTATTACAGTCAGTTTGCTGGTGTGGAGAAAAAAATATTTGAGAGTAAAAAAAGTATGAAAAGATTTCTTTTTGAAAGATGTGAAAAGATTTCTTTTTGACTTTTTATACTGCAAATGATTTGGTGGATTTGTAACAGAATGTGTTGGAGCAATCAGGGCACATACAGAGGGACAGTTTCTCTCTTTCCATGCAGCAAATGTTAGAAAGTCTATGGCAATTCTACTGCAGGGATCATTTCATGCTGCCTGCAGCTTTGTACCCACAGAATTTGCTGTTTTCCACAGAAGTCAGAGATTCCTGACTTGGAATCATTTGGTGACCATGGGATCACTTTCTGACCATGGGCTGTAATTACTTCCCAAAGAGCTCAGGCACTGGTATCTCCTCCTAACAGAAGTATTTCCAGAGGAAGACAAAAGCCCAGAAGTTCTGTTACTTAGTAATTCAGAAAAAAGTAGAGCTTTTAAATATAGCTTAGCTTCTGGCTTTTTTGTTGTATGTCTTGGGAGGTGTTTTTAGTATATTCTTAGATAGAGAAAAGAATAATATAAGAGGGTATCATTAAATAGTTTACTGCATATGTACAAGATGTTTCTGTTTTATCCCATAGGGGATATATAAATAACAGTAAAGCCTGTTCACTTCCCCTTTCAACTTAGATTTTCAATTTTAGCATCACTTGACAGCTCTGATAAGTGACAAAAGGTAAACTTCAGCTGTTTCAGAGTTTCCAACCTCAAAAGCCCAGGGATAATCAACAACCAGGGTGGGCCAGAGGGTCTTGTAGATACTCCAGGATTCTGAGGAGCTGTTGTGTTGAGGGTGGGGCTGGTGGGAATAAAGGCTGAAAAATTAGTAATGATTTGTGACTTTTGGGTCCTTGCAGCAGCCACGGGATCAGTGTCAGAACAGGATTTGCATGTCTCTTCTTTGTCCTAATTTAGTTATGCTTTCTCCCTATCTAATGAGATTTATTTATAGAATTGTCTGCCATTTATATTGTAAATAAACAGGTGTTTATTGAAACATAAATAATTCCTGCAGTTATTTAGAGGCAGTGAATAAATAACTATTTTCAATCCAATTACTGCATTCTTTTGCCCTGAAAGCAAAATAAGTTCATTAACTTTGTCTAACCTGGCTTTTTGCCTTGAGACCTTGAGTTCATGCTCATAAAACTATAGTTAAATAGAGTAACTATTCATGCCTAGCTTATCCTTTCTAAAAATTATTTCTAATTGTAATGCTAAATACATAAATTATAATTCAGAATTACATTCACAACTCATGCTGATAACCACAGAAAATACAGCCACAGAAAATGCAGCATATCTGTGTGTCAGAAGCACAAAAAATATGAGGACAAAATTTTTTTCAATTGAACAGAAAGCTTATTTTAGGAATGAGACATTCTAACTGGCCTCCCACAGACTTACTGGAAGGTCCTTATTAGAAAAGTCCTGTGCATTCTGTGCTGTGTTTTCCTGCAAATGGAGTTTCTGAAATAATGTCTGTCTTTGGCTATTTTGGCAGATGAAACACTATCTTTCTGTGGAGATCAAACATCTTATATGAGTATCTGTTTAGGAGAACAAGACCATTTAAGCCTTCAGATAGACCATCTGTCTCTGGAAGAACTTAAAAAAAAGGTATTGATCTTTTTTATTATTTACTGTTCCTAATGGCTTAATTCTGCTTTGTTTGTAGTTTCTGTATCTCTCACAGAAACATTTATTTAGGTACAGTTGGGTGGTTCTGAAAGGTTTTGAAGCTCCCATCTCTGTGGTTTGTGACCCACCTTTTATGAACTATATAGACTTTGTTGCACCACATGGGCTTCAGAATCAGCTGAAAGCTGAGTGATTTACAGCCAGGGATTTGTGGTATTGGACCCCTGGAATCAAGGTTTGTCTCAGTCCCAAGGTTTGCATTGAGCATCCTACAGTCTGTATTTCATGCACCTTCATTAATCATGCTGGTGGTGCTCTCTATACTCTATATTCTTTACATTTAAAAATAAAAAATAGAAAATAATAAATAGAATTTTTTTTATATTTAGTATAGCACGCTCCATCCCAGGATTTGCAAATCTTTTGGTAAATAGGGCATGTTGTAAAATAGTCCTGAGGTGAGTTCTCTATTCTTTGTAAGGAGAACTGAAATTCACAGAGATGAAATGTGCAGACCAAACAATACATCAATATTAGAGTTCAGAAACTTCTTCTCTTTCTCCTGATCCTGTGCAGTGACATTTGATCCATGCACCAGTTTATGACAAGGAATAATTTTGAATATGATTGGTTGGGAGTGAGCATAAGTGAAGTTTTTCTGTTTCTCAGGGACAGCTGCATTGTAGGCAGGTGCTCATGCCCTGGAGGTGGGTAATCTGAAGGAAGGAAGTTTGTCTTACTTGGAACAGGTGTCCCTAAAAAAACCCCAGGTTGTGTCCCAGTGCCATTCTGAGTTTCACTGCTTTTATCTCTGAGTGTGTTCCCTTCAAAAGGCTCAGGGACACTCATTAGCAAAAGATACTTATAAGTAATTCCTTACTGGAAAAAGGGTGTGACTGAAAGCTGACCTGGTTTTCCAAGTATGTTAATAGGTCTGTTAAAAAGATTTCACTTTTTTTCTCCAAATGTTGCCTTCTTGATGCACATCATGGCTTTGTGGCTGTGAGTTTTGAGCCCTGCTGCCCAGTCAGACTGTGGCTGTGAAATGCTCAGAATGAGAGTGCCTTTTAAAGGGGATTGGAGAGAGAACAGCTAGTTCCTGAATGCTTCTACTTTCCAGTAATGCTGTTTTTTCTTGCATTAAATGCTTCTCAAATCAGCTGTTCCTGTGAGGTGCCCTCAGGTTTGTTCTTGTGTTGTGACACTTGTTACCTAAGCTCAATAACTGGCCCTGAACTACAGTGTTGCAAATGAAGGTGCCTTGAACACTAATTCAGAAATGCAGAAGCATGTATGAACTCAGAGATGAACACAGCAGCAGATCCTCAAAGCCAGGCTTGCAGCTCTGCAGTTTGCATCCAGCTGGAGATTTATCTGTCATCATTTATTTTCCTACTGGTTTGGAATGTTACCAGTTCTGCTTGTTCTTCCTTTGGTTATTTAGGTTACTGACCTGCTCCTGATGGTCAAAGAGCTGCAGTCAGTTAATCAAGAACTTAAGGCAAGACCATGTGGATGTTGTACAAAGGATTCTCAAGGGAAGGAAGCACTGAAAATATTAAGCCACAGAGAGGTAGGTTTTCTGTTTTAAAGTAGTGAGTCTGACTCTCACACCTCAGCTGCCTTGTGGAGTTGTTCACATCAGTGCAGGAGGAGTGTAAAGCCCTTGGGGCTGAGGTTGCTAATTCCTTATAATAACTTTTTAAATTAATGATGTAAACAACTTTAACATGTTAGCACGACAGAGAAGCAGCTTAGTGCAAGTGTTCAGTGATGTGTCAAGTTGATTTTAGGGAAGCAACATACTCATTTAAATATTAATTGGGTCTGTGATCTATTTGTTTTATCAATTGAAAGGGAAAGAAATAGTTAATTTTACAGAGAAAGCAGTATCTTAGAAAACATTTTAGTTGTTCCTGAAAGTCTGTTTGCTATTGCATAGTCATGCTCAGGCTGTGTCTAATTATTTAAGAGTTTCCTTCAGATCTCTGATGTGTCTTTAAAATATGAGGGTTCAGTGTAGCCAAAAACCAAGGGATAGAACTTCAGGCCACCTAAACATGTGGCTGTTTCTTCATACAGAATAGAGAAGCACACGAAGGAGGTACCAGCACTGTTGTGGGTTGCTGAGAAGTGCCAGGAAATAATCCTTGCTGGGTGTTTCATTCATTTCCCCAAAGCTGAGACTGTGCTCAGCTGTGGGGAAGGAGAGGCCTTGACAAAATACTTGCACTGAGAGCATTTTGGGTGCTGGGTCCCCACGTGTGTATGAGTGGTGAAGGTTGTTCAGGAGGTTCTGGGTGACCGTTCCAGCTTGGAAAATATTACTTGGAGTGTGGCTGCTGGTGCTGGTCTTTCTGTTCCTTTGTGGCTTCTGCTTTCAGTTCCATCGTTGTGCAGAATGTACTGAAGAGGAAGGAAAAAATATAAAAGGGAATGATGATGGTGCTAGTATTTTGTGTCTTGAATTTCTGAATTAAACTCAAAAGAACAAGATTAAAAATAGTTTGAATCAGTTATGTGCAGGACTGGCTGATTCAGGAACCAGGACTGTGGAATTAATGATTCTTCTGCAGGACTCAGGAAAAAAGCTCATGTCTTTTCCTGGATGTGCTGCAGGTATACTGGGACAGTCACAAAATATTTTTGCTTCTCAGTCATGCTGTCTTTAATTGAAGTATATTTTAAATTAGCAACAGACCTTTAGGTGTGCCATGGTTTTATTGAAATGGTGAATTTATGTGTCACTGAGAGGTCTGGCAGAAATGCTGGTGGGCAATCCCTCTCCAGGAGCCTGCACTCCCCTTAATTAACATTTTTAGCAATTTGTTTCAGGATCCTGCAGAGGGCTCTGCATCCCCGTGGATGCCACAGCGAATTCCAAAGGAATTGCTGTCCTGTGCCAGGATTATCGTGACAGGACACCGTGTGCCCCTGCTTGTCTTGACATGACAGGGACATTCAGGGCTGCTCCATGAAGAGCCTACAGAATCAGATGGAGAATGGCAAAGAGTGAAGCATGTAAAATATAAATGAACCTCAACATTTTGGGAAAGGAAATAGGAAGGTGAAATATGGATTTTAAGCAGTGCCAGAATGACTGTAGTACCGTGGAGCTCAAAAATGAAAAGATCTTTGGTCAGAAGTTTTTAGTTCAAAAGTTGTCTTTTTATCAGGCATGGCAATAAATGGCCAGGTGTATATATTGTTATGGGTGTGACATATTAACAATATATTAACTGTGTGTTCTGCATATTAACAACCACTCTCAAAAACCCCCTACTTTTTTTTTTTTGTGTTTTTTGAGCTAGAATTTGTTGGCAGGTAGTGCTGGAATGACACTGACATCTGTG
This sequence comes from Anthoscopus minutus, assembly GCA_013399455.1. NCBI lineage: Eukaryota > Metazoa > Chordata > Aves > Passeriformes > Paridae > Anthoscopus > Anthoscopus minutus. Next base: position 1,793,988 of record VWYI01038255.1, on the reverse strand, counting down.
TTATAAGAAGAATTCAGATTTATGGGAAGAGGGATCTTCCTCAGGTTCTCAGAATGCTCCCATCCTGCTTTTCCTTCCCCAAAACAGAGCACAAATCAGATGAATGTGCACTTGGTGCCTCTGCAGGGTCTGACAGCCCCTTGTCCTCTGCTCCTTGCCTTCCTGTTCGTGCTGGGAGGGAGAAGGAGGAGAGGAAAAGGTTGTTTTTGTGCTGTCCTCTGAACATCTGCCTTCTCAGAGAGGAGCAGCCTCAGTGATCTCAGCCTCCAGGGCTCTGGGGAGCTTTGCAAACCAAGCACATCAGTGCTTCATTTAGGAAAAACATTCTCCTGCTTTTCGGTCTCCACAGAAATACTTTAAAACAGGCAGCTTATTTTGGTAGACTTATCTTTCTGGCCTTAAGACACTTACTTTCTTTTAATATTTTGTTGCACATTAGATCATCTTCCTTGGAGTACAGGACATGTCAGCCTCTCACACACGGGATCAGGCTCTGCCTGCAGTGATTTATTGTCACAGAGTATTTATAACCTGTTGGTCTTACGTAGTAATTTAATTAATAAATCCTCACTTATTAAACCAAACACTAGCCTGGGGAAAGCAGATACTAAATAATACTGACCCATAAAAGGTAGTTGCATTGCATGGATAAGTTTCATGTGCAAATAAGTTTATTTTTTATACAGTAATGTAAGGTTTGTCCTGAACTTGCACATTGGAGATTCAACCTAAATAGGTTTTTTTTAAATAATAGTTAACATTATTGGACTTTTGGCATCCCAGGATTACAACAAAATTTTTTTTTTGTAATGCATGCCTTTGCTATATACCCTAACCCCGCTGTGTCTTTCACCAGCTTTCAAGTTGTCATTACTCTGTGTTGTCTTAGACAACCAAGTCTGAGTGGAAATACCAAGGTAACCCAAACATGACTTGGAAATCGGTTTTCCATATAGAATTCTAATTGTGAATGGCAAATATATTAATACTCTGTGCCATCCAGTTTCTATCTTTTAAAATTCATACCTAAAAACCATTAGAGTTGTTTATACTGCAAGGGGTTGATACATAAAAGAGATTTTCTCATTAATTTCATATATATATGTATTTATATATGCATACATTCAATACATACTCAATTAAAAAATCAAAATCAAACCCCACACTTCCATTCAGTGTTCTGAGGAAGCAGAAATAACTCTGTCCCATGCAGCCTGGAATCCTGTGTGCCAGGCTGCATCCTGCCTATGGACTAGGCATAATTAGGCTTTCCAGAGGAGGCCACAGAGATGCTCCCAGGGCTGGAGCCCCTCTGCTCTGCAGCCAGTCTGGGAGAGCTGGGGATGTTCCTCTGGAGAAGGGAGGGATCCATGAGAGCTCAGAGCCCCTTCCAGCTCCTAAAGGGGCTCAGGAGAGCTGGAGAGGGACTGGAGACCAGGCATGGAGGGACAGGACACAGGCAATGGCCTTAAGATGAAGCAGTGCAGGTTTAGATGGGATGTTGGCAAGAAATCCTTCCCTGTGAGGGTGGGAGGCCCTGGCACAGGGTGCCCAGAGAGGCTGTGGCTGCCCCTGGATCTCTGGAGATGCTCAACAGCATCCAGCAAACCAAAGGGATTCTGCTCCTGCTCTCAGTGATGCTCATGGCAGGGACTTGGGTGCTGCTCCTAAAAAAGCTGAGCCTTCCTCCTCCTGTTTGCTCAGGCAATGAGAGATGGGCTGGGTTCTGTGGGAAACAGGGAATAAAAGATGATTTGGCAGTGTTTGCTACAAATGGGCACATTTAGGCATAGACACAGCAGATTGTAACCTTCAGAGGGACAGTAAATCTTTCTAGTGTACAGCAAGCCACATGTGCTTAGTTTTAAAAGCATCTATTTCTTGAATGCTGGAGCCTGAACTGTGTAGCAAATGAAAATAAATTCTGGAAATTGGAAAATAAAATAGGCAGAATGGGGACATGACTGAGGATACAGAGCTCCTTTGCCACAAAAAGTTAAATGGTTTTTATATATTCTCTGCGTTCTGAGGAGAAAGGGTTAAACAATAATGAAGGAATGTATAAGAGAAAGTTTCACTTTATTTGATATGAGTCATTCCTGGGGTTTGTATTAATTTTCTTTGATCTTATTGAAGGAATCTAATGCAGTGTTTGTTACTTTGTATTACAGGCCTTTTTTATTTTTCTTTTAAGACATATCACTGACTTATTTATGCACGTTTCATATCACAGTATTTTTTTTGTGCTACATTTTCACGTCATTCCATACTTTGTGTAGTGTCTTGAAACAACAGAGAAGCCTGGGATGCAGCCTGAAGATGGTGACAATGACAGGAAGGTGCAGAACAGTCAATTTTGTGAGAGGGTCAGTCAGGTAGGAACATTATGGTACAGTGTTCCCTCTGCCTTCCCTGCATGCCTTTAAAATGTCTTCATTTTCTTAGAGCATAAAGTCTTTGGCGAACAAAATGTACTTTCCTTGAGATCAGATTTTGTTTTCAGCTAATTGTTATCCTAAAGATCTTCTGGAAGCTTTTTCCTGTATTTCTTGGCTGGTTCTGTGTGCAAGATTGCTTTGACTGTGGATCTTGTTTTCTGTTGGAGTACTCAGAGTCACCCTGAATGGGGGTGACAGAGAGTCCCTTGAAATTGTGTTTACATCCGCACAGGTTGATCTCCTGCTCCATTGCAGTCAGGCCTGGAGTACAAATTGTGTGAGATTCATTGCTGTGATTGAGGAAAAAAATCCTGTAGATCCTTCTCTAGGGCTGAAATGCTTGATAGCTTGGTAAATTGTAAACTGTATTTCCATACAAACAGGAATCCCTCTCAATCTAATCAACGGAAGGTAAAGCATCATGGAATAACTCAGGTTGCAAACTGGTTTGTAATGACGAAGGAGGATGATATTTTACTCTATGAATTCTGTAATTTCTGTGTTTCTCTGTTTGCCAGGTATGCCTTCAAGTATCTTTGGATTTTCCTTGTGAGGTGGATAAACAGGTAAGGGATGTATTGTAAAAACTCTTTTGGCTCTTGTTGCTGGTGGGAATTGTACCCAAATGAGCCCAGACTGAATTCTCATGTGATTGCTGCAGATTTTGATTGCTTAATTGGGGTTTGAATGACTGAAGAGATCCCAGGTAGAAATTCCCTTGGACACATCCATGATGTTTTATACAGAAAGTTAGCAGCTTGTAATGCTTCCAAGTTTTGTCCTGTCCCAGCCATCAGGGCTTGAATTTGGAGATCCCAGGACAGAATGTGTACTGTAAATACAGATGATTCAAAGCTGAGCTAATAAAATTGTTATCTGCAGTCTGCAGGCAACATTCCAGAAGTTTCATGCCTCTTGTTAGATAAAGACCTTCAGGGAAATCTTCTTACTCCTTACTAAACAACTGATCCCTATGAATTAATCATATGAAATAGATGTTAATTAGTTTTTCTATTAATAAATAGTCAGCAAAATGTCTGTGGATGCTTCTTAATGTAGATAAAGAGCATCAGGAATTACAGAACCTGATTACAGAAAGATTACAGCCCTGAATTTAATAGAACATTACATACCTATGTAATAAGACAATGTTTGCAATTTTTTAACAGATAGCTCAATCAGGCTATTCAGAGAATTTCTGCAAAGACAGACATTATAGGAGTCCAATTAAGCCTCAATTTGAGCATGATACAACTGACAAACACTTGGGCAGAACAGGAATGAGTGAACATGACACAGAAGAGAACTTGCTCACATCTCTCCTAAGAGAAAATAGAACATCTGTGCTGGAATCTACGTAAGTATGAGGGATATGCACTGCTTTTGACATTATTTCTATTTGAGAAGAGAATAAGGTAATTTTGCTAAAGTGAATTTAGATAATGGCACTGTCTAATTTACCTGAGAGATTGGCAAGGCACCTTCAGAGCCATTTTAGTCTATCATGCAATTAAGTAATTAAGAAACATACTATCAGTAGAAATCCTTAAAAAAAATCCGCTGCAAGAAAGAAACTCTCCAAAGTTACTGATCCACAGAGCTTTACTGCAGGGACTGATTGTTTCCAGGATGAGGTCTAACAGAGTCAAAGTTGACAGTAGCTGGTATTTTTCTTGAAAAAAACAAAAATATCTGAGAGCACAGGCCAGTGAAAAGTGGTGTGATGGAAGGGGCAGCATTTTACTGCTGTAAAAGCAGTATGTAAAAGGATCTAAGGATGGGGGAATTGGAGTTACAGTGACTTTTTACAGGGAGAATTTGGAATGGATGGTGCTGCACACTGGCACTGAACTTTTCTGGTTCACCTGGACTGCCTGGACACGGCTTTGCTGCCTCTCAGTTTAGGAGTTGGGGCCCATGTTCTGCACTTGACTACTGGGTAATTCCAGGGCAAACACCTGCAGGACTGGCTGAACGATGCTCCAGGTTCTTGGGTCACTTCCCACGTAGAAGAAAACACTTGTGGACCTAAATCTATACAAGCCCTAGTGGCAGCAGTGGAATTCCAGTGTGTGTGTGTGTGTGTGTGTTACACTGGGATTTGATCAATTCTCAGCTAAAATTCTCATTTCCATAGGAACTGGACAATGTCAAGCAAAAAAGAACTGTACAGGAAAACCACACACCCTGATGATTTACCCCAGTTTGATGCTTACACCACTTAATCTCCTGGTTGAGAACTGAGTTAGGTCTTTGCTGCAGATCATTCTCCTGTTCCTTTCCTTGTCCTGGAGTTCTTTTTCCTTCTCTAGTTGCTTTCCTGGTCTCTGAACTGATTATGTACAGAATTCTGTGACTTTTCCAGTGCCTGTCAGTGCTGGGAGCAGAATCTCCAGTGGAGTTACACAAGTCAAAGCCTGGTTTCTGTGTTCATCATGCTGCACTTGGCTTTACTCAGGCAATTCTGTGTTTTCACATTACTATTTAAAACTCCCCCAACAGGCATAAATTGTCTTAGTTGTCACAGGAGTAGTTAGTGGTGAATGAGGAGATACTACTCCCTTAGAAATGAAAACATTGTTTATTTGTTATCTTTACTTAAAAGTTGGCTAATGAGTAATTCTAGCAGCATCATCTTTACCACTCTAGTGTGCAATTTTTCCTGTGTTCAAGTATAAATGACCAGGCTGATGGGTGATGAGCCTGTGCTTTGCATAACTGTATTCTCACTAATGCCATTAGATGCCAGAGGAAGCCATAAAAAGCCTAGTTAGCTTCTACCATTTCAAATGCTAAACTCTACAAATGCAGTTGTTTAAAACTCTGGTTTATATGTTTAATGACACAAACAGCTCTCTATTGGACACATGAAATTGTCTGTAGAATTTCAGAGCTTGCTTATGCTTTAAATGCCTCTTATTTGGCTTCAGTTTCTCTTAAAGCATTGCTTTCCAAACTGCTGTCTGTGACCTGCTAGTTATCCATGGGGCACTTGGGTGGTCTGGAATGAGCTGGTTTTGCAGGCTTTTTGGCTGATTTCTCATTTTTCATCTTCCCTGTTCCATTACAAACACATAGAGGGGTAGACTTGCACAAAAACTCAACATCAGGGCCTAGAGTTGCACTTTGATGGTCCTTGTGGGTTCCTTCCAACTTGGGCTAAGATGAGATTATATGGTTTAGAGTTTGGTGTGGTTTTGCTATAAATTAACTTTTAAGATAGAGAGTAAACTTTTTTGAGAACCCATTCGTACTTACATTTGTGTTGAAAAGGAGAAAAGCCATGATAAGGCAATTTATGATATAATTTATGTTGTGAAAGGGTTCCAAAATCTCTGTTAGTGAGTAATTAGTGAGTAAAAATGAACCTCCTGGGAATTTCAGATATGTCACAACACAGCAGAAGGGTTTCTTGGAAAGTATTTTTGTTTGCTTAAATAAAAATCTAAATTCATGTCTTTTCTCTCCTCTTTCCTGAGTGTAGCAGACAAGAACAAATGAAAATTGTAAATGAACTGTTAGATCATCTGAACACGACAGAGGAGGAATGTTCAAGTGAAGATATAGAGAAAAAGGATGAAAAAGATCTTAGGCAAATGATTATTCATCTAAGAGCTGAACTCAAACATTTCAAGCAGGTCACTAAATTCTTAAAGCAGCGAGTAGAATTGAAATCAACTTTTGATGGGGAAGAGGAGCTTTATCCAGATGCAGTGCCACAGATTAATAACAAGGCAATTCAGTTGTTGAAAGTGGAATTGAAAGATGCAGCTATGCAAACAATGACTTTAGAGAGTAATGTCGTGAGATTCAAACATGAAGGTAAGAAAGGAGCCTCAGAAGAAAAGTCAAAATATTCAAGATTAAATGCAGAAGCAGAACATCAGCAAGAAAATGTGTATAAGAAGGGTGAACAGCATGAAAGACTTTCTTTTACTAGAACAAATGAAGTAAGTTTATTCTCTTTTTTGTACTTAGGGAGTAGATGTATAAAAGGGAAAAATATGTTTCATTTCTAATATTAAATCTTGCTTTTGTAGCACTTTTAATATTAGGAAAAGAGATGTAAGCCAAATATATTTTAGATAATTGTTCTTAATGTTCATAGCTTTTCATCTCCTACTTCAGCATGCTTTAGAACGTTAATTAATTGAATTTCAATCCTCCCTGGCACCACATACTTGTAAATATTACAGCTTTTGGAAGAAGAGAGTCTGTGTTTTTTGCTCATAATGTACAGAACTAGAGCATTTGGAACTGATGAAATCCAAATGGCAAAAGTGTTCTAGAAAATTCCAGATTTGCAGGCTGTACAGGAGTCAGTGGGACACTTCAACAAACTCAAATCCTAATTTCAGGTGTTTATTAACATCCTATCATTGTGTCTTGTTTTTTGAGAAGTGTGGCCAGGAGTGGCCTGTGAAGTTTTTGTGATGTCTGGGGCCTGAGTGCACAGAGTCTGTTCTGGGAGTGCAGGCAGGGTGTGCTCAGGCCTGATGAGTTTTGAAGCCCCCTGTCTGCAGGCAGTCTGTGATCCCAAGCAAAGAGGTGGGAAAACAGTGTCTGCTAAAGGGTTCTGTGTATTGTTTCAGCAACAGTGATAGAAGTGAAGTTGAAAACTCTTTGAAGATCCTGGCTCCTGTGGAGCAGACAAAGGGGAGCGTTGCTTTTGATTCTGTGCACTGCTACCAGGGAATGTTGTAGCACCTTCTGCAAAGAGTGGTTTCCATAACTTCAGTGATCAAGAGATTTCTGAGAGGTAGCAAATTAGGAGCAGTTCATTTTTATTCTGGCTTGTTCCACTTGGGTTCTTTTTCTGAAGGAAGGGGCTTGTAAATGAAGGGACGTGGATAAGGCTTTGTTCTGGCCACGAAGTGAGAGGACAAGGGGGAATGGCCTGAAGATGAAGTAGGGCAAGATATTGAGATATTAAGAAAGATGGGAGAGTAAGAAAAAATTCTTCCCTGTGAGGGTGAGGAGGCCCTGGCACCATTTGCCCAGAGCAGCTGTGGCTGCCTCTGGATCCCTGGAAGTGTCCAAGGCCAGGCTGGACAGGGCTTGGAGCAACCTGGGACAGAGGAAGGTGTAGAATGAGATGAGCTTTAAGATCTCTTCCAACCCAAACCATTCCATGATTTTCTGATTCTTTCTGCAATTTTCTTTTATTTTGTTGTTGTTGTTTTTGTTTTTGCAAGTTCCTGTTTTCCCTGAGTTTCAGTTTACTGTTCTGAGTCACCATTTTCCAGATTCCTCTCTGATTTAATCAGTGGCAACCTCAATACAGCCCTTGAATCAGTTGCTTTAAAAGCTCTCTTGTTTGGACTAATGCAGTGTATCTTTAGCTTTGGAATGGCTTTTATAAATAATTTGATGTAGCCAGCTGAAGTGGCCTTTGGGTAATCAGGGTGACAAATGTGTCTGTGCCACAGCCCTGAGACAGCTGGAAATGGCTCCATGTTATTAATGCAGTTTAGTTAGCTGGAAGTTCTGGATTTATTTTGCAGCCTGTGAAGGAAACTGTTCTCATGTATGTACAAAAGGAATTGAGGATGGCATTAGGAAAATGGAACTGCTTTTTATGATTTTAAATTGTGTAAAGACTGTAATTGCTGAGAAGTAAATGTGGAAAGGTATTTCAGAATACATTGGGTGGTGAAAGAAATTAGGGGACTTAACAGCACTGGTGAAGCAAATGAGCAGCAAAATTATAAACTAAATCTATCTGAACATGCCATTATTGGTTTTTATTATTATTACACACAATTCCATAACTTTCATCAACATATGGCATGCTTTTATCTTTTTGGAGACAGCACTGGTTTATGCTGTGTGGTTTAAAAAAGAACATTTATTTTATGCAGTGTCTTCCAAAGGTGAGAGGCTGAAATGCAGTGACTTTAGAAATGTAGCTTCCCCCTGCTCCAGTGAGGGAATGTCTCTTGCAGAAGGAAATGGGAATCTTTCAGAAGCAATTTATGGAGTGGGTGGGCAAAGAAACTGCTTTTGTTCATAAAAGATTTCTCTGTGGCAGGATAAATGTCCTCTGTGGCTGATGTAAAGTGATGCTGATTTTCTCAAAGCTGTTGAAGTTGGGCGAGTTGGGGGAGACTAAATGAAGAAAGGAAAATAAGCTTGGGAGTTGTTGAAAAATGAGGAGGACCCCAACTTCAAAAAAAAACCTAAAGGGTTTTAAGAGAAAAAAGTTATTGGGCTGGCAGACATTTATGATATAAGTGACAGTGGGAAGGAGCAGTTAGAGAGGTCAGGATGGGTGAGAAACTATTTTCCTAAGGCATCCACAAATCCAGAGTTAATTAATACACCTGCTGGTTAAAAGCCTTTGGTAGGCACTGCTGGATTTGCTGTCCTGCTTCAGGAGCTGGAAGGTTACAGATGCATGAACAGCTGGGGCTTGCAGAAAATTGTACCAGTGGAATGGGTATTTTGCCTCTCTGAATGTTTACTTCTCATGTAGCCAAGGGTAATGCAATTTTATTTTCAAAATTAATGTGATGGCTACGTGATTTTAAAGGAAAATTTTTATATTTCCTGGAATGTTTGTTTATACTTCCTACGCTTGACTGTTACACACGAGTCACTTAACTCCCATTTTCTTCCATGCCTTTTTCAGGCTGACTCTGCTTCCTTGCCCAAGAAATCTCGTCTGCCTGTGCTTGTAAGATCCTGCAGACCATCAGGAAATGTGAGCTCCTGGCTGCAGAAATCAGCTTCAGAACCACAGCGGCGTTCCTGGGCACCTCGTGGAGGTCAGAGAGTGCAAACCAAACCATTTCAGGCACCACCTAATGGAGAGTCACTGCATGAGTCTGGAGCTGAAAACCTCCCAGAGGAGCCTGCCCAGGGAAACACATCAGGGAGAGGTAAATAAAGAACAAATCTGGTGACTTCTGGTCCTGCCTGGAGTAGTGGCATCAGAAAGTAAATGCAGATCATATACCTATGATATCTTCATCTTGTGAGTTTCTTGAGTAGACAAATGTCTGTAGACCTTGAAAAAGCACCTTTTTTTTCTGTTTGCCACTAAGGAATAAACCAGCTTTTTTTGGGACAAAATGTGCTTGGTACATGTGTAAAGTCTGTAATAAATGGCAGATCACAGGGTGCTCACATGTGCACACATATATCAGTGTTTACATAAATAAAAACTTCCCTTAATAAGATGCCAAGTTTAATGAAAACTGTCTGTAATGGAGACAAGAGAGTATAAAAATCCTGGTTTTGTTTATGCTGGATAATTAAACTTTTCCAATATTCCACTGATCAGTCAAGTCAGCCGTGGCTGTTCCCACTGTGGCTGGGTTAATTTAAGCTCAGTTGTTGACAAAGTACTGGGATCAGCAAAGTATGACAAATTTTAAGACAGAGAGCAATGGGTATTACATAAAGATTTGGGGTGGTAGAAAAATGAAAATGTACTTAGCAGTTAGATTAAAAACTCAGTAGAAGTGTGAAGGATAGGTAAGGGAGGGTGAATATAAAAATAAAACTCAGTCAAGTGGTGGGTGAGCCACTGTCAGACCCAGATGTTTCAGAGGTTGTTGGTAAAAATAACTTTGTTGTGGCAAGGCACAGATATGTTACCATTGATTGGAAATGCTTAAGGGTGATGGGACTGGAGCAATTAATTCTGGTAGGTGCAAAATCCATGGAGAATCCTGAGAAGGGCAGGGCTTCTGAATTTCATTCTGAAAAGAATCAGAAGCTGCAGTCCCTGATTTCCTTTCTGCTCAGATTTTTCCCTTGGGTAACAGTTGTGCTGCACATTTGCTGATTCTGGGACTTGCTGCAGTGATTGCAGGAGATTGGTTTATGATCAATGCTCACACTGGAGAAACTTTTAATCCTTTTCTCTTAAGTTTAGCATAAACCATTTAAAAATGCACTAGAGATTGATTTGCTGTTCCATTACAAAGGGGACCTACAAATGTTTCTCTTCATTTGCTAGTAGGAGCCTTTGCAATTGATTCTGAGTAGTTACCCTTATAATTCAAGTATTTAGAGATACTCATCAATAAAGATTTTCCTGTTCCAGACTGTCATAAGAGAAGGTATGAGTTTGTGAGGTGAGGTTTTTTTTTACTTTTTTGGATTTTATTTTTTGGGTTGGTTTTGGTTTGGTTTTCTTTTTAACTCTCCCCACTTAATTTTTTTTCAGTCTCTTACTGTTTGACCTTTCCTCACTCTTCTCCAGTTGTCTCATTGCTCAAACTGGATAATACTGAGACCCAGGTGGAGTTGCAAGATGTTGATCCAGGTACAGGGGACAAGAATGAAAATGTGAAGGACAAAAATCAGCAAAACTATCAAGGTAGAGCATTTATATGGTACAGAATTTTTTAAAAAGGGAAATTTATAAACTTCAATTTCTTCTGAGTTGTACAAAATTGTAAATTGTTTCAGGTAATCATCTCCCATGCTGTTATTTGTGGATTTTAAATCTGGTTTTCTTAGCATCTGTGGATTAATTGCTCCAAGCATCCAAGCTGGTCTTTCAGGGTTGTGCTTTCAGAAGGGCTGCAGGAATTTATGAGTCTGGTTTCCAGTAAAAATAATGAGTTGCATGCCTGACTCTGATCTCTGTTGCTAATGTCCTCACTTCTGAACTCCTCTCTGAATTAAATGTTTGTAACTGCTTCTCCATCTAGTTCTGAACTATTGGAATGAAGCAACCGAATGATAGAATTTTGCTTATCTGAATTATTTGAAGGCATTCAAGTAGGCTGAAACCTAATGGAATCATTTAATGAAAATGTAAATAGGCTTAGTGCTGTGTGTTCCATGTTTCTGCATCATCCATTAGTCTTTTTTTGGGGGGGGCTTGAGTAATCTGAATGACACTGGAGAGTGCAAGGGTATGGCCAGTTCTGTAATCCTTCAGCGTGCAGGGTTCAGCTCAGTGTACCCTTTGGGGGTGTGGGCACGTGCACAGGGAGCTCATTAGTTCTCCTTTTTAATTAAAGGGCACTGAGGCATTCAAAACTGTAGCCAGTGCTCTCATCTGAAATATTCTTTGTTAGTATCTGTTTTTATTTTCTCTGTTTGTTATCTGGAATGATGTATGGAATCAGGATTTCAGAGTTTGAGTTTACCTGGTGTTGGGGTTTTTTGCCATCTGTGTTACTGCAGCAGGAGTTAATGAAAGAAGTGTTGCATTCCCTTCTTGTGTGCTCCAGAATTCATACCCAGGAAAACTTTCTTGGAAGCACTTCCTTCCTTTGGAATGCCACACAAAATGAGTGCAATGGACATCCTCTGGCCTTGATCTCAAATCAAAAAATGGTTTGGTTTGGGTCAGAAGGGACCTCAAAGCTCATCCCATCCCACCCCTGCCATGGCCAGGGGCCTCTCCCACTGTCCCAGGCTGCTCCAGCCCCATCCAGCCTGGCCTTGGGCACTGCCAGGGATCCAGGGGCAGCCACAGCTGCTCTGGGCAATGTTGATATCTCTGAATCACAGCTTCATTTTATTCCAGCTGTTAGGTAATATTTATTTTTTTTATTCTCCTGGTCTTGGGTTTTCATACCAAGCTGCTCCCCCTGAGTTTTTGTTCTGATTTGCAACTTGAAACTGGACATTCAAATTCTCCATGGAAACCAATCTGAAAGTGTTGCAACCTGTCTGAAAGATCAATGAATTGGCTGCCAAAAGGGGAGTTCTAATTTGTAGTTGGAATCTTTTGCAGACCTAATAGGAGGGGATAATTTAATTTACTGGTAACTAGAAAATAATAATTTTGCTGACTACTTAGACATACAGCCCTCACCATGCACAGAATATAAACATGGATTATCTGTAGGAATAGATGGCTTTTATTGGGCTGAATCTGAGGTGACTGCATTGCTTAGGGATGGCAAAGTCACCTGAGGGATGTGATATTCATATCAAATGTGTGCCAGTAAAACTTTTAACCCACTTTAGTGGGGTTTGTTTAGAACACCTTTTAAAAAGAAGTTATTACAGCCTCCTTTTCAAAACTGACTATTTTGTTAAAAGTCTTTTTAAAATTCCACTGACTTTAGGCTCCAACTGGTTTTATATAGATTTTTGAAGTGGGGAGAAGAAGAATATTTAGTTAGAAGCTTTAGGAGGAGCCATGTGAAGTCAGAGTCTCCTTTGCCTCGTGTTTGAGGTTATCATCTTTGTGGCTGGAAATGTTGGGCTTGATCAGTGTCAGATTCAGGAGAGCATTTGGCAAAAGGAATTTTCAAGCATTTGGGAAGAGAAGGTTGTTTGTATTTTGAATATTGTTTATTTGAAAGGTAATAAAGGGTTTGAAATACCTGATGTGCAAATTGAATTAATGGAAAATCATAGAGAGCTTGTAATTACCTACATTTTGATTCTGCAGTTACAGAATTGAAATAACTCACTCTAGTGCTGTTAAGAACAGAGTGTCAGATAAAGAAATACTAATATTCACACACAAGCCTCCTGTTTTTCAGAAATGCAAAATCATCATGACATTAGCAATGGGAATATCCAGAGTTCATTAAAAGAGGTGGATGAAGAGTTTTATTCCATGGGGCATGAGGACATTGACTCCAAGTGCCTTCATACTCACCAAGGGAGTGGAGCAAGAACAGAAGCACTCGATGGCTGTGAAGCCACAGAGGATATAGAAGAATTGAAACAAAGAGTTAAAAATATGCAATCTGAGCTTGAAAAGTACAAAATGTTCCTGCTGCAGCTGCAGGGCTCTGAGCAGCTCTTGCTCAGTGGTGTTTCCAGGGGAGTTGTGAGTGATGCAGCCCTGCCTGTGGAAGGGTTTGTCACACCAGTGCAAGATACAGCCATGGAAGGAGTCCAGGCATCCTCTGATATCCCTCAGCTGGATTATGAGATCCACACCAAAAACAGGGATTCTGAGTCTGTGGAAGCACCTGATACATGGGCAGCACAAAACCTTAAGGAGCTGCTGTTGGCCAATGAGGCAGAACGTGACAAAGAGCACATTGTGAATGTGCATCTTGATGAAATGTATCCTCTTCAGAACAGTCTGAGAGCAACATCACCATCCAAGTGAGTAAAACTGCTGCTCTGTGAGGTTCCCTCTTGTAAACAGCAACACCAAATAGCATAGGAAAGTCAGATGAAGATAATTTTATTCACAGATGTTGTTACAGTAAAGGCTGAATTTCACTAACATTAGCATAAAGGAACTGAAATGTTTTGTTAAAAGTCTCTTAAGCACAAAACTGATAAATTGGTGTCATCATCTGTAACTGTCCTGTGCCAGACACATCTGTCTCTCCCACACCTCAGGCCCACAACTCTTTGCTGTAAGAGATCCTCTCTTGAGCCAGCTCAGATCTCAGGTTACCTGTGAGACTGGCTCACCTGTCATCAAAGCACACAGCTCTGCATCACTCAGGATATTTTCAGGTGCCAAGTGTTGGAAAATGGAACACCTCATTTAAGACAGAAATGTTTCTGTGAGCAGTGGGCTGGCAGATTCATGCTGGCCCTTCTGTTTGAGTGCCCAGACTTGGTGTGTAAACATGAGATGTTCACGCTCTAGTTCCGATTTATTTTGCAGTCAAGGGCTGTAATGCCTTCCTGTGAAGGATGTGAGAGGAGATAAATATAGAAATTAATGAATGAAATTTTATAGCTTAAGCTCATAAGCTGGAAAGTCATTTATGGGAGGCTGAAAAGTATCAGTCTTGGATTTTGTGTGAAACTGGAGGCAGCATTTTGGCTACATATGTACAAATTGCAAACATACAATGGGGGATCATGAGAGTGAACCTTCTTTAACATCCCCCTTTTCTCCCTTTTCAATATTGTTATTGTCCTGAGGGCCTGTGGAATACCAGAAATTGTACTGAAGAAAGGCAGGCACTCAGCCTTGTGCCTTTCTTCCAAATGCTTGAGTAGAAATATTTGGAGGCAGTGAACAACCACCAGCATGGACTGTTGTGTATGTCTGAGTCTCACTGCTGTAAAATACAGAGATGTTACAGAGTCCATAGAAATTTATATCCCTTGAAAATACACCTCAGCCATTTTACAAAGGAAGATCTAACTGTAAATTAAGGAATGAGACCCTATGGATCACTGTGAGGTTTTTATGGCCACTGTGTAGGACAACGTCGTGAGTCACAAGTGACAGACCCCAAAATGAGTTATGCATCTCTTCCTATACAAATGACAGTAAAAATGCTGTAACAGCTCACATCACCATAGGCTTTTGATTGATTCCCTGCATCTTTTAGCATCTTCTCTCTTTTTTTCCTGCTAATGGATGATTCTGGAGGAAGAACTCTGCCTGTGGTACAGACAGTTGGCAGTACAAAGGGGATGCCTACTTTTGCAAGCATAAATTCAATAAATAAATTCAATTGATCTGAGTTGAGGTTTATATCCTGGCTTGTAGAGTACAGGAGTTTGGGCATCACAGTGGTTGTCATTGTTTCTTGCAATACACATGTAGAGATGTGGAGAATTTCCAGACAGGGTGAAACCATCAATTCAGAAAGTTCAATACTGCGGTTTTGGCAGGAAATACATAAACTTTCAAAGAAGGGACAGTTGTCTGCTTCCATAGGGAGTTAAGAAAACCACAAAACACCAAGCAAAAAAAAAGCCTCCAACCAGTCAGGAAAAATATGTGTATTCTTGAAAATTCTGTACATGTATTCACTCTTATTTAGTTTAATTTGGCACTTCTGCTGCCATCCATGTTCTTTCCAAGCAGGCCATCAACCCGTCCCATTAGTTTTGGCCCATTTTATAAATGATGCAGTTAAGTGAAGGAGAATAATCTCTAAATACCAAACTCATCAGTCAGAGACAATACATCTCTCGTTGTGGCTGTTAAAAACATTTTAAAAGCAAATTGAACCACATAAAATGATACTTTTGGAATATAAGTTTAATTCACTTTTTATTGATATATAAATATCATTTCTGTCCAGCAAGCTTTACAGCTAATTTCATTTTCTCAGATATGATTCGTTAGTTCATTCTCAAGTTCGGGAGCTGTCCTTCCAGTGCCAGCAAATCAAGGAGATCCGCTGTGGCTGTGCCTCCTACCACCAGCACCTCACCAGCCTGGCCAAGGCCTTTGAGGAGCTACTCCAGGCCAGTGATGTTGATTATGATGTTGCTGAAGGCTTCCGTGAGCAGCTGAACCAAAGTGTGCTGCTGTTTGAGAAGCTGGAAATGAAATTCCTCTACGGTGAGCAGCAATGTTTTGTGCTTGTTGTCACATAGATTAACGCCCTTGAAATGGGGAAGGATTTTATTTGCTTGTTGGTGAAAGGAAGCCTTCCTTGCTGTTGGTTGCTTTGAGATGGTTTATGGGGAGGACTGTCATGGAAGGTAAAATTTTTATGACCCATCAAGAATCATAAAGAATTGCAGAGTTGGAAGGGGCCTCTGGAGATCATCCAGTCCAAGTCCCTGCCAAGGCAGGGTCAGCTGGAGCAGGTGCCACAGGTGGGTGTGGAATATCTGCAGAGAGGGAGACTCCACACCATCCCTGGGTGCTGTTCCACCCTCAGTGTAAAGAATTCTTCCTCATGTTGAAGTGGAACTTCCTGTGTTCTAGTTTATGGCCATTACTCCTTGACTGGGTTATACTTTTGTAGCTGTGCTCTTCATTGACACCTGCTATTTGGGGTCATCTCAATAAGCATATTTTAACTGTCCAAAATATAGTGGTTATGTGAAAGTTTTGTTACACATAGCTTCAGGGTTTCCTGTTTCAGGGAACAGCCCAGCTAACTGTGAAGACACCTGGGGACATGAGTTCCTGCTGGGCCTGGCAGTGCTGGGGTAACAGTTGAACTCAATGATCTAAGATGTCTTTTCCAGCTTCAATTATTCCATGATTTTCTTAAGGCACCTACATCTTGCTGCCTGCTAGTCTGGCTGGTGGAGAAATGTGCACTTTTTTTCATAAGAGCTAAAATACAAGCGTGTTTTGGAAAATGAGCATCACAATTGATATTTGGCACTCAAAGGAAGAGTATAACCTGCATGTTGCCTTCAGTCTGTAGTTTGAAGAGAGATAGCAGGAAAGGGAAGGGGATGCTGTTGTGAGGAACAGCAATCAGGACCTTTTCCTGGCATCACAAGTGCTGCTCTTGCTGACCCTCACAGCCAGCAATCCTTCACAGATGTCAGCTGCAGGAGTGACATCTCCTGCAAAACACTTGAGGTGCCTGAGATAGGGGCATGACCCTCACTTCCTCCTGGAATTGGCTCTGGGAGCTGCCTTTGTGCAGCCCCATTTGGGGCCCAGCCATGGCATGATCTGTGTTCTGCCTTTCATTACAGATAGTGGCAGGATGTTGCAGTTTTGATTGCTCATATAAAGCAGCTGTGTATGAGAAAAAGGTATTACAGCCTTGTGTCATAGCAGGGTAATAAAAGATTGAGTGTATTCAACGATTTCGGTGGCTACAGAGATTCCTTGCATTGCAAATGAGAAGACTGTAGTGAATAAACATTAAATGCCTTTAAACCAACAGATGGTATCCTATATTCTGTGAAAAGTCACTGACAACTGAGACAATTCAATATATCTAACACAAGGGTGCTGCATTGAATCACACATTAAAGTAAAATGATGTTTGTAAGGTTGTAAAGAACATCCAGTGTACTAAGAATTGACTGTAAAGAAGAAGCATGAACAGCTGTCTGTCTCTGCATTTCCATCCTGACCTTTGGTTCATTCCCCTGAAATTTCAGCTGTGCAACTCTTCCCTGCCACTTTTGCTTAATTGCACAAAAATTTTAAAATGTGGGGAACCAAGGTGACACCACCAAGCTCTTATTTTTTTATTCAAATTAGTGTCTGAGTCCAGATCTCTTGCGCTGAATGGTGCTTGTGCTCACACACAATTCCACAGAGAATGTTGCAGGCAAAATCCTGAGTGTGCTCTTTCATTAAGGATGGCTGGTTAGCCTGACTCCAGAACAAGCACAAAAAATCCAAGTGCAATGGAATTGTTTTTATATAAATGTTATTGAAGAAGTCACAACATGTACCAGTACCTTTTGCCATATAGCACAATTATTTCAAATTGGTATGCTAATTAAAACACCAAGGCTGTAAAATCTGGCACCTGTGATCCCAGATGATTTTTTTTCTTGTGAGTTTAAGAGCAAGCTATTCCTTTGTTGCTGGGCTATAAATAGTTTTGCTCATGTACAGCATTTGACATTAATACAAAGTGTGTTAGTATCTGTTGACTCCTCTAATTTCTCATTAATTTACCACTCTGTATTTAAATAGAGAAAGACGGAGGGGAAAGAATTGTAATCCTCAGTATGTGTTTTTAATCAGCTGTTTCTGCTTTGCAGGAGAATCAATAGGTACAGAAGTCACTATACTTTATGAATTGGCTCAAAGGTAAGGGTGCAACTGAATATTTAGCAAAATATGGTTGTTTCATAAGTTGATAAGGATACCCCATGTTTTGGAGCACGTTTAGCTGTGTGTGGCAGGGTTTGGCTTATTAATATCTATTTTGTTAATAAAACACACATTGAAAACAAACTAAGGCTTTTTCCCCCAGTTCTCCCCAAGCAGGTGAGATACTGAAAGAGAAGCATTGTGCCACCAGGATTGTTCTTTCCATGGACAGAAATAACCACGTCCATAATCCAGTGTGGTGCATGCTGAGCCATTATCCTGGTGCAGGTGCTGGGGGGACAGTCCCTGCCTGTGTGTCCCCACGCCCTTGGGGCTGGCTCAGGGTCACTCAGGTGCAGCACTGCTGAAGTTCATTGTCAGAGCACCTTGATGCTGAAGGTGACGAGAGCAGGTGTTGTTGTGCTGTGTTTGTTGGTTTTCTGCCAGCTTGGGATCCTACAGAAATCCTCAGCTGCCTGTTTTAAGGCAGCTTGAGGTCCCCTGAACACGAAGGTGACTGCCTGGTGCTGGAAAATACAAAGTAGGCTGGAGGGCCAGTGGTTATTCCTGCTGACTTCAGTGAGCTCTGAGTTTCAGTCTTGATACAACCTCTGATGTGCAGTGGTTTTTCATGCCTGTCACTTAAATTTACTTGTAAATTGGTGTCAATTTGGCACTGTCTGTTCATGCTTTCCAAAGTCTTAGAATGACTTTTATATTTCGAACCGTTTTGTTTGGCACGAAAGGGATAATGAGAAGAATGCCACCATGTACCAGCATCTGCAGGATGAGTCTCCTGTGCCATCTGCTCTTCACAGCTCATCTGACTTTGATTTGTCAGAGAAGTCTCCTCTGGGCTCACCTGAGCACAGGCATGACCTGGAAGGCCAGCACAGCACGCTGCCACTTCTGCCAAGCAAGTTTCCTCCAGGTAATGTTTTCCCCACGGAAGATTTGCTGGATATTGGGAAAAGCTGATAAATAACACACAAGGGAACTCATTAAGAAGCAATGAAGAATGTTTTTCTGCCTCAGCTTTCCAGTTCCTTGTGTAATCATTGCAATTTCAGTGATAAGGCACACAGAGATGGCAGCCATCTGAGCTACCCTGTTTGAGGCAGTGTGTTAGTTTGTGTCCTCGTTGTTTTAGGCTACCAGCTTTTACATTGCTCCAGACACTCTTTAAATAGACAAGTTATAAGGTGAAAATAGACAATTGTCAAGAGATTATTATGTGGAAAAGGAGAGATTTTCCAATTTTATAGAAGCCAGTGTTGTGTTTCCTTGAGAATCGTTAAGTGCTGCATAATTAACAAGTGGTGTCATGTTTGACCTGGATAGTTCCACTGAACACAAGTGATGCTTGCAGTACTTTATCGGCAGCAATGAAAATTTAATAGCTGAGCTGGCACATCCTGTTCAGGGAGAAATATTGCAGAGTAAACCAGGAGTGTGTGACATGGATAAACTGACACATCACACAGTGACAGGTAGAACAGATCAACTCCTGAGTAAGGATGAAACTTGCAGCCAATGGAAGAAAAATTATAGAGTGGCAAAGCAAGAAGGAAAAGGTACAGTAATGAAACTTGATACAACAGATTTCTTTATTGTGGAGTGCATTGTGTAAGTCAAAGTCAAATTTCTCTCTGAATTACTCTGGGAGCTTCCTATTGTTGTAAGGAAAAATGTGTGCTGGTGATGTGTCGAGCCAGGATGTGGAGCTGCATTGCAGACTTCAGATTCTTTCCTCAGTATAGGGAATGTTTAAGTAGATAAAATTGTTATCTATTCCACTTTTTGTAGGAAGAGGAAATCTGAAGAGCCTTAAAACTCTGGACCATTGTTTAAGTTAGAATGTAGGGTAGGAGTTGTCACTGAATGCATGGTTTGAGCACTGTATAGGAAAACAGGGTTGTGGAGTCAGATATTCAATATCTGCCATTTTTAACTGCTCTGTGTCATCTTTTAGGATTAACACCCATTAGATTTGACAGGAGTACATAGTGTAAAAGAATACAATGATCTGCTCTAAATAAGAAGTGGTCTCTTGCTATATTTAGAGTTATTAATGGAGCACCTCCAAGAAATTAGAATCCTGAGACAACGTTTAGAGTATTCGATAAAAACGAATGAGAGACTCAGGAAGCAGCTTGAGAGACAAGTAACAGACAAGGAACTAGATCAAGGTAAGAATTCATTTAATGAGAAACTGAATCCATCTTTCCTGCTGAGAGCCTGGGGGATCAAATGCCACTGGAAAGGTTTGGAGCCACTGTTCTCTGTTGCTGGTGTTCAGCATCTCTGAAATCCAAGCTGTGAGGTGGATTTAAAACTTTTCACAAGTAGCCAGCTTCCACTAAAGATGCTTTTGGAGCACCCCATCCCTGTGTTTCTCTACACTTTGCTTCACTCTCTTTCCCACCTTTTCCCCCACAGGAAAATTGATTAATATGCAATATTACTCAGACTGGAAGCAGGTAATAAATACAGGCTTACTTTCCTTTTCCTCAGTTCCACTGGTATTGACATTAGATTCATTATGTTTTACATCATCCCCATGATCCATTTCTGTTGTTTAAATGGAGGCAACCTGCACATGGCAGTTGGCTTTCGAGGGATAATTTACAGTGATGGAAAGGTGGATAAAAAGCATCCATTTCATTCGTGAAGTATTTACACTGCTGGAAAGGCATTCTGTGCTCGTGAAATAACCACACTGAAATGCTTCCAACTCTTTTACAGCTTCATAAAGATTCTGGCAAGGGCATCCATTAATGCAGTGAAAGTATATTTTCTTTATAAACTGTCTTATGCCTTCCATCTGTCTTCTTGTTGCCTTAGCACATCTACCACTGTGTGCAGGAGAAATTTGGAAAAGTAAAGGAAAAAAGCAACTACCTGTTAGAACAGCTCCTCTTTGTCACTGTGTTCCTTCAGTTCTTGTTTCTCTTTGTATCAAAGATCTCTTTCATGCTATCAGATATGCACATGCTCTCTTGCTGGTGATGCTCCTTTTTCCTGATAGATGAGCTTTCTTTCAGTGTAAAAAGAAATTCTTAAGTGAAGCTGAGAGGATTCCTAAGGGTGTGTGAGAATGGCCTCAAGCTGAAGGAGGGCAGGTTAAGATTGGATATTAGGAAGGAATTGTTCCCTGTGAGGGTGGACAGGCCCTGGCACAGGTGCCCAGAGCAGCTGTGGCTGCCCCTGGATCCCTGGCAGTGCCCAAGGCCAGGCTGGATGGGGCTGGGAGCAGCCTGGGACACTGGGAGGGGTCCCTGCCATGGCAGGGGATTGGAACTAATTAAACCTTAAAGTCCCTTCCAACCCAAACCATTCTGTGATTTGCATTCAACATTTTTGCCATTAACTGAATGTCCCTAGTTTGTTTTCCTTTAAAACACAAGGCTAAATTGTAACATACTTAATTCTTTATGGCAACCTGCTAAATTCATGATATTGAATAGTTAGTTCAACAAAAGTTATTGCATAGATTTATTCTTGTCTAATAAATATTGTATGGATGTATATACACACATCTGCCCACTGTTCTTGCCATGTTATTTTTAATATTTAGATTCTTTAAGTATTTAAATGCCTCTGGGCTTCCAGTATCCTATAAATGACTCAAATGCTGGTAATGACTACATCATTCCTGTAGAGCTGAGGCTTGCAGTACAAGTAGAACTAAAATAATTGCTTCAATCATTTCAAATGTTAAGCTTCAAAATAAAATCAAAGGTTTAATTTTGAATGTCCTAGGTTTCAAATGTTCTTACCAGCAGTTAACATTAAAAGGGGGTTTGTTTGCTTATTTTAACCCACAAGTAGCTGATGTTTCTACTCAGACTTCTCTTCAGCTTTTGAATGCCTTTATTTTGCTTTCCCTGGAAGTGAGTATCTCCTTCTTCATTGCTGTGATTTTCAATAGTGCCTTTCTTTCAGTTGGTGTTTCCTTTGAAACCTTCAAGGTACGCTTCCTTAGCACTCACTTTTCCAGCACAAAACAGAATGAAAACTCAAGTGTATTGCAGCTGTGGGCCCTGATGCTCCACTTTCCTCTGGTTAGATGGACCTTTGCCTCAGTGGAGAGAGTAATTGATGTCAGCAGGGCTCTGCACAGAAGTAGCAGTCTCAGTAGTGGGTCAGATTGTGGGATTGTGGCCCTATTACCACAGGCTCTACATTATCCTTTATTATGTAAGATAACCAATAGTTATATTCTGAAGCCTTTGAGTAGAACTGTGATAGCATAACTTTTCAAATAGGATAAAGCTGGGTGATGGGCAATAAATTAAATTAGAATCAAGATGAGACCATCAAGCCTTGCCACTTCAACTTGGATTGCTTTGTTACAGTCTGAAAGGAGAAAGCCTTTTGAGTTCACACAGCTGCCTCAACTCTTTAACATATAGATAGTAAAATGCCATTAGTGCCAGGCTTCCAGAGCCTTTGAGTCTTTCAGCAGTGACAAGAAGTTCATATCATGGCACACTACATCCCAGTTAGGTAGTGGGTAAAAGCTTCAATTGGGATTACAATAAAATGAGATTACTCAGAGGAAGTGCAGCACATCAAATTGAATTGAACTGCCAGAGCTGAAAGGCATCCTCCTCATACATTCAGCTAATTTTTTTTGCCAGCTGGTTATTTCTCTATTAACCAAATAGTTGATAGAGATAGTACACTCATGTACTTATCTCAGGCTTTAAAGTGTGGGAGATACTGAGATAACCAATCAGCTGCAAAATGCTTTTCATTCTGGTGGGTCCTGAAGTGTTTTATGGACTGTGGGAAGGTTACAGAGGTAACAGTGAGTTTGCATTTCAGAGGCAGCACCTTGAGCGTGGGATGTGGCACTTTGCAGGCTGTGCTGCACCAGTGCACATCACTGGGGGGTGACTAGCACCAGTACAGTGCACTGAGGATTGCCTGGGCTGGGATTTAACTGGCTGGATACAGCATTTAACACTTAGATTCACTTGGCTAGTGCAGTAAGATCCTCAGAGCAGGATTCATCACCCTTATGTTTGTCAACGGCAGACATTTAATTTGTGCCAGTTACCCAGAGCTTCTTGTGGAGGCACTGGAGGGCAATCCAGCTCTTGGAGGACAGGGAATCTCATCCTCAGAGATGGGAGAAGAGGAGGCACAGGGTGAGCTGGGCTCTGGAGGAGCCTATTCCTCCCCATGGTTGCTGATGGGTGATCAAGGCTGGCTCAGTTACCTAAATTTTAGAAACACAGGTTTAAGAGGGATAAAACTTCATCCCAGTGATCATAAATGTGCTCTGAGTTTATAATCTGAGGCCAAGACAGTGACTCCAGCCTTATGCTCTTGCCTGTGTGGTAACAGATTTATCACCAGACTATTTCCAAGCCTCCCTGCATTAACCTCTGTGGATTAGCTGGTAGAATCCCACTGTTCTCTCACTAAATACAATGGAGTATGAGCAGAGCAAGTCTAAAATACATGGTAAACCGTCCTACAATTTTCTTTTCAAATCATAGCAATGTCACAAAATACTCCTGCATTTTGTCCTGTTGGGATTTTAGCTGATAGGTAAAGACTGCCAGGGATAATTCTGCAATTTCAGTAATGGTTGCCCAGCAATGAGTGGCACTTGTGCTGCTCAGGGCTTTGGATTACTTGGCATTAACCTGAGCTGCCTTTTAGCCTGTAGTGATAACCTTCAAAATATATAGGGGAGAAATAGCTTTTATAGCATGTTTTTCTGCAATTTTTTAAATTGTTCTTGTCTGGAAAGTTTAATCTTTAATGACCTAGAGATGACTCATAAATCATGTTTTATGTATATATTTATAGGTTCTGCAAACATTTTTATCCATGGCTCAGAGCAGCATAATTCCCTGACTTCTGAAATACATTTCCTGAGGAAGCAAAATCAAGTTCTGAATGCAATGCTAGCAAAAGGATCTAGAGGTAAAAATGTAAACTGTTCTTTACAGGAGTAGCCTGCAACTCATCCCAGATCAGAAAACAATAAAATATTCAGTCCACTCATTAAATTGACTTAACCATTCTTCACACCCCTGAAATTCCATGCTCAACCATAAGCATTCAATCTGGGATTAGCAATAATGGAGTAGCAGCTGTTTTTTTCAGATAGTCTCTGAAAAAGCTGATTTAGTTAAAAATCATAACCTTAGTGTCTTGTGGGCGTTGCAGATACCTTGTGGTTCTTCTTGTTTCAGATAAACAAAAGGAAAATGAAAAGTTAAGAGAATCTCTTTCTAAGAAGAATGCAATCATTGAGCATCTTCATGAAGACCATGAATGCATCAAGAAAGAAAATGAAAAGTTGCAAAAACAAATTTGCCAAAAGGAAGATGAAATCAGATACCTGACATGTCAAGTTTACAGCAGTCGCAATGAACTGAACAGGTATTGATTCTGTCCACATGTAAGCAGTCATTTAGAGAAATTATTTGTCAGTAAATTTGTCAGAAAATGTCAGTATTGTGACAGGTGTGTGTTCACCACGGCCATTAACATTAATGAGGGGCATGGATCTATTCAAAAGGCAAGGGAAGAATTATAGAGGGAAATAGGAATGGATTTTAGATTTTGGGAAAAAAAATCAGAATTTAATTCAGCTGTTTATTGGGACTTAACAGGTTGCAAACAGAAATTAATGTCAAGCAGCATCAGATCTCTGAGAATGAGAAGTTGCTGCAGTCGCTGCGGACTGAGATCAAGGTTTATGAGAAGCTGGAAGAAGCAAGGAGGAAGGGGACAGGTATAAATGCAGTTGTCTGTGCCCTTTGCCCTTGCTTCTCTTCCCTCTGAACATGCTCTTGGCAAAGGCCAGGAGGGCTGGGTCACTGTTCCTTTGCTTTTGCTTCTGTCTGCTCTGCAGGGAGAGCTGACAGCCTGCTGCTCACATGCTTTCTCCTTGGGGTGACTGCAAGCCTGAGATGTGTCAGATGTTGATTACACACCCCTAGCTTTCCTGTTTCTTTTTAGCTAAGCTAAAAACCAGAGTTGAAGGCTTAGTGGCTCAGGCTGGATGAGTTTCCTGGGGATCTTAGATATTTACATACAAAAACCTGCTGCTGCATCCTTGCAGGTCCTGCCTGGGTAGCTTGTGCTTTCTCTTGGCTGCAGGTGAGAGGAGAGGCTTCTCCCTGGGGCTGGCAGAAGTGCTGGCACTGCTTTCTCAATTACATGTTTAATAATTTCATGTCCATTTTGCTGTCAGTAAAGGTGAGAGGAGGACTGGAGCTCACCTGAGTTCTTCCTCCTCCTTGGAAGGAAGCAGTGCCACCACGTAGCTGTTGGTGTGCTGAGGTAAAGAGTGGGATGCTGTTCATTGCTGAAAAGCCCTTAGCACATCCAGCAGATTTCTCACTGGAAGTTCTTAGAAAAGTTTATTTTTTTCTCCATGCTGCTCCAAGTGTTATTCCCTTCTGCCACTGGTTTTCCTGCCTGGCTGCAGGAGGAGAGCCCTGTTGGCATGAGGCTTTAAGGCAGAGTTGGCTCAGGGATGGAAGGGATTCTCCTTGCAGAACTCCTGATGTCATTAGAGAGTGGCAGCACACTCCTCATGCAGCTGAGCCCTTCTCCAGGTGGAGAACACCCTGAAGAGCTGGATTTCAGCAGGAAGGAATGCATGGAGTTGTTTGTGTGCTGAGCTCTTTCTGTGAGAAGGCAGACACAGCCCTTGCTTTTCTCAGGTTCAGATTTGTTCCTCTGGTTGCCAGGTGATCACTGTTTTCTTTTTCCTTTGGTGTATAAAATTATACATATCCCAGTTCTGCTCCATCCCTCCTCTGCACTCTGATGTTCCCCATTCCTTCCCTTTCCCCAGACTGTGCATTAATGCACTTCACATTTTGTAAATCCTCTTCATTCTCCTTTTATCTAATTTTTTAGCTTTTGGCATGAGACGTAGTAGCTTTTATGGACAAAGTAAAAAACACTTTTCAGCTCTTTAAATCTTTCAAGGGTAGAAGCAATTAAGACATGCTTTTTTTGTCAAACCATTATCTTAATGCTGTTTGTAGTTAATTCTTAATATTGAGGATAACACTGGCTATAACTTACTTGCTGAGTGTTCTAGTGGGTAATACTATTTTAATTGTTTGAGATGTTTGAGTGTTTCTTTTGAAATTGTCTCAGATTCCAGATGTGATGGCTCAGAAGAATTCCGGAAAGATCAGAATAATCCACTGGATTTACATGAGCTGCTGGCTGAAATCCAGAGCCTGAGAGTGCAGCTGGAGAGGAGCATAGACACCAACAAGTCTTTGCATGAAAAATTAGAAGAACGACTTTCCAAAGGGAAGAGAGAGGCAGTGGGACCAGTGTCAGCTGCTGATATCAGCTGTCTGTTGAAGCCAGGCTCCCAGGCCTGTGCAGGACTGGATGGTACCGTGCTCTGTGTGCTTCTGGGGTACTGCAGAACCTGTGCCTCGTTGGCTAAAGATGCTCCTGCAGGCTTAAACAACATTCAGCTCTCCTCAAATCCCTCTGCTGTTAGAGCTGGTGTGTGAAGTGCACACTGCACTGTCCTAGAGCCTCCAGCTGGTGCTTGCTTTGCATGCAAGCAGAGCATTTGCAGAGTCTATGGGATGGGAGGATGCCTGCAATAAATTGCCATAAATTTTGCTTACCTGAGGGGTTCTTTTTTCACTGCTGAGCTCTGTAGTGTTTGCTAGGGGTGTATTTTACTCAAGAATGGTCAATAAGTGCACTAAATGGGCTCTGGATAAATCAGTTGTCCTCTCTTTGCCCTTGAGGAATATTTTACCTTTATTTCAATCACCGTTAAGGGATGCTGTTTTAGCAAATGAAGGAAAGTGTAATGTTTACAGCATTGCAACAGAGTTAGGTCATGGTTCCAGTATTGATGTACATAGGATACAGAGAGCACAAGGATCTTCCTCCTTCAGGTGCTCTGCACAGTAAGAGCTTTCTGTACATCCAGATAAAACCACATGGACCAGAAAGATTCCTTGGAAAGTCAGCAGCTGAGTTTTTTTAGATGTGCTTTTCTCACAGGTGCTTAGAGAATGTGGAAGTTCTGAAGGAGGAATATGGAAACAATCTTTAGTCTGGTACAGCTGGGAAAAGTGTCCTACTTCCTAAGTGGAGTTAATGGGAAGCTTATATTTGTTAATAAAATATGTTCATTAGGATGTATTTTAATTTTTTTAACTTTGATTTTGGGAGATACCTAAAATTTAGACAGATACTCAGGTATAAAAGTAGGTAAATACTGGAAGATCCATGGCATGATACTAGAAAAATTAGCTGGTTTTCCCTGCTTCTGGAGTCCAAGCGTAGCATCAGCAACAAAAGGAACTGAAGAGCTGGGAAAGTTTCTTTTAATATGCATATAAACATCTAATAAAACAGCTTTCCTTCTCCCTTTTTATGTGTAGAAAATCTCTGCAGCTGCCCTGCTGCCAGGAGGAACATTTGTGAGCTTCAGAAGCAGCAGCACGGCCGCTGCATTTCAGCAGAGAAACCAGGTACCCGCAGACCGGCTGTTTAAGAGAAAAAGTGCAAATTAATTTTGTTGCGTGAGGACAAAAAAAAAAACCTGACCCTATTCTTCTGTCCCAGGTACTCAGGCAGCCCCTAGGGATGAGGTGGACAGTGCCTCCCTGTGCAGCAGCACCTCGGGCTCCAGCAGGACGTGCACCCCACGCCTGGTGCCCGGCCATCGGATGTGGGCGGACAGGAACGGCCGGCACGTCCTGGGCCTCATCGAGGACTACGATGCCCTGAGGAAACAGATCTCAGAGGGACAGCAGGTGCTGGCAGACATGGAGATTGCTCTCAGGGAGGTCACTGGCACCAAGCTGCAGGAGCCTGGAGTAAAGGTGAGCGCTTAAATCCTCTAAAGGAGAGGGTGGGTTTTACCCAGAGGCACCAAATGGTGCGGAGGGAAGAATTGATTGAATAACTCAGGATGCCTCAAGCTTGGCACAGTCAGCATCTAGGTGGACTCAGTGCGATTCTGAGTTAGTTAATTCTAGGCCTTTAAGCAATGTCACTTTCAGTTTTGGCTTTAAGTGAGGTAAAACTGCTTGGTTTTGCTGTGGAAATCAGTGTTGCGCTGGAAATAATGAAAAGCCAAACAAAAGCAGCAGCAGAAAACCCCAGGTAAAAATCTAAAATTCTGCAGAGAAGGTTTAAACTAGGGATATGTAAAAGTAACCTAAGAATAAAAATAATTAAGATTTTCATATAGTGAAGGCTTGAGATAAACTCAGGAAATACGAGACAATTAAAAGAAATGTGATACAGAGCTGATAAAATTCTCCCCTTTGTTGAATTCAGCCTTTTAGTAACACCAGGTTATAACTATATATTAAAGATTGATGTATGCTACTGAGGCTTGTTACATATTACATTCATATTACATTCATATTTCATGGAAGATTTTTTCTACTTTTCCACTTCCTGGTTATCAGTTGAACATTTAACAATATCATAAGCTAGTCCAGAAACTTGAATACTTCATTAATGATCAAACAGTGTCTTCTAGGACTCAGTGTATTATCCATTCTTCATTCTCTGACAGCGTTAGCCACTCATGGTGCCCTTGCTGCAGTTGTAAGGATGCTTAACCAATAAAATGCTTATTTTGTCCTGAATAACCTCAGTCTTTTTTGTCTAGAATAGGAGAACTAGTTGGTCTTTACTTCTGTTGGTGTTTTCTCTTACGTAATATTAATTTTTGGGCACAGTTAATGATGGCACATTTGGGGTGGTTTGGAAAGACAAATTTGCCTACAAGCTTCAGTTAAAGGGAAGGAACAATCTGTGCACGTCTGTGGCCTCTAATAAGGAGCTAAGAAACTTAAACCCCAGCAGGAAGGGCCTGGATCAGGCATGGAAAACAGCAGCCAGTGGTAAAAATAATGAACCATTGGCATGGAGGGTGCTCAGAGACACTGAGGAGGAGGCAATTTTGAGGATAGATTATGCCAGTGTTTAAAAAATTCCATGTAATGCTTTCCTGCCTTGGAGAGGTAAAGGAAACTAAGTGTCTAATGAAGCTCCTTTTCACCCCTATGATTTTATGATAATATAAATGCTGTAAAAACCATGCTTACTGCTCTTCAGAAAACAGGTCTTAACTGCAGGGATAAATTAATGCTACTTATTTTTGCAGTTATAATTAGTGAAGCTGTTAAAGGTGCAGTCTGCAACAATTCTGAAATTCTTTTTGTGGTATCACATGTGTGCTCACACAGTCAAATGATGCCTGAATGACACTTAAGACTCTCTGAAGTATCATATATTTCCCAATGACCTAGTTAACATACTGATAATGACTGAAAAAGTAATCTCTCTAAGTTTTAAACTTGTTTTGTTGGTGTAAAGATAAAAGCAGTGAGTTTCACAATTTGCAGTTTCCTATCAAGCTTTACATCACTGAAGTTTTAGACTACTTAGCAAATAGGATATTTTATGTGACAGGAGGATTCTGGTTTGATAACAATGCTAAATAAATATTCAGATTGTATCCTGCATGGGGCAGGAACTGCAAATGCTTTTCTTTCATTGCCCTTCCCCCTTCTGTAGCACTATTGCTTTGGTAATTCATTTGCTCCCCTCACATTCTTTCCCTCCTTTATTTCACATTTATGCAATTTCTTCCATTTGGTTTTCTCATCTGTCAGCAAAGGAAAAGATTTTATGTGTACCCTGATAGTTATTTTAGCATTAAATGGAACAGTTTAAAGGGTCTGCTAAGGGAGAAACATCTATAGTGCTTAAATTGATGTCTGTAATCATTGACTTTCAAATAACATGACACAAAATGCAAATGAAGAAAGAAGAGAGTTGCCAACTGTTACCATGTGGCATAGCAAATCTAGTAAATATAATCTATTGTTAATCATGGTTATTGATTAGGATAAATCCCCTCCCTTGTTGAAATTCTCAGATAATACATAATTCAGCAGCCTTTGTTAACTAACAAATTAGTTTTTATGGCACACAATGGCTGTGTACATTATCTAAAATATGAAATCACACCAGCTGGATTAAACTCATTAATTAAGATTACATTTTCATAACGGTTTAAGTATAAAATATGAAATGTCTCTAATCCTGTGGTACAGGTACCAGAACAGGCAGCCCTGCATGGCTTTTCCACAAACACTCACACAGTCCAGCAGATTTTAGAAGAGGCTGCACGTTCCCTGAAGCTTCTCTGGAGAGTTTCTCTTCCCCTGAAAGCTGCTCATGGTACTGCTCAGGGCATTCAGGTACTGCTGGGCTGCATCTGGCCTGGGCTGGGGGCTGGGGGTGGTTGTTTGCACTCTGGGAATGTCTCCAGGAAGATGCACCAGTTACAGATGTGTCATTTGGGAGAATCTTTGAGGAATCATGACCCAGTCTCTGGATACATGGATTCAGTGTAAGGCTGAGAATGTCCTGATCATGGCCAGGTGTTGAGTCACAACATACTTTGTAATAAAGGTGGAATATCTAATCCTGTTCCGTGAGATTCAGGGAGTCCAGGGAGGTGGCAAATGCTTCTTCTCAACAAGAAAAGGTTTGGGCTCTCTATTATTTGAACCAAATTCAATTTGATCATGTGTGTATTGGTAAAAAGAGAAACATCAGCAACTTTGATGTAATCTCAGCTACGTTTTCTTTTATGTTGTTGATGCTAAAGCTGTAAAAGAAGTTTTTGTAAAAGTGTGACAAAACCCAAAGACAAGTTTTATAACACTTTAACTAAAAAGGATTGCACTATGCAAATGAATAAAAGTCAACTAAATAAAGAATGAAATATGTTTGTTGTCAGAATACCACCACTCAGCATTGAAACTGTTTCAAACCCTGGCTTTAAAATAAATTTAAAGTGATTTCACTGAGGTTTTTGTATATGTTTATTAAGGGAAGCAGGATATTTCTGAAAAAAAACCTGCAAACTTTGGGGAAACATCTTCTATATAATTTCATAACATTTTGGGTGATATTTTTTAGCATCCTTAAATATATAAAATCAGGAAAGCAGTGGGAGTGAAGTTTGCTGTCTGATACATCCACTGATGTTTCAGCTCCAGATCTGGGATGCCTTGGCAAGAGTGTGTAATTCCATTTTTATCCTCATGTGTAATCCAAGCAGACAGCTCCATGCTGGCCTGGATTGCAGCACTGAATGTCTCCCACCCACACAGGGCTTTCAGGATGTGGGGGATGCACTCCCTGTCACTGCTCTGAACCTTGGTTTGCATCAGGCACTTCTGAAAGGCTGATCTTAATGTGTCTGGGGGTCTGGATTGCCAGCATGCTCCTCATTAGAGCAGAATAGAATCTTTGTTGGAGATTCTTATCCAGCACCCCCTGATCTTAAGGATATTTGATTGCTCCTGATGTCTTAAATGCAGAATATGACAGGATCTCTCACTCTCTTGAAGTTTGGATTCTAAGATACTCTTGAATATTCAGGGCCTTCTTTGCAGCCCCACAGGAGCTGTGAGTAATCAGTTCTTCTGCAGAGATAAATAGTGGGGGCAAATGCCAGAAGTTTTATTGCTTAACAAGTGGCACAACAAGGAAAAAAGGTCCATGCTTAAATCTGCACAATTACCAAAATCAGTGACACTGGTGGATGTGCCAGGGCTTCTCACAGTCCTGTTTTACAAGTCCCTGACAAGAACTTTGCTGGAATTGGTGGTGAAAACTGAGCCTTAATAATGGTACTGTCAAATAATTTTGCAATTAAACTGTCCCAGTGCCTTTTAGCCCTGTGATAAAGGCAGCATCAGCCATTAACAGAACAAGGAGGAAGCTTGAATTCTGAACCTGGCAGACAGGGCAGTGATCCCTTGGCACTGGCCTTCCTTATCTTTTCTAGATTAGAACAAAAATAGGCACCAGTCTAATAGACTTTCCTCAGTCCAATAGAGAAGTTACTTGCATTAAATTCCAGCTGAGAATTGTAATTGTATCACAGAATCTCATGTCATGGGGGATGTGAAGGAGCAAGGACAGGACTCAGTGATGTCCCTCACTCCTTTGAGTTGTTGGTACTCCAAGGAAGCTCAAGGATGCTTGTACAAAAGTACTGAGCAATTCCCAATGTAGAAAGCACATTGAGCTAGTAGTTTAATATCTTACTTTCTTCTCCCAATTTAGGATGAAGGAATGAAGGCAGAAATATTTAGGTTACGTAAGAAACTGTCAGAGCAAGAGAAGAAATTGCACAGCACAGTGAAACGCCTGCACTCCACAAACCAGCTGAAGGAAAACATGGAGAAAGTCATCATTAACCAGTGTGAGTGTGTGCTTTAATAATGATTCTGATTTTATAGCTGTAGAATTTTTTACCTTCAATATTGGTGTTCCCTTGTGTGCTCCAGCTGTGACAAACAAGCTCAGGCTATGCTGAGCTGATGGAGCCTCATTCCAGTGGGTAGAAGTTGCCCAAATATCCTGGGAAGCTGTTAATGGTTTTACACAAACCACTGATAATGTATCAATCTGTGCAGCTGCCCCTAATTCCTACTTGGGTTCTTCCATTTTGAACACTCTTGTTTCCCTTTTACAACAGTTCTGGACAGAGGCAAAGTTACTGTTTGCTGTAAATATTTTCAGCCAAGGTTTCTGACATTGTCAAAATTGTGATTTTGCCTCAGTGTTAATAAATGTGGAATTAGGCTTTTACAAGGAGTGAGGAGCTCTGTCAGTGCTCTGCACCCAGACTGAGAAGTGCAGGAGAGCAAGCTCAGAATAAGGGAAACAAAAGCTTGCTGTGAGTTATTTTTTTAAAGGAAAATCAGAGCATGCTGTGATTTTTACCCTTAGTGGCCCACATCTACAAAATTATCTGGGAACATGAAAACAAGTGGGACATAGGGAGTATTGTAGCTGTGTTAAGCCAGATGTCTGTTTAAAGAGATCCATCTCTGCTGCTTTAATCACCCACCAGAAGAAATCTGAATGGAACTCTCCTCTTACCTTCCTGCTACAGCAATATGTGTATTGTGGGAGGAGGAGTACATTTTCTTCTGTAAAAACAAAAAAAAACCCAAACAAACAAAAAAACCCCACCACCACCACCAAAAAACCAAAAAAGAAAACAACAACAACAACAAAAAGTCCATTCTTACCTCCTCTGAAGTGGTGGGACTGAAAGACTCATTAGTCCTTGCTGAAGTGGCACTTGTGTTATCAGTAATTAATCTAGACTGGAAAATTTTCCACAACATGCAAAGTTTTAAAAACATCCATAATATTATATGTCACTCAAGTCAGTTAAATGCAATGTATTTTAGATATAATTGCAATGCAATTTTAGATATAAGGCCCATATATCTTCTCCCTGCAGATTTTTGTTGTTTCAAGCATTTATGAGCTGGTGTTTGGTCACTTCTTTCAAAATTGCTTTATTATATGTGTACAAATTACTTGTATTAAATTATGTTTTGTTCAGATTGTAGAGCCAAATAGCTCAGTTTGGGGTTGTCATGTAAAATCAAAGCTATTCTGTCTTTCCAAATTATATCCCTGAGGTAGATTCACTGGTCTGGTTTGTCCAGTGTCATCTCAGACACGCTGGGTATAAACCACAGAGATTTTACCCTTACAGCCACAGTTTGCCCTGAGCCATCCCACCCACCCACACTTCCCTAAAGCAAACTCTGCCTTTTGCCCTAAATTTGCTCACTTTTTTTTCAGGGCATTCAACCTCCTCTGAATGAGGTGCTGAGAAACTGAAACCTGCATTTTCTGAAATCTCTGTAATGCAAATCTCTGCTTGGAGCCAGCAGTGGCACAGCTCCCAAATCCTCCTCATTGGCTGAATAGTTTTGATTTAGAAAAATCTAGTTTGCCAGGTGAAATGAGTTTACTAGCAGAGCTATTCTGAGCAGAGAGCACTCTGCCACACAAAAAGACCTGAATGTGATTTTCTCCAAGTGTCATTGATTATGGGAATTATGGATGTCGAGTTGCCTTTGTCTTAAAAGAGCAATTTCAGAAATGTTTCTAATTTGCATCTGTACACAAATTCCTGGCTAAGCAAAACTGGGGGACCACCTGAAGCTGCTGGATTTTATCAGGTCCCTTACACTTTGCTTTGAGGTTTCTTCCCTTCTCCTCCTGCTAGCAAGAAAGGAAAAGCATTGCAGTAGGTGACCTTGCCTGCCTTCATTCTGCACACATCCTGTTACCTGCCTGCTCCAGTGAGGATATTCAGGTTCCCTCTGTTATGTAGCTGAACATTCCTAAATATATTTAGAGGCAGAGACTGGAACATTCTTGTGGCTCAGAGTTTTCTGTGTGCTGTCTCTGGCGAGAGAGCTCATTGCTTATAAACCTCATCTGAACCTCTGAGCATGGAACAATGCAGTGCCAAATTGCAGTAATCTGCCAAGGGTGTAATTATCTCGTGACAGCTCTACCCTTGGAGTTGTTGGCTTCTTATTGTTGTAATGAAAAATCTTTATTGTGGCTAAATTGTTTATTTTTGAGACTGGAATATCAAATTGGTGCTTGTGGTGCATTTCAGCAGTCACAGAACTGACACGGGTTAGAGACTCACATATTTAACCTGACATTTCTAAATACCACTTCTGTTTGGAAACACCCCCTCCTCCATTCACAGGTCTCCTGCTGGCCCCACAGAGCCACACTGGGCTGGATGAATGGAGAAAACCTGGAACCCTTCAGAGCAGGCCACTGGTTTTTGATTTCCCCATGGCACAGAGAGGTTGCTTTCTCCTTGAACTGACTCCTTTTGCCATCTGTCCTCATCTCCTCCTCCTAACTGCCCTCCCCAGCCCAAGGAACATACTTAAAGGATCAAACTGGAGTTAGACTGTGCACCATATCCCCTTAAAATGAACAGAAAATCTTCCTGTATGACTGGGATGGAGGGGTGAGCGTGGCAGGAGCTGTGCAGATCTGGGGTGGTACATGCAGTGCTGGGCTTTGCCCGTTTCACCTGGCAGAAAAACTTCAAAAGCACTTCCAGAATACTTTGGTTTGAAAGGCAGATTGTGGAACACAGGCCAGCAGCAGGAAATGACATTCCAGGGATGGCACTGCTCTGGACCTGCAGTCCTGAGGGAACCCTCCTGCTCAGACATTATTTCATATTTGGTCATTTAGAAAGACTTGCAGTGTTCTTTTAAATTTCCTCTTTCTTTCCAGTGGTTTTAACACATGATGTCTTGAAGAAGGCTAGAGGAAACCTGGAAGTAAGTAAAATTTTTGCTTTATTGTATTCCTTGGCCTCTGCTAGTCAAGAAACACACAGTGCTGGGTTTTCAGAATTAGTCTGATTTGCTTTAGATCTGCTACCTAATCAAGCCCGGGTGACAGCAGTTTAGTGTGATAAATAGCCTGCTGTGTTTGATGGCTGAATTAAGAGTTTTATGACTGACCACTTAAACACCTAAACCCTCTCCTTCCTGATGCTTTCCCTAGATTAATATTCATGTCTGTCATCATCTTCCAGCAGTTCATTTCCAGGAGATCACAGCCTGATCCTGCCTGCTGCAGGACACCCTTGTTAAAAGCTGGAGCCTGTGTTAGGCACTGGTGGTGCTTTTATTTTTTAACCACAGCCCCAAGAGGGGAAGGTTTTGGAAGCAGCTCTCTGCTGGTGCAGGGTGTTCAGGCACTGGGAGTGTTTCAGGAATCACTGCTCAGATTTGATGTATCCCACAAAGTTCAGACTTTACTCCCAGAAGGATGCAATGCATTCCTTGACTCTGAAATCCCCTTCTTCTCCTCACACCCCTCCACTCTGAATAATTGTACAATTTTAATTTTCCTCTTCTCCCTCATCCCCATCAGCATTTCCCTCTGCAGCTGCTCTGCTGTTCTCAGCCCTGCCTGAGCTAGAAAGTGATGACATAAAACAATCTTTCTGCCTACAGAAGTCTTACCACTTTAATTTGAAGATGTGATGAACACAGGAGCTCTTCTTTGCACATCCTTGTGCAGCAGGATGGGGTAGGGACAAATTATGAGCATTGAAGTACTGTACAATAATAATTATTAGTGCTTTTCTAAGCAGGTTCCACCAGCTGAGAATCAAAAATCACCTTCCTACACCAGCAAAAAAAGGATTCTCTGAAGGAGAAAGTTCTGCTAACAGAGACTGGTTTTGTGAGTGTTGTTTGCTTTGTGCTGCCTTACTATTTATTGATGTAAAAAATGTTTGTCCAGCTCTTTTAATGGAATCAGCCTTTGACCAAAAAAAAAACAGTACAAAAAAGACACCTTTTGGTAAATAACTTATTTAACATTTTCTGTAATGTAAAGATGGTTTTTAATATTTATTACAGAAGCAAGGTACTGCAAGTACTGAGGAAAAATCCAGATTTTTTTAAACTTGGCACATTTGAAATTTTATATTTGTACATGTCATGTTGTAAAACTATTTGTTGTTGTAGTCAAACAGGTCCTGAAAGAATCAAGAATGTGATCCACCTTCCATTGTTTCTCTCCTGCTAAAGGAATGTAGGTTAAAAAAAATACTCTGCCATTTGTCATTGGTTTTTAGCAATGTGAAAAATGTTAAATATTTTAAAGCATTTTAACCATCTCTGGAAGGTTCTTCTGGAAGCTGCCTGATGCTGGGCTTTGTGTTAGGTACTTAGATTGATGTTGTGTCTGAAAATGTTACTTAGAATCAGACAATTAAAATGAAAAATGGTCACAAATGTGTTTATGTTATTTTGTTTAAAACCTCAGACTTTGGGCATTACTGACCAAAGCAGGCACATCAGATCATTTATTTCCTGAGTGACACAAAGGGTGACACAAAGTGAACTGGGAAAATAGTTCAGTTTAACATTAACAAGACCATAATTTGAAGTGATTTTTGGTTACAAAAGCAGAGTCTGTGGTGCAAGTGTGACTTTATTGAACTGATTTCACACAGAACATGATGTTTTTTCTCCCTCAAGCTGATGATATCCCCATTGTACAAGGAAATTTGCCCTTGGCATCCAAGCACTGGGTCTGGGAGATCCTGATACAGACCTGGGGTTTTGCCCTTTTGTAATGGGCTGTCACAGAACTCTGAGTTTGTGCTCTGAGGTGGGGAGAGCTGGAACCTGCACCCACCCCTGGAGCTGGGGCTGTTCCCTGCACT
The DNA here is from genome assembly GCA_013399455.1 of Anthoscopus minutus. Lineage (NCBI taxonomy): Eukaryota > Metazoa > Chordata > Aves > Passeriformes > Paridae > Anthoscopus > Anthoscopus minutus. Next base: position 1,757,060 of record VWYI01038255.1, on the reverse strand, counting down.
GCACATGGGGGCTGCAGGCTTGGGAAGGACCTTAAATCCCATCCCATTCCAGGGACACCTTCCACTGCCCCAGGCTGCTCCAAGCCCTGTCCAGCCTGGCCTTGGGCACTTGCACAGCTTCTCTGGGCACTCTGTGCCAGAGCCTCCCACCCTCACAGGGAAGAATTGTTTCCTAATAATAAATAACATCACCTCTCTCAGTCTAAAGCCATTCCCCCGTGTCCTGTCACTTGAGGCCCTTGTAAATTGTCTCTCTCCCATCTTTTCTGTTTGCCCAGGATTAGATCACCCCAGAACCTTCTCTTCTCCAGGCTGAGCAGTTCCCAGCCTTTTCTCCTAAGAGATGTCACAGATTATCCTCAGCACTGGGGATGGGCTCTCCCATTCCTTCCTTCCCTGCAGGCACTGAGCACCTGGGTTTCTTTTGGAGAAAGCTTCCCTAAAGCCTTGCACTTCCAGGGTGTCTCTTCCCATTCTCCCTGCTGGGTCCTGCTGTTTGATTTCCCAGCCCAGGCTTTCTCTGAGGCACATAAATGGATTTAGTGCATGTCCCACAGCCTTCCTGGAGGTGGCATATCCTGGGATGTGCTCTGTGCCCCCAGAGCCTGTGTCCCTGAGTTCCCCTGGAATTCCCTGGGTCTGGGATGTGCTCTGTGCCCTGCAGAGCCCGTGTCCCTGAGTTTCCCTGGAATTCCCTGGGTCTGGGCTGTGCTCTGTGCTCTGCAGAGCCCATGTCCCTGAGTTTTCCTGGAATTCCCTGGGGTCTGGGCTGTGCTCTGTGCCCCCAGAGTCTGTGTCCCTGAGTTTCCCTGGAATTCCCTGGGTCTGGGCTGTGCTCTGTGCCCTGCAGAGCCCATGTCCCTGAGTTTTCCTGGCATTAATTCCCGGTGTCACATCCCAGAGGCCCAGCCCGGAGCCAGCAGGGGGAGCCAGACCCATTCCTCTGGATTCGGGGAAAACGGGAAAAGTTAAAAATAAACTCCGCGAGTTGGGGAAAACGGGGGGAGGTAAGGGTAGAGCGTGCAGTCAAACTTGTTCTTCAGTCTCTTCACACATTATTGTCCTCACAGCTCACTAAAAACGTCAAGTTAATTTTACTAAGTAGCTAAATTATAGACACTCAGATGTAATCAGAATCCACTATACATTTCAACTTTCAAAATTAATCATCCTGCGTTTCTGAGTTATCACACCTGAAGGAAACAGCTGTACAGCTATATATAGCATTCCCATGACTCTTGGTCTTGCAGCCTTTTATTCCCCCCACACCATCTGCACTTAAAAATAAATAAATAACCAGGTTAAACGTTTCCCTTTCCTGAGATTTGCCACTTACTTCTTAATGGTCTCTGTTGTGCCCACTCAGAGATCTTCTCCTGACCCCTTTTTTCTTCTGATAGGCTCTAATTGCTGCAGCCAGTTCACACCTGAGCAGGTCTCGCCACTGAGATTGGCTAAAAAAAAAGAAAAAAGCAGGATATCATTACCTCTTTAAAAACAGATGATCCTACAAGATCAAAGTATTTCATCTTAATGAGAAGTGCCTCTTAACCATACACAATTTACTGGGCTGGTTTAAAAATAATTAGAATAAAAAGAAAAAAAAAAATCCAGGAAAAAAGCTCACCAGATGGTGGCTGTGGAAGACAAAGCTTACCAAGTGTTAAACTTTGTTCCCATTAAACAAAATTAAATTTTCTTTTAAAAAGAATTATGCAGGAGAAAAATAAGCAGCATAAGCAAATGGAATTATAGGAGGGGCTCATTTGCTTAGTGAGTTTCTGCCTGTGCCTTCATTCTGTGGCAAGGTGAATGGAAATATTGCTGAGAGAGTGGTTCAGGGAGGAGCCCTGGTGGGAGAGGGGAGGCTGCTGGCATTACCTGTGACCTTGAACCTGCTGCTCATTCCCCAGGCTCACAGGCAGTGAACAGGCTGAGGTCTTTCTCAGAGAGGATGACTCTTCTCAGAGAAGGGCCAGTTGACATTAAGGAAAAAAAAAAAGGGAGGGGAAAAAAGGTTAAAAAACCAAAGGCAAGGGTTTTCCCAGCTCTTTAGGCCCCCTGCAATATGTGCAGCTGTGCAGTAGCACTGAGAAGAGGCAATATTTAGTGCCCTGGGGGCAGAGCAGGGCCTGTTCCCACCACTGAAGACCCACCTCTGCCAAAGCCAACAAACAGAAATAATAGCCAAAGCTCACAGGTCGCTGCTTGTATTAAAAATAAATCAATGCAAATGCATTCAGGTGTTTTTAAAACAAAACCACAGCATATCTTGTGGTATTTTATTCTCCACCAGAGCTGCCTGTTCTGGTTTTGGGAAGCTTTGCAGGGTGCTGTCTGCTAGGGTGGAGAGGGGTGGGCTTCCTGGGGCTGCTGTGGCATCGCAGGGAGATTTGGGGAGAGGGCAGAGCCCCCCTCACCTTCCATATGGAATCACAGAGCAATTTGGGTTAACTTTTCCCACTCCAGCCTGGCCCTAAGAGCTGAGCAGAGGTGAACACACCCTTCTGGCATTTTGGGTTTATTTTAAACACTCCTGAATTAAAGAAAGAACAAATCCTGTCATCGCTTCCAAATTCCACAAAAATGACTATGTGAGAAGAAAAATATGAAAAAGGAAGTGGCAACACTCTGCAGCTCTATTGGTACCAAATTCCTGAGGTGCAAAGAGCCCAGAGCTGACCCTGGCCACTTTGGACACCGGCTCCTTGTAGCCCAGAGCCCTCCCAGCACAGGGGTGGGGTTGGGGCAGGAGCCTGGAGGGAGGTCAGGTGTGTGCTGTGGGTGACACCAAACCCAAACAGTGCTGATGAGCCCGAGCTGCTCCTGGTGTCAAACCCCAACAGCCACTCTCAGGGGGCTGTGCAGGGGGGTTTGCACCTCCAGCACTGGGGTCTGCTGCTGGCAGAGGGGTTTTGGCCTCTGGATGTTGGGAACAGCCAAGCACAGCCACGTCACGCTGAGGATGCCACATAGCAGGGCATCCTCATGGCTGTGACAGCTTGGGAAAAAAACCTGCTTGAGTAGCACAAACCCCCTCCAGACATTGCTCCCTGACCCCCCTTCCCTTCCTGACCCTGTCCATGGCTCCTCAGGGCAGGCTCAGCCCTCCTGGGGATGGCAGGAGCAGTTGTGGTGACCAGGAGCAGCTGTGGCAGGAGCACATTGTGGTGGCCAGGAACACATTGTGGTGGCCAGGAGCAGCTGTGGTGGCCAGGAACACATTGTGGTGGCCAGGAGCACATTGTGGTGGCCAGGAGCACAGTGTGGTGGCCAGGAGCACATTGTGGTGGCCAGGAGCAGCTGTGGTGGCCAGGAACACATTGTGGTGGCCAGGAGCACATTGTGGTGGCCAGGAGCACAGTGTGGTGGCCAGGAGCAGCTGTGGTGGCCAGGAGCAGCTGTGGTGGCCAGGAGCACAGTGTGGTGGCCAGGAGCACATTGTGGTGGCCAGGAGCGGCCAGGAGCAGCTGTGGTGGCAGGAGCAGCACCTCCAGTTGTGCTGGCAGGGCTGTGGTCACAGCTCCTGAGTGCTCAGCCCAGCTGGGCTTGGGCTCCTGCCCAGCCCCTGCCTGCAGGGAGCTGCAATAAACCCAAACGTCCCTGCTGGGTCGGGCCTGGGCTCATTAGACTGAGTGACATGAATAAGATGAGATTTGGAGCCTGAGTTATTACTGGAATTAGAAAAAAAATCCCCAACCAAGCCTGGTCTCAAGTTGTGCCCTGCAGGGATCAACGTGATCCAGGAGCTGTGGGCATTATTGTCAGGGTGGAATTATGAGTGAGTTTAGCACTTCCTGAAGTTTTGGGGCTGCCTCTCTACATCCCTGGAGACAAATTCCTTCCTCTGACCCTTTTGAACAAGTTTGGCCTCTGGACTGGATAGGTTTGGCTTCCAGAGGGGCAGACTCCCGAGGGTGCCCCATCCACCAAGCCCCCCATGCTGCCTGCACAGCCTGGGGCTGTGGACCCCTCACCCTCCAGGGAGGAAGAAAAGCAAACCAAGCCCTGTCTGCTCCTAAAATGCCATTTTCCTCCACCACAGAGTTTGACCCTGGACCCACAGCTCAGCTCCCAGGTTTCACCACTGGCTCCTGAGGGAAGCGCTCTGGGAAGGGGCAGTGGGTGCTCCCTGTCCTGCAGGGAATGATCCAGGCTTTGCAGGGGCACAGCACGGGGCACAGGGAAGGAATGTGCTCCCTTGCTTTGGCACCTGTTTGCAGAAAACTCCTTATGCAGGGAGGAGAAAACTCCTCATCCTTGTCTTGTCCAGGCTGCAAAGCAGCAGTGGGGGAAGCCAAGGCTGTCCTGGGCTGGTGACACCAGAGAAACAAGAAAGGTTTTGGTGACCTGTTCCCATCTTTCTGTCCCACTCCTCACCATCCTCCACAGCTAAAATTATCTCCCACACATAAAATCTGTATTTTTATGACTTCTGTTTCCAGTGAAGCGGCACAAAGTCCAGTGTCACACAGCAGCACAGAGCTGCAACGCATCCCTGCAAACCCAGCACACTGAAAGCGATAAATAAACCAAATAATCCCTTTTCTCTCCATTGGAATTCACTCCTCTAATAAGTTCCCAACACCAAAGCAAGACCTCAGAGACCTCCACAGGCAGCTCTGGGCTCCCCCTGTTCTCCAGGAGCTCCAGGACCTGCAGCTGCCCCTGCCCCATCCCAACCTGCTGCTCCACACTCTCCAGCCACATCATCCTTATCTTTAATTTCTGAATTGACCCCCCAGAGAAAAATCTCTGCATGCCTATTTTTTATGTGTTTATCTTGTCATTTCTTTAGAAAGATACTTGTTACAAATGTATTTTTCCCTCCTTCCCCCCAGCCCTGTTGGAGAAATCTACTTGGGTAATTTGTTGAGCGGGTTGCTGGGCCTTGCATTATGCATGAGATGCAATCTTGATTTTTGCACTCCACTGTGTGCATTCTGAAACAGGAACGGCATCGTGCCCGCACGCAAAATGAACATTAACAGCTCAAAAAAAAAACAAAACAAAAAAAAACCTCCACAAAAAAACCAACAAACAACAACAAAACCCCACCAAACCCAGAAAACAGAAAATGCCCATTTATTTAAGGGAAAATATAAAAACAACCTGCACTTTTTCAAGCTGGGATTGCTCAGAGCAGAAAAGTTGTTCCTGTGTGGGCTCTGCAGGGGAGTGACCGGGCTCAGAGCTGCCTGGTGGGACTCAGCAGAGCTGGGGCTGCAGCACCCAGGGCCTGCCTGGACGGGGCTTGGAGCAACCTGGGCTGGTGGAACACGTCCCTGCCATGGCAGGGGCTGGAATGAGATGAGCTTTCAGATCTCTTCCACCCCAAATCATTCTGGGATTGTGTGTGAGCCCAAAGGCAGCATCACCACCCCCTGCAGCAGAGGAGCTCAGGTGGAACATCTCCTGGAGGAGGATTGTGGGAATCAGGGACATAGGGAATTTTTCTCTGCTTGTCCTGAGCTCTCCTGACCCTTTCTAAAAGTTCTCCTTTCAACCTCTGTCCATGGAAAAAGCTTCCAAAGCTTCTTAATGGGCTGGAAACAACCAGAGTGTGAACTGGATAGCAGTGTAGTCGGTAGTTGTTGCTTGGTGGGAGATGTGAATTTTGGATTTTATACAGTATGGATGTAAGTGAGGATTCAGGATGGAGGATTGTAGGGGTTGCCTCAGTTTCCCTTCTTCTTCTTCACTTACTCCATCTTCTGCAGTGTTGAGAGCACAGTCTTACTGGATAGAACCAGCCCCAGTGCTGATGTTACATGAACAGACAAATAACCAGTTACTGGCAGTAAAGTAATAGCAATAGAAGTTTAGAATATGTAAAGTTAAATAACTGGATTGCTTGTTTTGTATAAAAGAGGACATTTTGGCTCATTGAAGGGGGATTTGCCTCATCTTTGCAAAGGATCACCTGGATCACCCTTGGCTCGGAACTTGAACCTGAAGACAGAACAAGTTCCTCATTTATAAGTGTGGCCAGCACTTTTGGGGTTGCAAAGCCAAAGCGAGCCTCATGTCAGGGGTAAAACCGACAGAGGATCACCCTGTCCCCCCCTCCTGCTGCCCGCACAGAACACACACGCTGCACACACACAAACACGGGCACTGCCTGCTCCTGGAGACAAATCAAACCTGCACCAGCCACTCCTTGTGCTGCAGCAGCTTCAGAGCACGGCACAGCACCAAGCACTGTGGGTCAAGCTCCAAAGGCCACCATCCACCAGAGCCTTCTTGCCAGATGTGCCCCTGTTAATCCACTACACCTCCACCCCCTTCACCTCGTCCTGGCAGGGCTGGAGGACTCCTCGCTGGAAGGAGATGATTTGGGGACGTGGTGGGAGGTGGTGACACCGCAGGTGACACGAGTGAGGGTACAGGCTGCTGAGTGCAGTGTCAAACCCTTCAGGTTCAAGACCTAAAGCAGAAACACAGACACACAAAAATAAAGGTGCGGAAGATTCACAGCCCATCAACCCCCGCGGCGCTCTGCCCTGAGGTATTTCATGCTTGGAGGCCATCGAGTATTCCAGAGCAATCACAGTTTAAAGTCCATTTAAAAGCCAGCTGTGGCAGTGATGTCCTTTTCAGCCTCTGCTGGGGCACCTCTGTCACCTCCCGTGAGGCTGCTCCTGCAGCCCCAGGGTGGGACACAGCCAGCCCGGGGCCACGCTGCTCCCGTGGCCGGAGCTTGGAACATCTGCAGGAGAAAACAGAGGACAAGAAACCACGGCTGTTAATCCCAGGAGCATGAGCAGCGGAAAAGAATCAGAAAGTGGCCCCTGAGAAGGAATTGAGAAGAGAAAAAATGTCAGAGAATGAGTAAGAGGGAGAGAGAGGACAGGTGGAAAGGAAAAAGGAACAGGATTAAACGGGGACCGAGATATAGAACCAATTATTTTTGATTCTTTGGCTTAGGGGCTAATTTATTACAGCAGTAAATCATGCTTAGGATAGGTAATACAGCAGCCAGAGCATGGACATTATTTAGACAGTGTGATCACGGTATTAGCGCTGAGAAAAGTGGAAAAATTTAAATTTTAACTGCCTCCAGGCCACATCTCACCCTTTACAGTCTGCTCTTCACTCAGCATGAAGAAATATGGTACTTTCCCAGGGCCAGGAACTCCCCGTGGAGCCAGAAGGGTTCCGTAGGAAATCACGGGCTCGGGCTTGCTCCCACCCCGCAGCATCCCTGGGCTCATCCTCCTCTCCCAGCGGCTGTGCTGGTGCCAGGGATGTGCCCACGGACCCTGGCAGCCAGCAGGGCAGAGCTGAAGATGTGAGAAAACCCCGAAAGAGCTCTCAGGGAGCTGGTGCGTGTCCCACACAGCCGGCGAGGAGGGAGGCAGCGCTGCGAGAGCTTGGGCCGTGATTGCAGGGGGAATTCGGCTGTAGGAAAGAACCAGGTGAGGCTGAGCCTCTCATCACAGCTCCGCAGCGTGGCTTGGCTGGCAGGGAAACATCTTTATGTTATCTAAAGGCGGTGCCTTCATAAAGAACTTTTCTAGGGGTGAGGGAGGCGAGGTGGTTCTTCACAGAGGCCGGGAATTGCGGGAGCAGCCCCATCCCTGCATCCCCGCTGCTCCGCGGCAGAACCGCGCTGGAGCAGCGCTTTGTGAAGGCTTTGTCCCCACACCTGGGGGGGGCAGGACTCAGAGATCTCGCCCTGACCCTGTGCCTGGCTCTGCAGCGCTTTTTGGGGTGCTCACCCCGTGCTCTCCCGGCCCGGCTGCATCCCGACCCGCTGTGAGCATCCCGCAGGCACAGGCGGAGCCGAGCGCTCAGCGCTGCCCCTCGGGGCAGCAAGGGATGTTGGCAGCCTTGAAAAATGATGGCAAAGACGCGAAAAACCCCAGCCTGTTTCCTCCGCAAGCCGCCGGAGCAAATGGCGCATCCTCCAGCAGAGTGTAAAGCGAATTGCAGCAACTCCAGCGAGTCTGAGCCCGTTTCCTCCCGATTCCGCCTGCTGGGAAAGCCACGGAGCGGCCCCAAGGAGCTGCTGGGCGAGCGGACACCGCCACAGCCCCGGCAGCTGCTCCCGGCTCCCTCCTGCCCCAGGCATGGAACAGGAGACACAGCCCGGCCCGGGCACACGCTGCTGCTCTGACTGGCCCCAGCGATATTCTGCTTGCCTAAAGCCACGGCAGGATGTTTTTCTTTTTGTAGTTGGGAATATATTTAAGGAATGTGTTTACTTGCATCCTATAAAAGCACAATAAACTTATCTCCAGACACTGCGTTAAAGAAACATCGTGATTTTAAAAGCTACTTTGTTCAAAAACTCCTCCAGGCAGGAAATATTAAAAACTAGCAAGGTGGTGGTGGCTGAGGAAAAACAGAACTATGCTGTTGTAATTTCACTGTCCCTAACAGAGCAACACACGCAGTGCGCATGTGGGGTGATAAGTTAAAATAACTTGGAGAAATCTATTAATTTCTAACAATGGCAAACATGGACAGCAGAGGTGTTTTAAAGCACTGCTCAAGTTATTGAGCCCAGCAGATGCCACACTGGCGCTTTGAAGCCTCAGGTGGTTGGAAATGCAGCACAGATTGTCTGGTGTTTGATCCTCCACACCCGTCTCGCTCCATCAGCAGCTTTCAGGATAACTGGGGCCAGCACTTGATGGGGGCTGGATTGGTTTGGGTTGATGTGAAGGCACAGACACACATGGGCCCAAACCTGACGTTTTACCTCTTCTGTGGGAAAAATGTGACTTTAAGCAGAAATAGGGCTAACTCCCACCCCAAAGCCAATCTGTCTGATGGAATTCAGGCTGCAGAGCAGGAAGAATATTTGTATTTCTGTCTGCCTGAATGCAGGCTCGCACCCACCAGCTCCTCGATTGTTTTAAGTTACAGCTGATGATAATGCAGAGAGAAAGATCAATATGAAGTGTGTTGGCCTGGTAACCTCCTCAAACTGCAGAACTTGCACTGAGTGACATGGGCAAACTGAGAAACAGCATGAAAATTTTATGAAACCAGAGCAGCTCTCTGATGCTCTGCTCCCCGTGGGCCCTGAGGTCTCTGTGCTGGGCTGGTTTTCCTTACTCCTCAGGAGGGATTTTGCAGCAGCTGCTGGAGTTTGTCAGCAGTGACAAAGTGCTGGGAGACCCCGAGCAGAGGGACCAGTGCCCTCCATGATCTCCTGCATGGAGGGGAGCACCCTGGACCCTCTCTGGCCTCAGGGCAGGGAGACCCTGGCCCAGGGTGCCCAGAGCAGCTGTGGCTGCCCCTGGATCCCTGGCAGTGCCCAAGGGACACAGTGGGGCTTGCAGCAGCCTGGGACAGTGGAAGGTGTCCCTGCCATGGCAGGGGGTGGAATGGGATGGGATTTAAGATCCCTTCCAACCCAAACCATTCAATTATTGTGTGGTCTAAAAGCACCCCCAGCCTTTCAAGGGGCTGGGCCCTCACTGCAGCAGGGCCACCCTGGCACTGTTTGGCCACCACCTCGGGGATCCTGTGGCAGCTCTTCCCCCAAAGATGCAACCTTCAAGCCTGCTTGACTTGGTGTTTCTAGAAAATAGCATTTTCCCAGAAACCGGGCTTTTTTCCTCAAAGCAAAGAGCAAAGAACCCCCATCTTGTGAGGGCAAGAACATCCAAAAATGAAACAGTCCAAACCCAAAAGTGCACTGATTGTGGGGTGGGGGCCTGCTGAGCCCACCAAACCCCTGCCTTTTGCAGGGCACATGGCAGGGGGACCTGGCTTGGCTGCATCCCCAGGAGCAGCCTGAGGGCAACAGGGCTTGGCTCAGGAGAGCGAAGTGAAGCGGGGTCAATGAAAGGTTTAATTAGCAAGGGCTCATGTGGTGACTGCATCTCTCACCAGTGCCAATAAACCCCTCACACCACACCATTAACTGCTCTATGGATGCCACATCACTCTTCTGTAAAATACTTCATAAAGTGGCTTACATTTTCCTGCTGTCTTTTTTCCCCTTGTACCTTCTGGCCATAAACCCAGGCTGGGTTTAAGAGTGGAGAGCTCAGCTGAGCAGAGCTGGCTGGGACAGGGAAGTCATCCTCACCTTTTCACGTCTTTCATGGTCTTAAAAAATTTTCTTAGCTGGGAAAGCATGAAATGGGGTAAAATTACCCAGTGTGTAAAATATGGCATCCAAAGAGATTGTGCAATTTCTCCTGAGCCTCATGGTGAACATCAAGGCTTGGGGTTTGGGGCAAGTAATTTGGGAAGTTTTCACAGACTAGGGCAGAGGGTGCTCTGGTAGACTTGGATTTTCAGCCTGTTTTAACTGGAGGCTCCAAAGGACAGATTTGACCACAAGGACAGGTAGAAAGAGGAGGACTCATCTCCAGCAGTGATGGGAACAGTTTTCAAAACAGGGAATCACCCCAAAACAATCCCCACAGCCAGCCCACGGGTGGGGGCACATGGTCCAGCTGTTTTCCAGCTTTCCTCAGTGGGCACTTAAATTTTGGAGAGTCTGGACATGAGGAACCCAAACCCAGCATGAGGTCGGTCAGAGCAAATCTGGCTTGTTCTTAAGGGATGAGGAATGAATTGACATTAGGACAAAAAATGTTCACCTTAGCTCAAACCTCAGCCAGGGTGGTTTTCTGTTGATGTGGGAAAATATTAACATTTGGTCACTCCTAAATCTCTAGGAAAGGGGAAGCTGCACAGGGCTGGCAATGAAGACATATCCTTTCCAAAAATTCAGTTTTACTTTCTTTTTGTAACCTTGAACTACCACTCCTAGTGTATTGGTTTAACTCTTTTTTCTCCTTTTTCTTTCTTTTTCTCTTTGTCCCTTCAGGAGTTGACACAGTTGAGAGAGCAGAGAAATTAAACTGTGCAGGATTGCTTCCTGCATTGATAGACTCAGATTCTCATTCATGCAGAGACTTAGGAAAAAAAAATGTTTAAAAATATCACTGTGATCTCTCTTTGCTCAGAAATCTGTATTCCATTAACTCTGACATAAGGCATAAAGTAAACCCAGAGAAAGAGAAACTCACCCCGGTGGGTGGCTGGAAAACAGAGCAGAGCCCATTAGCATTCTCTGTGTGTGCAGGGAACAGAGGGCTTGGGCACACAAAAAGCGATCCTGATGGAAGGAACAGCTAATCCCTCCTTGTAGCAGCAGTAAAAGCCCATGGCCAGGAGAGTCTGCACGGATTTGGTAGCAGAGATAAGAGGGAGCCAAATTCCAGTGAGCAGCCCCTTCCAGCAGCTGATTAGCAGCTCCACTCCAAGCTGGAGCACACACACAGCACGCTTGGCAGACTCTGGGTGGAGAGCACCCTCAGCAGCCCCGTGCACAGACACCTGGCAGAGAACTGGGAAAGTCACAATAATCCCATTCTCAGGGACTACAGTTTGGTTCTGTCCTTCCCTGGGCAGACACAGGAGGAAAACAGAGCCAGGTCCATCCCTACCTGAAGAAGAATTGGCTCCTGAGCTTCTCAGGGAGCTGAAGAGCCCAGGAGGGGCTGCAGGAGCACCCCAGGAACCTTCTAGCAAACCCTGTTCCACCCTAAATCCCAGCCGCACTGGCACTGGCCCTGGGAGCTGCCTGTGCTGCATTCTAGTTTTAAATCATTTTAAAGCTAAGGCTTTATTTGCTCCAGCTTGCACGAGTGCAGGTGAGTTGTTCATATACATTCATTGTCCAGAGCGGCTGTGGCTGCCCCTGGGTCCCTGGGAGTCTCCAAGGCCAGGCTGGATGGGGCTTGGAGCAACCTGGGATAGGGGAAGGTGCCCCTGTCCATGGCAAGGGATTGAAATGGGATGAGATTTAAGATCCCTTCCAACCCAAACCACTCTGTGATTAATGAAAATATATTTAGGACATCTCTGTCAAAGGCATGTGAGTTCATGCAGGTAGAGACTGATCACATCAGCCTGTTTCCTAAAAACATTTTTCTGCCCAAGATCCTTTGAGGACCATTCCCCCAGGCCCTGCAGAGCACAGCTTCCCTGCTGACAAATCCCCTCACACTCAGCACGGCAGCCCCTCCAGGGGATTCTGCACAGGGGTGGATTTCTCCATCAGGGAAAGGAGGGAGAAATACTCCACATCCCAGAAAGGCTCCCTCAGCCCCAGCAGCCCTTGTGGGAACCCTGTCAGAGCCCAGCCAAAAAGTGAAACCCTCACACGAGCCAAGTGGCACGGTTTGCAATGGTCCTCACAGGCAGAGGTGATTATGTGGTGCAGGCACGGATCCTTCCAGCTGGAGGTATTTTAAACACACGGGAAATAATGTCAGAATCACAGGACTGCAATCTTTAAATTATATTCAAAAAAGATGCTCAAAGCATATATCATTGAATTATGAACAGCTTTGGCAGCTTTATTGATGATGTTGAATCTGGTTGACAGATGCATTTACACTGCATAAGCATTCGAGATGCAAGAGTAATTGCTTATTAGTCTTGTTGTGAGGCAAAACACCAGATTGAAATAAATAGGAGCTCATGAACACAATTTTGCTGCCTCTTTGATTATTTTTTCAAGCTAACCATCTGCTAAGCATCTGGGATTCTTAGAATCCAAGATCCATAGCCCCCACACAGGTGGGAATTCAAAAATACAAATAGAAGGAGCTTAAGAACCCAAACAAACTATAATATGAAATTGTCCAAAATGATCGGGGAGGTTCTTTCACAGCTTGAATACAAATGTGGGGAGTTTGGTTTCACAGGACACATGGAGCAGGTGCACAGCCAAGGGGCTCTGTCCACTTGGGACACTCAGCACAGAGGTCTTCTCCACAAATGAGACACAGTGGGACAATCTGAGTTCCCTCGAGGCCTCCAGGAAAAATCCCAGGACTCTCTGGGACTTTGCTAGCAAGATTTTTGGTGGCATTGTAAGACTTCCATTTCTCTGTCCCTTGCTACCAGGTTTTTCCACTTTCATCAAAATATAAAGAAAATACAAATGTGGAAAGAGAGAAAACACAAACGTGGAAACAGAGAAAACACAAACCCAGGAATGAGGAAAGGAAACAACATTAGAAAGAGGGAAAAACCCAAAAATAAAGAAAAATGCTGCCAGTGATGGGAGAGGCTGCTGTGTCTTCTCAGCACTTTGCTCCAGCGGTTCCTTTCCTCTGCCCAGGGGTGCTGGGTGCCCACACACCATCCATGGGGACAGATCCATTCGTGTCCCCATGGGCTCCGTGTCAGCTCTGCCACCAGCAGAGGACAAGGACAAATCTCCATGAGGACAAAGCCAGGAGCAGAATGAAGTTTGCTGCAGGTTTTATTGCAGCCTGTGGGATGGCAGCTTTGATAAGAACATAAAATTGATATTTGAATTTTCCCCAGCTGCCGCTGCACTTGGTGCTGAGAACACGAGTTAATAAAAGCAGCCAGTTAAATAACTGTCAAACTCAGGCAAATACCCATAAAGCAAATGTTCTTTTAAAAAAGCAAATTAGAAATGCATTTTCCTCCATGAAAAAGGGCAATTAGAGAAGCTTTATAACTAATATTTGGTTTTGGTTCTAAAATATTAAGGATCTTTCCTAAACACAGCACAGTGAAGGGTTTCAATTAATCTCCTTTGAACACACACATTCAGGTGGCTAAAAAGGAAAAAAAAAAAGAAGAAAGAATGATTTGTGCATCAAGATCTGTCATCTCCAAAAAGCTGTAAACAGTGTCTTAGAGAGCAGAGTTTGTGTGACAAATTTGAGATTAGGCGGATTCTGATCTAAAAATTGACTTGCTTATCAGAGAAATAATATTAGAGTAAAATAAATTAGAATCTCTACTGAAGACTCTAAAAGTAATTTTTAAAATTAATTAGAATCAAAAAGATGGATCTCAAAGGATAGGACAACTCTAATTTAGACAGACGGTAATTAATTCCTTATTTCAGAAATTCATTAACAGGCTGTAAGAGCAAATCATTCCTTTGCTGGAGTTAAGCTCCAGAGGGAAAGATTCATCTGGAGAGGGGCGATGGGAACTCCCCTGCTGCTGGAGGCAGGGGAGCCTCTGTGGCAGCAGCTCGGGCTAAGGGGGGTCCTGGGGGTTTATTTTGGGTGGAAAGTTTGGACCCACAGCTGCTCCCACTGCAAGCACAGAGGCTCAGCTGAACCACGGCCCTCACGAGGCTCTGTGGATGGGCAGGGCAAATAAACCACTAAATGTTGCTCTTATTTGCCATTGAAGATGATATGATGTGTCCCCCCACTCAGTTCCTCACCTTCCACCTTCACCAAGCGCCTGGCAGACCCACCATGGATCCTCATGCCCTGGTGTGGGGATAAAAACCTAAAGATTTGGGGCATTTCACCTTAAAACTCCGTCATGCAACAGCAGGGAGCTGATCTGAGAGCAGACACGTCCTCCCTTTTCCTCTGCTCCCACCTCGATCCCAGGACCCTCTTCCACAGCCCTAAAAACCCAGAACCCCACCACTTCCCAGGGCAACATCTGCAGGGAAAACAGCTGGTGTGAGGCTCCCCTGGCACCGTGGATGTGCCTGGTGTGCTGCCAGCCCCCAGAGCATTCCCACTGCTGCTCCACAGCCCTGGAGAGCCAAAACTCCGTCCTGGCCCTGCCTGGAGCCCGCTGATAACCTGGGTAAGCTTGGAGCTCATCCTTGGAGCTGGAGGGCTTGTCAAGGGGAGGATAAGCAACGCAGGAATCTGCAGCTTGCACCCAACTGGAGAGAAGCCCAAAACTAAATCCTTGTCTGAAAAGAGCTGGGCTCTGGATCTGGATGTGAGGAGCACCCTGGCTGCCTTCCCATCTGCAGCCCTGGCCCCAGGGCTGAGTGAGGTGGCAGGGACAGCCATGAACGTGGATTTATTCCTTTGGAATGAGGAATGCCTCATGGCACTGGTGGTCCTGGTTTCCTGGCCTGTGAACTTTTCTCCTGGGAGGAATCCTGGTGCCCCGTGCAGGGGATGGACAGAGGGCTCCCAAGTGCTTCATCCAGGACGGAGGAGGCAGGAACACCATGGGATTAGCACAAAATGCTGGCTCCAGACCAGCTCCCTCTAAGGGGAGAAGCAGCTTCCAGAGGGGCACAGAGGTCACCTGGCAGCAGGGCTTTGCCATCTGGGAGCAGGAAGGAGCCACACAGCTGGGCACAGCAGAAGCAGCTCAGCACGAGGTCCTGCATTTCACCCACAGTTCTCACGGGTGTGTTCACTCCCCCTCACCACGCTTCTGTTAAGCCCAGTTTTATTTCACATAAACTGCAGAGAGAAGTGTTTGCAGTTTCTTTTTGCCTAAGTCCCAAGTCAGCCTAAACATAAATTGTTGGAGCAGGGAGCTAGGGGTTGCAGAGCACTCAGCTCTGAGCCCCAGGGACTCCAGAAAACAAAGACAATTAGTTGCTATCTCTGAAAAATTAATTTAAGTGGCAAACTCTGAAGCTGCCAAAAACTAACAAGCATGTGAAAACTGACTTAAAAAAAAATTATAGCAGTCTGTCTGTTTTTCTTTTTTCTTCCAGAAAGAGCCATTGCTACCTTGAAAGTCATTGCTCAAAGAAAAAAAAAAAAACAAAACCCAAACCCAAACTACTGATTAAAAAATAGAAAGTCAAGAAAAGATCTCTTTTCTCTCACATTTTGTCTCTGAAGTTTCCTGGGATGTTTTATCTGGAGGCAGGCACACTGGCACAGACTGGTGAGGATGTAAAATTGATACAAAGCAGGAAAACAAGAACAGTTTGGGGACAGGTGGGACACTCCCATCTGCACAGCACTATGTGTTTGGAGCAAGGTCTGTGTGCTGGATAACTTCTTTTCCTTTCCAGTGGCATCAACAGGTAAAAAATCTTCACATTATCTTCCTGACAAGCCTTGCATTTATAGCTTTGGCAAGCCAGAGCTGCAGGAGCTGCACTGGTGCAGCCGTGGACCTGCTCATGGTAAAGTCCCTGTGCAGAGCAAGCCAAAGCTGGCCCCAGGGGCATCTCTTGGCATCCCAAAATCCCCACTGCTGCTTCCATGACCTGGGTCCTTCCCCAGCTCCCAGGAGCCCCACAGAACCTGCTCCAGCTGGCAGAGGTGGATGGGACAGCAGCTGTGCCTCCAGGGGGAGGTTCCAAAAGGACTGAGAGGGGAGCTGGGTGCTGCTGCTGCTCAGGAGCCAGAGACACCCAGGGCATCCAGTGACAGTGCAGGGGCTGGCTGGGAGGTCACCCCTCCACCATGCCAGCTGCAGCAGAGCCATTTATATCCCAAATACACTTCCATCTGTCGGGCAATGTGCTTTAAGCAAGATCTGTGGCACAGATTTAGAGTTTTGATAGATTTAACCTCTCCTGATGCCCGCCCAGCCTCTGTGACATCCCAGCTCCTGATGCACTGAGCAGGGTTGGGGCTGCCATGGCATTTTCCTCTTCTTCCTCCTCCCACCAGCCTATTCACTTAATTTTCTCCCTAACAAGCCCTTGAAGGGGATGTTGTGGGCAGCTGCCTTCACAGCCCAGTGAATCCAACACTGCCTGGTGGCACGTTGTCTCATTCACTGACTGTGACAAATGCTCTTGTTTGGTTTCTGTCATTATAACCCAAGGATATTAAATTTACATCACCCTGACAATGAGAGCAGGGCTGAGGACATGAAATGTTGCCTCTAGAGAGAAGAGAGGACAGGCATCCCTTGGAATGCACAATGTGGGCGTGGGGTTCTGCATTTCCTCCTCACCATCTCGCTCCCAGGCTGAGCACAAACAGTTTGGTTTTTCTTGGAGAGTACACCTGGAGTCTGACAGAGGTGGCAGGAGATGTGCTGCTGCCTCCATCTCTCTCTGTCTCAAGAACTTTCCAAGCCTGCACGCCCCAAAGCACAAGGCACCACGCCCTGCCCAGCTCCACTCCACCTCCCTGCTGCCCAAGGGCACATCTGGGCTCTGCCCCTCATTTCCTTGCCTGTCCTGTGGCTCTCTGTCCAGCCCATCTGGGAGCAAACCTCTGTCCAAGCACGAGGAGCTGCAGGGGCTTGGCCACGTCCAGCACCTCCTGCTCCCTTCAGCAGAGCCCAGGTGCCTGCTCAGCTGCCTCGGGAGGGCTCTGCCTCTCTGCATTGATACCAAGAGGCAGTTCCACTGGAATGTAAGCTCATTATCTCACCAAAGAGCGTGCTCAGTGTCTCTTATCCCATCACCAAATAGGAAGAACTTCCATTCTTTTCACCTACCAGAAAAAAAATTTTTTTTTGGTATGTTTACAGCTCCAAATACCTCCCTCCCATGCACATTTTCCTGATTGTTGATAAACAAAAATCCATTCCCCTCCTAGCAAGGGGAACAGGGAATCTTTTATCCTCCCCTGATAAACAGTAATAAGCTTCTTATCCTCTTACCAAAAACCGAGAGCGCTGCAAATCCTGTATCAGACACACTAGGGTTAGGGTTGTTTGCATTACGTGGAGGGATTTTGTAAAGTGGTAAATAAAAGGCATATCATTTTGTTCTTTTATCTGAAGCTTCCTTCTAGGAGGGAAGGCAGAGCTGTTTAGAAGTACATTTAATTGGGTATTATTCAGTATCAGGTTGAGGCAAGTTCTCCTGTCTCCCACAAAGAACTTCTGCACTAATTTGTTCCTACTCGTGGATGAAAGGTCATTGTGCTGACTAGGAAGTTAAGTAAACAAAATTAGCATCTGATTTAAGAGACTTCTTATTCCCTCTGGTGTAAATTAGTGTAAAAATTAGCAAGACTTTCCGTTGCTTCTGTTTTCTGCATTTGAAATTCATCAGTTGCCTGAATTTAATGGTGTGGAGGCTTATTATTTCTTTATCTATGGAAGTGCATACAGATGGGTGAGGAGATGGAAGGGGCCATCAGCTTCAAAGTCGTTCAAGGTCAGCAAAAGTGACACAGAAGAGCTCCCAGCAGCTCTGACACCTGGACACTGAGGGAGCCACAAGAACTCACAGATGGGAAAACATTTTAGAAAGGCAGTGTGAGCTTTAGCTGTGAAATTCAGCACCACACAAAACCCACCATTACTACAGAGGACAAAGGGAGCTTCAGGCAAAGTTTTGATTTATTTCTTTATTTTTAAATTGAAATAAAAAATAGCCTCTCAAGTGTTCTTTCAAATCTGAGAATTTTCTAGAGATCAGCAAAAACCCCAGGCACTGCTTGGGATTACAGCAAAAAATCCCAACAAATATCTTCCAGATAAGTTGCTTATTAAAAACCTTTAAATTTCATCCAAAACATCTATTCTTGATTATTGCTGCCCATTCTAACAAGCAACCTGATGCTGCTGCAGCTTTCCCTGATTAACTTAACTTGGAACTGCACTTCTGGAAACACATAGGGACAAAAGGATGCAAAAGGAACAAAACACATTGGAAAAAGGTAAAACCACATTGGAAAAAGGTAAAAACACATTGGAAAAAGGTAAAACCACATTGGAAAAAGGTAAAACCACATTGGAAGAAGGTAAAAACACATTGGAAAAAGGTAAAAACACATTGGAAAAAGGTAAAACCACATTGGAAAACAACCTCACAGAAGGAAGGTGATGGAGGAATATTTTTCTATCTTGCTGGGCACAATGGTTCTCCAAAGGAGGAGTTGGACTGGCAGAAAGGGAGCACCTGAACTGTGGTATCTTCCAACATGAGTGTGGGAGAGATTTTTCCAATCGCCTCTTCTCTGGTGTAAAGACTATCCCCAAGATTGCATCACAGCTGCAGATGGGAGGGATGAAGGCACCTGTTGGATTGGAAGATGAGAAAAAATCCCAGGAGGGAGTTTTTTGGGAGTCTCTTTGACAGAAATCTTCAGCTACCCTGTAAAATGGGGAGGAGCTGGAACTTTGGGTTCCAGAGATACAGAACATCTCTCCTAAGAGAAAAAAGCTGAAATAAAAAAAAAACCAAAAAAGAAAAAAAAGAAAAAATATCAACCAACCTCCCCAAAACAGGATTGACTTCAGATATTGCGCAGAGATGCTGGAAATTCTGGAATTTGTTTCCACCTGCACCTGATGTTCTGCAGAGCCCCACTGCATGGAGCCCAGGGGAAGGGCTCTGCCTGCAGCAGCCCAGGAATGGTGCTCTGACCCCACCATGAGCCTCCCCAAGGAGGGACATCATGCCAAGGGGGCAAAACCAGCTCTCCCAAGAGCCTCTTGAACTGAGGCTGGTCTCTGGCGAGGTCCCACCGTAGCATTTTTAAACTTACACTCCGCAAGTTTGGCTGTTGATTTTTCCACTGCGCAGTTCATACATATTTCCATTTTAATTGGTTAAAACTCACATCCCCAGACCCCAAAGAGAGGTGCAGCATTTGCAACCAAGCTCATCATTTTGAGTCTGCAGTTGCTTGTTAAACCAAAAAGTTGTGGAACTGAGAGCAATATGTTAAACTTAATAACATGAATATTAATACCCTGAAGAGTTATGGAATAGATCTATTTCACCAGCTCAGGAAAGGCAGCACTCCCCCAGCCCTGAAGGAGGAAGGCAGGCACTGAAGCAATAGTTTGCATTTCTCACTGGTTCAGTTTCAAACCTGAGCTCAGGAACTCTGGGTGTCTGGCTGAGAGCAGATATTGCACTGGCCATGCAGGGCTGGCTCCAGCAGAGGTTTGGGAGCTCCCAGGTTTGGCTGGCACAGCAGGGAAGGGCCACTGATCCCTCACTAAAGGGGGCAGTTCAGAGACAGCCCCGCTGCTGGAATTGCCAGTGTCAGAGCTGTCACTCCTCGGGCCTGAGTGCCCAGATTTGTCCTTGTGTCCTTTTCTCCTGGGCTGCTGCCCTGCACAAGCGCACCAGTTCTTCCAGGAGAACTCCACTGTGAGATTTTCCCTCTGATTACAGAGGCAACACTTGCTGGGAAGAGCAATTTTTTCCCAATAAAAAATGCCAGCTGCCTCAGAGACTTCAATAAACTGCCCAGGCCATGGGGTTCAGACACCTCTAGGTGCAGTTGACAGCTGAGCAGGGGTTTCAGGAAAAAACCTCAAGGAAGTGGGAGCTGCAGTCCTCCCAAACCATCCCTGAGGATGTGTTCCTACATTGGACCCTACATCCACAGCCACCAATCAAATAATTTCAGGCACTGAAATATCAGAAAAACCCTCACATTTTGTCCTCTCCCATGGGGAGAACAGTAACCTTGCAGCTGGAACATTTTCTCCTGTTGCCCAGATCCTGTTTGGATCTACCAGCTCCCTCTGATGGGTCTGGCCTCGACCCCACTCCAAGCCAGGACTTGGTGTTGTAACTCTTTTCCTCTCCATTTTATTGCTCCTTGCAGTTCTTCAGCCAGAAGCAGTGCTAAGGAGGACAAAAGTTCACAGCCTGCCACCAAAGGCACCTCTTGCCAGAAGGTCAGCAGCCCTTGCTGGGCAGAGACAGTTTGTGGCTGCTGTGGCCACCATGCCTTCCAAAAAGAGCGAGGAAAACCACAGTGGCAGAGATGAGCAGAAGAGCCATTAAGCATATGCTGGGCTCAGGCTCATAAACACATAAACAACAACAATTGCTGGTTAACCACAGGCGAGAACTTTCGACAAGCCGCAGGTACCAGGCACAAATTGACAATAATGAGGTTTAATGGGGTTGGTTTACAGTCTCGCTGGTTTGCATGTTTTATTATTTTCTGCAGAATTAGCCAGTAAAATAAAGCCTCTCTGTGCTTGCAAATCTGTTGGGGTGGGAAAGTCCCAGATGTTGGAGGAGTCATCATCAATACAGATCCCCAGGGACCGGGACTGTTTTTTTCTGTGGTAGCACCGGGGCCTCAGGCAGAGTGTGAAAAGCACAGTAACAAAGAGGAAATTGGGATCCAGCCCAGCTAACTAAAGTTCTGGAGTCCAAGGAAATAAAGTCAAACTTTAGTTTCCATTCAGATGGAAAGACCTTTGCACTGGAAAAATACAAGAGGTTCCATGCTGAGGGATGTGTGAAACACGGTGAGAGTATTTTCAGCACAAAAGCTGGAGCTTTGATTGCATTAGAAATGGAAACAAACGGAGCTCATTTGGAGAAAAATGTGGCAACTTCCAGCTCAAGCTCCCTGCAGAGGCACATGCAGCCCTCAGAGGCACCACTCTGCCTGTGGCACAGGGAGCTGGGACTGTCAGGATGGGAGCACACCGTGGGGGTAGGACTCAATGCCACAAACAATCATCACTGCTATTTGTGCAGCACCAGGGGTTTAATTTGTATTCCTCAAACTGCAGCGGAGACTCTGACCCAGAGAATGGGGCAGAACACACACAAACCCCAAACTGCAGAGGTAAGAACAGTAGGAGGAGAGCTAGGAAGGAGAAGAAGATGGAGGAGCAGGTACTCAGCAGGCCCTTAGGAGATTTCCAGCAGAGTTTCTGTTTTATCAGTAGGTGCTGGACAACTTTGCTGCCTGAGTGCCCCTGGAAGCAGAAAGAAATTATGTCACAGCATTCCTGGTTCCATGAACCAAGCCCAGCTTTCAGGTAGGCTCTTGCTCCAGGCCAACCCCAATAACCATTGAATGGAGGAGAGCACCAAGGAGCCCCTCTCCCACAGCTGAATCACCTTTTCCCCACCTCCTCCTCCAGCTGCTCTGCCCTTTGCTGCCTGATTGCCCCCAGGAACCTCACACAGCTCCGTGTGGGGAATTAATTACATCCTCCTTAAAGACTGCTGATTAACATCTCCATCACATGCTAACGAGACACTTCCTGGCTTCAATCTGCTTTTCTTCGTTATGGCTTTCTGGAGACAAACTTTATACCTTTATGAGAAGCATTAAATGCACAATGGTCTGACTACAATTTATTGCTGTCCTGGCTCTGGGCTGTTTGTGTAAAGACTCAGGATATTACAGTATGAAATCTGGAATGGCATCCGTAGAGCACACAGCTGTTCTTTAGGTCACTTTGGAGGCTGATACCACTGGGAAAAACAGCAACCAAGCCCAGAGCTGTAGATTGATGCACCTGAAAAAATGGAGGGGAATGTCCACCTCAAAAAATAGCAATGAAGAAAAATACCTTTAGGTCATCCAGTAGAAACACAGGGTGATGCAAATACTAACTGTACCTCCAATAGAAACAGATTGTTGAGGCAAAACCCCAGAATTGTCATTTTGGGTGACAGTTCAAAATGAGAGAGACAAATAACAAGTAAAGATGATGGAGTGAAACTTCTGAAGATCAGAATGAAGGTGGACACCTAGAATATTTCTTGCTTTTAATGCAAGAGAAAGGTTCCAAAGTTTGAATAAAATGGCTCACCTTTCATAAAGGGCTTTGCAATCACTGCAATGTTTATAAGCCCATACATTCAGCGGCCCACTCCAATACACAGTACAATAAATACACAGGAAGCTTATTTTAATAAATACAACACCACCACAAAATTGTAATTAGAAGCATAATTCAGACAGATTTTAGTTAATACCTGTTCACTAGGAGGTGCTAATCTCCCAAACAAATGTCCTAAGTATACAAAATGTGCCTCTGTGCTCCCAGCTTCCCTCTGTCAAAACCTGTTCACGCCCTAATTGGAATTTTAAAAATTGCCCCATTTTTTGGAGTGTGTGGGCAGCTTTTGGAAGCGAAATGTGGCCAAACTGAACCATTCAGCACCTCCCTTGTGAGAGCTGGAGCGAGCAAAGCAATCCATCCACCCTGCCCTGCTCCAGCTGGGATCCATCACACCAGAGCTCCTGGATACAAAATGCTGACAGTCCTAGACCATCCTTTCCTGCCTGTTTCCCAGCCAGCTTCCTGCCAGCCCAAGGAGCTGGGGGGGGAGCAGGGGGAGCTGCAGGCTGCAGGGGCTGCGGGCAGTGTGGCACTGACCCAGCACTGACCCTCTGCAGGTGCTCCCTGGGCCAGAGCTGAGCTCCTGCTGCGGCCCTGAGGGGCTCGAGCTTCGTGCCTGAGCTCTGCAGTGGGTCTGGAACTCCTTACAGGTTTGGAGGAAGAGGCACTAGAGGGGAAAATTGTGTATTCATAGCAGAGTGGAGCCCAGAGAGAGGGACATGTGTCTGCTCTGCCCCACGCCAACAGGCCCGGCTGGGGACAAGGACGAGGAGAAGGAGAAGGAGAAGGAGAAGGACAAGGACAAGGACAAGGACAAGGACAAGGACATTCCTTTGCAGAAGGGGAAGGGAATCCAGCCTACATGTCTCGCCCAGAGGCACAGGTAGCCAGCCCATGGCAGGCAGGGATGCAGCTCTTCTGAGTTCCAGAAGAGGATTCACATCTTCCAATTGTTCAAGTCCTCAGTGAAGGACTGCTGAGCCAGCAAGAATGAGCTGCAGCCTTTGCCCAGGACTTGACCCTTGTTCTCCAGAGGAAAGAGTAAAATGAGTAACAAAAAATCACTTTTCTGTCTCTGTGTGTGGCTGGAGCGGGTCTGGAGGCTTGCCCTGGCTGGGGATGAGCACCCAGGGGTGCTGAGGAGACCAGAGGAAGGCTGTGCTGGCAGAGGAGCATTCTTCCCAGTGGGAAGAGAAAAGGAGACCCTAGGAGAGCTTACCAAAGCACCTGGGCAATGCAGATCCCATGAAAAAGTCCATCAGCCTTATCTGCCACCCTCAAGATCTGGAAATCCCCAAATCCCTCCGGCTGGAGGTGGAGCCGGCTGGGCTGCAGGGAAGTCTCCAGATCCATGGGCAAGTGAGCAGCAGCAATTCCCAGCACCCCTGGAGCTGGACCCAGGAGCACCTGCCAGCCCCTGATGAAGTGGAAGCACAAAGCACCATAGGCTGTGACAGCCCAGGACTGATCTGGCCCTGAGGAGGAAAAGTGGAGAGTGTTTGCCTGCAGAGCCCATAATTCTGCAGCCCCAGGCTGTGCATTTGCTGTGCACTCATTTCTCTCTCCATCACTGGGGTCATGTGCAGGAAGGAATTTTAGCCTGTGGGGCTGCCAGCCTTTTATTCCAAGCTGTTCATTTTCTCCTTGGAATCCATCTTCCGGCCCAGGACACACTGTGAGCCTGCATTTCTGATAAAAACCACGAGACATAAATATTTTACACTGGTAATGAGATATTTAGCATTGATATAGAGCTCAAAGCCCAGTGCAATTCCAGCTTTGTTAATTATTATGAACTATTGCAGGGCTCAATTTCATCTGCTCCTTGCAAACCTGGCCTTGCTGCTGCAGTGGTGGCTCCATTCCAGGGGGAGGCTGGAGCTCAGCCTGGGCAGTGTTTAATCAGATGTTGGGGCCACCAGAGGAGCAGATACTGGTGTGAGTGGTGTGTGGGTTCTGTGGTGCTGCTCCTGCTCCTTCCTGGAGCTGCAGAGTTGGTTCTGTGCACAGAGCCCGATGGAAATCCTCTGTTCTGCTCTTTGTGTTTTCAAGCCGGGATGGAAGCTGCCAGCCATGAGGATTGTCTTCTAACCCCCAAGTTGCCATGATTAACAGGAGAGAAAACCAGCTTTTCTCTAATCTCACCTTTGGAAGAGGAGGTGGGCCTCAGCCATCACTGTTTTAAGTACTTTGGACTCCCTCTGTCAGCTGCCTGCTCCTCAGATGGTGATGAAGTGTGAGAGCCTTCACTCCTCCAGAGCTGTGTTGGGCAGCTCTGTCCCCAACTGCTGCCCCTGCTGAAGCACCTGGAGTTCACAGAAGAATTCACAGAATCACTGGGTTGGAAGAGACCTTCAAGATCAAGTCCAACCCATGCCCTAACACCTCAAACAGACCATGGCACTGAGTACCACATCCAGTCTTTTTTTAAAACACATTCAGGGATGTGTTTAAAAACCCTCCCCAGGCAGACCATCCCAGTATTTTATCACTCTTTCTGTGAACAACTTTTTCCTAATGTCCAACTTAAATTTCCCTTGGCACAGCTTCAGAGTGTAACCTCTCCTTCTGTCAGTGCTGCCTGGAGGAAGAGACCAACCCTAGCAGAATGCAACCTCCTTTCAGGGAGTTGTAGAGAGTGATGAGGTCACCTCTGAGTCTCCTTTTCTCCAGGCTAAACAACCCCAGCTCCCTCAGCCATTCCTCACAGGGTTTGTGTTCCAAGCCCCTCACCAGCCCTGTCCTTCTCTGGATGCGCTCAAGCGTGTCGCTATAAAGGACACCAAGGGAACTCAGCACCTTTCCAGCTCAAGGAAGGAAGGAAGGAAGGAAGGAAGGAAGGAA
>VWYI01038255.1:1689034-1731839 GCA_013399455.1 Anthoscopus minutus | reverse complement strand
CCTGCTCCTGCTGGCCACACTATTCCTGATCCAGGCCAGGGGCCATTGGCCTTCTTGGCCACCAAGGCACACTGCTGGCTCATGTTCAGCTGCTGTCACCAGCACCCCCAGGTCCCTTTTTGCCTGGGAGCTGGGAGAGATCAGTGGCAGGAGCTGTGCCGAGTTAAAATTGTGATGCAGTGAAGCTGGCGTTGGGAGCTGCTGTGTGGGAATGGCACGGTGCCGCCTTTATTTAGAATTAGTGGATACTTAAAAAATTAGCTTAACATTTTGTCAGATGCTGGGCATAAATCTGGATAATAATTCACGCTACACTAGGCTCTTTATAACAGTAGTTTGCTAAAACAAATTGAATTCAAACCTATATTAATTTACTAACTTAATGCTTGACATATCTCTGAATAATTTTTCATAGCCTAAAAAAATTCTAGGCACAGGCTTAGTTGGAAAAGGGCAAGGAGATCTAAAATTAATGCACAATAAAGCATAACTGGTACTCTAATAGCATTTGTTATATGCAGCAAAAACTGCTTTAATTTCTTTTTCTTTTTCATTTTCCTTCTTCTTTTTTTTTTTTTTGAGAGAGATGATTTTGTAAGGGCTGAAAGAAATTTAGATCTGAAAATCCTGGGTTAGGATGAAAAATCAGAGCTTCTTATATTTCAAACTGAAGTTGTGTGAATTTGGGAGGAGGGAAAGACCCAAGCAATTTGGCACTTGGGAGATGCAGTGTTATAAATGGAACAACTTTAAGAGAAAATCTGCCTTTTTCTTCTCAAATTGTTGCTGGGAGTGGAGGGAATGAAACTTTGCTTTTGAAGACGTGTTGAAACATCTCCACTCTCTCCCCACCTCTGCCTCAGTTGAAAACATGCGACTTAAAATAAAAAAGTTTCACTTTTACTCATCACAGCCCAAATGAGAAATTATTCCGATTTCATTTTATTTGAAGGCTAATAGGGAAAAGCTCGCCAAGTTTTGTTAGAGTGGGGGCTGATTTCTGCACCACTCGTCCCCAAAGGCCATGGTGGCAGTCCTGGCCCCAGGCAGGGTGTGACATCTGTCAGAGCAGAGCCCTCCCCAGCGGGACCTGGGGCTGCTGGACAGAGCAGGGCGGCTCCTCAGGGCCCCCGGAGCATGAAGGATGCAGAACACCCTCAGTTCTTTGTTTTCTGGCCCTGCCTCCTCCGAGGATTCATATTTCAGGAGGCAAAAGCCCTCCTCGCACACCCATGCGAAGGCTGCCTTACATTTCACCTCTGTCATCCCCTCCAATGTACATTAATATTAATTTCTTTTCCTCCCCCATCCCAATAATGATTTACTTACAGAGGATTTACTGTGACACTTCAGCTGAAGGCAATGCATATAAGCCCCACTCCTGCTGTACAAGAATTAATTTTTAGCATTCTTAATTTATTACCAATTAATTTATTCTAAATTATAGGAGAGACAACTCGCTGTAGATAACTGTTTCTTTCTAATGCCTTCCTAGAAAATCTCTCATTAATGAGCCTATTAATTTGATGGTGGCAGGGGCAAATCATCCAGAGAGGACCCTTCAGTTGCAATCTGTGTGTCCCACCCTGTATTCTTGAGAACATGGCAAGAAGAAAGCTGGGTTTGTTTGCAATAAATGCTGGTATAAAATACGCCTGGATATGTATGTATGCAAATATCCTGATCTAGCATCATTAAACCTCTTAAGGAAATATGAAGTTTTGAAGGCATTTCCCACTTTAGAGCTCAGGCAATGACTGGAGCATCTGCATTAAATGTTTAATGTTCAGCGGAAGTGCAAATCACTATTTAATTAACTCCTTCCATAAAATATGATAGTTTAGTGAAGTGAACACAGATGAATTATTATTATTCAGGAGGATGCTGAATGTGTTGGTGAATACCAGACTTTGCAGAGCTGACAAAAGTGGATCAGGAGGCTCCTGGTATCTAAAACAGATTGGAGGTTTTTTTTCCAAGTGAACATTTATTATTCATGAAACTGCATTTTTCCACAGCAGCCACTGTTATCAGACTCAGGCATGTGAATGCACAATTAAAAGCAAAATAACTACTGCCAACAGCTGGCAAAAATAGCTTCCTTGAGCAACCATTCATTAGCTTCTGAGCTGGAGCCTCTGCACAGGCACTGTTTGATGCTAAAAATGAGTGTCACTAATGCTGTCTTGAGGGGGAGATCATTTGGGACCTGTCTCTGTGCCTGTGATGAGGGACCAGCCATCCTCCACTTCCCTCTGAAGGCCACTGTCCCTCCAGAGGGATCACATGGAAAAGGCCACCACGCAGAAAGCAGAGCAGAATTTCCCCTTGGTGCCTGCAAAACGTTGGGTTCCTGCATCAGGCAGAGCATAAACTGCAGACTCCTCTCAGTAGAATCCATGAGATGAGCCCTTGGAGGGAAGCACAAAAGGGACCAGGAGCTTTGCCACTGGATTTCCTGTGCCTGCTGTGAGACCTGAGCTGTGCCAGCCTGTGCTGGGGGGGCAGAGATGTGTCCTGTCCCCTGAGCCCTGCAAAGGCCACGTTCCTCTGCTCAAAGAGCCCCTCCACGAGCTCCAAAGCTAAAGGGAGCTCACTGATTCCTCACTCAGACTCCAGTTTTGTGGAATTCTATTCATCCCCAAGCCATCTGGAAGGGATTAGCCACTTTGAATGGATTAATTTTATCTGACTACTGCCATCCACCACTGTGCTATCATCCATGCCCCTCTACAGCCCTGAGATGAGCACAAGTCCATTGAGCAGCCTTATCTCAGACACATCTCCTGGTGAGTCACCCCCTTGGAATACCTCTCTCTGTTGATTACAGATGAACACCAGCTGCTCATTTCATTTGGAGCAGCTATTTATTTTTTTTTTTAAATGCTACTGCTGTACTACACACTGACAAACATCCAGACAGGGCCGTGTCTGGTTTCTGGGGACTGCAGAAGATTTCCTACAATATGTCAGTTTAAAAGGCAGCACGAACGTGAGCTAGTTCAGAGAGTGTCCCTGTGGAATAATGCTCAAGACAGAGGGGAAAAAACCCTGTGTGAAGATGACTTGAGGCAGCTCTGATTGTTTGAGGAGTAATGAAGAGTAATGAAGCCAAATGTTTCAAAGTTGGAGCTCTTCTGTTTTATTTCCAGTCTTCCACTAACAGTGATTCTTCACTTCGTCTCTCAGGGTCTGATCTAACTGTGCCTCTGCTTGCTGAAATTTTGTTTTCCCTTTTGATAGATGTTTCCTTGAAACAACCCTTCTCAATATAAAACCACATTCCATTTGAGCAGTCACTAAAACTGTCTTCACGTCTCCACTCCTGGCTTGAAGACAAACCCCGGCCCCAGCGAGGTGATCCTGTGCTCACAGTGGGGTAAACACATCTGTGTCAAAACCAGCTTAATTTAACACCACTTCAGCAATCATTTAGCTCTGGGTGGCTGTCAGAAATGATCTGCTTTGCCTCGAATACTCGTGATTAACTCCTCACTGATAACCCCTGATCTGTGACAATCCTGTGCTTTCCCCTGCGCTTTGCACCAGCCCCTCCCTGCCCCTCCTCAGGCTCTCAGGGATGCCCACCAAAGAGGGGTCACACAGAGCTGACAGGGGGGACAGGCTGAGAGCTGGCATTCAGCTTTTGGACCATTTCTTGACCGTTCTTTTGATCCTGTGTGCTGCAGACACACTCACATGTGCACACATTTATACCCTGCTTCTTGCTGGAGGAGATGCCGCCGAGCTGCCCTTGGCCATCTTGAGCTGGGTTGTTTAATCTGAAGTCAGAAGTGATTCCTCCTGAGAAAAGACAGTCAATTGGCACACAGAGGGGTACAAAATTGTTGGGGTATTTTTTCCAGTTTGTGAAGGGGAACAGATGGAAAGAGGGTTCTATGCCCAGAAAATGAAGTGTAACAACAAATACGTGTTTGAGTGCTTAGACAGGAGTGTCCAAGAGAATCTTGGGTGGAGTTTCTGTAGGCACAGGGACACTCAGCTGCTCTCAGAGGGGATTTACAAGCCCCAGCACACTAAACCAGCTTCCTGCTGCCAGATGAAAACAGCAAAATTCAACCAAGTGCAAGTCAGGGAAACCCTGTCACAGCAATTCCACAACTGACCATGAACGAAGGGTGTGAATTTTCCCATAAAGAGAACAGAACAGTTTTTCAGTAGCCACCACCTTTGGAGAAGCTCTGAAGATGCCAGAAATGCAATCACCTGAAAAGAACATGAGAGTGTTTATGCAGGTGGCAGTTTATCAATCGATCATCACTTTCATCAACAGCTTTTCATTCCTTGTCCCCATCAATAGCCACATCTCTGAAGGTTGGTTCCGGTCAGGGCAGACTAATTGGTACTAGAAAGTTCAGTGTTTGAAGATGGTATGATTAGGGAAATGTACAAATTCAATTTCTTTCAACCAGATTCAATTCTAATCTAATCAGAGAGATAGAAAACTCCAGTGCAATAATGACAAAGAAAATGACTTTGTTTCAGGCCATTTAAATGTTCCTTACTGCAAACATTCCAACAGAAGAGACTGAGTTTAGAGTCAGAGATGGGGTATTTGCTTTGAATTCGACAGCAAATGGGCCATTTTCTGTGTCTAAATTAAGATTCTCCCTTTTTGAGAGAGAGAGAGAGACAGACACTATCTAAGTCAAATGAACATTTGTGACATTTAATAAAGCAATTATATCTAAAGACCAGGGGCTTGAGATAGAATAGACTGGTTAATGTTGTCAGGGAAAAGTCTCTCAGTACAGGAGTGATGCTTCTCTGCAGGATCCTGCTTGACCTTGAGCAGAGTCAAATTGCTACTGGAGAGCATCTTCTGTCAGCACCACTGAAGTCAAAACCAGACCTGGACAAGATCAGGTTATTGTTTATTCCTGGGTAGAAATTTCCAAAGATCCTTGTTGGCTCTCAGGCTCTGAGATCCCTCCCAGCGTGGCCAGAGAGCCAACCCAAGGGGCTGCTCCAGCTCTGGTTGCTTGGTGCTGACTGTGCAAAAGGAAGTTTTCCCCCTTGTACCAAGTCCAAAGCTGTGCTGGATAACTCAATTCTGGCTGTGAGCAGCCCCAGAAATTTGGAGATGGACGTTCAAAGCACATTGAGGCTCTTGGTTGACTATTCTGGAGACCAAAATCCTCAAATTAGTAGGAAAATAGGATCAGAATGGTTACAAAATGAGCTTTAGTTCAGTTCTAGTGCTTTGTTTGGCCTCAAATTTGGGCTGGATGAAGCAGCTCAAATCTCAAATGAGAAAGATTTTCCTTTACCTCCTGGCCTATCCATGTGCAAAAAGTTTAGTAGGAAACTTGCTGGGTATGTGGATGACACTGAGGTTTAATTTCCCAGATTTTTCCTGTTGCACTATTGAGTCCATGCAGGGATGTGTGACCATGAGCACAGACCAACCCCAAGCTGCTGGTGTTGTGCAAACACAAGGAAATGATGTCCTGGCCATTTTAATTCAAAACCTCGGCAAAAAAAGGGCTTTTTTAAGGCTTTTACAAGGTGCCCTTGTTACTTGTGTGATGAGCTGTGGGTCAGTCCTGCAAATCCCAGCAGCCAGAGGGTTCTGTTCTTACCACAAGAGACTGAGGCACCTTCCCAATCCCAAACTCATCCAGTGAGTCTCCACCTGTGTGAGATTTGTGCAGTTTGTGATCAAGGAGTGAATGCTGTTTCCACATTGGGATTTTCTTCAAAGATATCCTGATTCAGTGCCATGAAAAAGCTCCTTCCAGACAGAGGGCAATTTGAATCAATAAATATCGCCATCGTTTAATGACACTAAAAAATCATTTCCAAAGGGAAGGTGAGCCAACACCAGCAGTCTTTTAAATTCAACGACTTATGAATAAAACCAGATAATCCCTGCATTTCACATAATCATTTCTGTTTGATGCCATTCAATTATTTGTTAATGAACACAGACCTCACTACTGTAATTTTATACTCTCAAACTATAGGTTAAGGTAGGGGTTACCTCTCTTTTAAGGCATTAAATGATTGGCATTTTGCTTATAGAGGATTTTATAACCCCAATAATACCATTTCCAGGAGAGGTTTTCATAAGCTTCATTTGCATGTTGATTTTTTATAGCAATTATCAGTAAAAGGTCAAATATTTGCTTTATCTATATAATTCAATTTTAGAAATGCCTTTGGGATTCAAATTAACTCCCTTGTAATATCTTCGTTGAAAAAGAAGATTAATTATGCTTACAAGAAACCTAATTTGGCTTATCAGACCTTTAATGTTACAGAGATCGTTAATGCATTTAAATTTAGGATTAGTAGAGTGATCTGGTTCCATTATTTTGGTGACTTTAATATTTGTCATTATTTTTATGCATACAGTTGCTTTTCCCTAAAGTGAAACTATAATGTCTATTATAAAGGAAATAAACATTATATATTGACCTTGGTAATTATGCTTCTGGTTTTTCAGAGTGCATAAAAAGATGTATTTGTGACTCACATATAAATTCAGCATTCCTGTGTTAAGTGGAGTCAGGGTGGTCACACTGCCAGATCCATCTCTGGAGGACGATTTGGCAGGAGGATTCATGGCATTGTTGCAAGAGTGGCATTGTTCCCAGGAGGAATTCCTGAGCTCCAGCCCCATCACCTGCACACCTGCAGGAGCTGCTGCCCACCAGGCCCTGGGGCCTCTGGGTGAAGCATTTCACGGAATCCCAGAAGGATTTGGGTTGGAAGGGACCTCAAAGCTCATCCAGTGCCACCCCTGCCATGGCAGGGACCCCTCCCACTGTCCCAGGCTGCTCCCAGCCCCATCCAGCCTGGCCTTGGGCACTGCCAGGGATCCAGGGGCAGCCACAGCTGCTCTGGGCACCTGTGCCAGGGCCTTGCCACAGGGAAAAATTGTTTCCAAATATCCAAACTAACCCTACTCAGTCTGAAGCCATTCACCCTTGTCCTGTCACTGCACTGACTCTGTTGGGAGCAGATTCAGAGAAGCAAGAGAGTGTTTTGGACAATTCTGCAGGCCTGGCTTCATCCCACCTGCTTAAAAATATCCTAAACCCACCTCATTTCCTCCACTGGCTTTTGCTCCCTCCAGAACACAGTGCCCAGCCCATCACTCCCTGATTTTGTGGGGGCTGCAGGTGTTCACTGTGCTGCCTCCACAGGGACAGACTGGGAGAACTCCAAAGCAGGTACTGCTGTAGAAACCCGTGCAGTAATAAACTCATCTCAGTGCTCTCCCACTTGTCTTCTCTCTGCCTTTGCTCTGCTCTGGCTGTTGGTTTGGGATGCAATTTTTCATGCCATGCTGATTGCCGGGATTTGGGGTTATTTACGCCGGGCTAATTGCTGTGGTATCGCATTGTTCATGCTATGATAATCACCATGGTATTGGATTATTCATACTGAGCTCTCTGCTGTGCTCTTGGGTTGTTGCTGTTGAGCTCATTGCTGGGGTATTGTGTTATTCATGCTGTGCTCGTAGCTGTGGTGTGGGGCTGCTTATCTTGTGCTTATCCCTGTGATATCTGATTAAACTCATTAAACCAGTTGCTCCTTTAGTCGGCGATTCTGCTGTCTTATCTGGTATCAGAGAGGAAAATCAGCCCCTTCTCTGCTCTCCAGACCAGGTTCACACTGAGGTTTTCTTTTGGTTGTCTTCCACAAAGCCTCCTGGCTGCATAGGTCCAGAAGAGAGCTTGGATCTGGATTTGCACAGGCACTGAAGGCGTGTCAGAGCTGTCAGGGCTCTTCTGAACCACCTCTGTCTCTCTTCAGACACTCCTTGAGTAATCACTGCGTTACAAGCCCATTTTGTGAGGGATGATCCTTTGGAGGCCCCTCTGAGTGACCAGCTTGTTACATCCTGGGCTGAACAGGGGCATTTGACATGGTCACTTTTCTCCTGCAAACACAGTGGTTGGAGGGAACATGGATTTGCTCTTTTGTAAACAGGGGAAAATTACTCTCTTGGAAAAGGACTTTGACTTGCAGGACAGGGACTGGGACCTGCCTGATGCCTGGAGGTACCTGCACAGGTAACAGCAGCCCAAATCACTGTTGTCACCAAAAGCCACTGAAACCCCTCCTGGAAGGCACAGATCTCTCCAGTCCTGCCCTCTCCTTGGCTTGGAAAGCCCCAGCTCAATGCCTGACTTTGGGAAGAGATTGATTTCTTCCCTAATCGATGTGCCCAAGGTCAAGCAGCAGGATTGAACCCCTGCTCTGCTCAGTGTCCCCTCAGCCCCTTGCACTCCTGTCCTTTGCTCCAGCTTCTGCTGTGACTGCTCATCTTACTGCCAGTTACACACAAATAAAAACGCTCAGCTTAGTGGCACCTGCCTTTCTTTGTTCCTAGGATTTATTTTGTGACTCAGTACTATCTATGTTTCAATACTGCAGACTTTAAAGGTGCTTAATACATCACAAAAAATAAATCACTGCAAGAAACAAGCAGTGATGTTAGCTTAGGAGAAAATCTTTAAAGGTGTTTTTTGTTTTGCTACCAGAATGCTGCTATGTATTATTCATTACAGCCTCTGAGATTTAATTATTATTAGTGCTACTGATGATTGCTAGAAAAATAAATGGTAGCAGAAGGTGTCCGTCATTGTGTGAAGGGCATCTATATGTTGTAGAACTCACTGTACCCATTTGCATTAATCTCATTAGCTGCTCACAAGGCAGCTCCTGAGCTGGGGAATTGAAGGGAGGGAACACACATGCCCTGCCTGTCCTGCCCTCTGTGCCCACCCAGACTCTGGAGCACAGAACTGAGTTTCTCAGCTCCATCTCTGTGGGGCTGCTCGATCATTTTCAGCCCTGCCCACCCCTGCCAGTCTCACCTGCAGCCCTGAGCGCCGGTGACAGGGAGGATGGAGATGTTCTGTTAGGAGGGACCCCTGAGAACTGCCTGGTGCCTTGAGGCAAGTGCAGGAGGGGCACTGGAGCGAGCTCAAGAGGAAATCTCGATTCAGCAGGAAGCAATGCCTTTTAGCCTGCCCTGGACAAGACATGCATCCTGGCAGGGAGAGCATTCCAAGGCTCTGCCTTTCTCTGCTCCCTCCTAGGTCCAGTCATTGAGATTTGGAGTTGATCCTTGTTTTCCTCTCTTTATTCACTGTAACCCAGCCCAGCCCTGCACAGTGCCCCTGGTTATCACAGCAGCCACACAAACACCATCCTGCAGCCTTTCCTGGGACTGCCCAGTGCCTGTGGAGATGCTGCTGGCAGGAGCTGTGGGGGTGAGGCAGGGAGTGGCACAGCTTCTGTCCCTCCCTGCTGTGTGCAGTTCTGCATCCACCCCTCTCACTGGCCCCAAGCCCTGCAGGAAGCTGGAAGTCTCTCTGCTGGCACCTAATTTACCCACTGCCTTGGAAATCTCATTAATTGCCTGCTAGATCTGTCATGGTCTCTCTGAGAGGTGCCTGAACTGTGAATGATCTCTGTGCAAGGGTTTTGTCTTTCCATTTTGTACCTCTGACATCCCTGGCTCCACACTTGGGGCTCTCATTAGAGACCAGAGGGAGAGGAGAAGAACAGGAGTGTTTTAGGCTTAAATCCAATCTCTGCCCCTTCACTCCTGAGTGACCTTGCTAAATCACTGGGTCTTTTGATGGTTCAGTGTCTCCATCTGCTCTGTTGGGGCAGAGGGAGGCAATTATGTCAGGTTGAGCACACCAGAGATGTGAGATCTGTGGTCTGCCCTTCAATTCCCATTTCTTCTCCCTTCTTAGAAGCATGCCCACGAAGGGAACAAAGTGAAGGTTGGGAGAGCAGCCAGGAGGCTCCCATGGATCAGGAAACATGTGCCCCAAAATGGACATGAGGATGGTAATGGGTCCAAGAATGTGCAGTCTCTGATCACAGAGGCTGAACCATGTCCAGTGCAATCCAGAAACCTAAAAGATTCCAGAGAAGGGAAGTGTGTTCCCTTCTTGCTTTTCCTGCTCCTGCTGTCAGATGAATGCTTTACCTGCATAGGAGCACATCAAAAGAGAAGAAGCAGGAGCTGAATGGTTCAGAAGAAAACAACAACACAGATCACAGAGAGCAGGGCAGAGTGGAGCCAGGTATCAGGGAGGTGGGATATGGGAGAGGTTTGATGTGCTTCATTTGCAATAGGGACCTGGAAGGCAAAGACAAGGATTGAAATCCTCACCAGGTCAGTGTTCCTCACTCAAAGCAGACACAAAGTTTGGGAGTATTTATTTTGGGTGGTTACAGATACAAAGTCTCCTGTGTGTGCAGATATGGAGGACACAGCTTGTCCATCTCCTTGGCCCAAATATTTGGATTCAGCTTTCCCCTCTCTGCACTTTAGGTTGGTTGCCATCTTGGCTGCTCTCTTTAGCCTCTCCAGTGGCAGCATAAAATCTTTGCTGGGTTTTATATTACCCTTACACATACAAAGCAGCTGCTGTCTTCAGCAAAGATTGAGTGAAGACCTCAGGATTTAACCCAGCAGTTCTCTACCCTGACTTTGGGGCCCTGCAGTGAGAGGCAGCAGAATTGGGTTGATTTTCCAAGGGGAGCACAGGAGGATGGCTCTCAGTGCTTCCCTGTGGCAGCCACTCTGTCCTCAGAGCCACAGCGCCCAGGATCCTGCCTGGGATTTGTGTGTTTAAAGGCTGGAGCTAATCTCATAAATGAATTTGTAAAGTGTTGGACATTTACTCTTGGATTGTTGAAACCATATGGTCATGGGGCCACGGAGAGGGTTTCTCTGATTGCAATGCAGAAATATGCATTACATCTAAATTGACACTGAAACCTGACTGGAGCCTGGTATTAGAGAAGATTAAATTAACCCCCAGCAATAACACCATATTACAAAAATGGTTAGATCTTAATAAATTGAAAATGATAACAATGGCATAAGCTGTACATTTTCCCTCGTGTTCCTTTATTGCCGTAACACTTCTTTCCAGTTTGTTGCTTCCGTGGGTTTTATTAGCACATTTCAGTGGAGTAGATTTGCTCTGAAGTGATAAAAGCCGACAGTAATCAGAAAGCTTTATGTTATCTGCAGCAAACAATGGTAAATGCCACCTGAGAAGGGCTCTGCTCAATGCCTTCATTACTGCGATTAGTCTAAGATAGCGACAAACTCCAAAGCCGCTGATACCAGACTTTGTCAGGAGCACAATAAACACCGAACACAAGGAAAGAGGCGGCCCCGGCGCTCGGGGGCTGCGGGATGCGCGGACCTGGCAGTGCTAACCAGGTGTCCTCACCTGTGGGTGTGCAGGGACCCAAGATCCATCGAGTCCCTTCCAGCTGCAGACAGCTGTGATCCTGCCAGGGGCTGGAGTCAGCAAACTCTGCTCCAGCGCTGCTTTACCACGTGCCTGGAACTCGGTGCAAAGGATTCCTGAGAAAAGGTCCAGGGTGTTTTGGAACCTCAGGGTGTCCAGTTTCTGAATAAGAGAAAATGGACAGGGGTTTCCTCACACACATACACAGCTGCTGGCTTGGGAGAAATTATCTGCAAATACTGGTTTTACTTTGGGGATAAAAGCTCTGTAGGCTTATCTGTCTCCTTCAGACCGGTGTGCTGAACTAAATGCTACCAAGTCTCAGCTGAAAGCAGAAACTTTCAGTGACACAAGCTGCTGGGAAACACCAGGGTCCTGCCAAACTTACCATTTCTTGCATATTTCTTTGACATTTTCGATTGCAATGCCCTGGATAAATAGTCCAGTCCTCTGCTCACCCTGGGCACAAGGGAGGATGGGATTTTTCTGCTGCAGGAACATTACTCTGCTCCTCTGCAAGAGGGAAATTTTATACCTGGGAGATTAGGTTTGGAATGAAACAAGGTGTGCAACTATATAACCCTAAGAAATGTTTCTCCTTTTGTAAAACTTTCTCTTTTAATAGCATCCATGTCAATACAGTAAGGTTTTCTGGAGGGGTTTTTCTTAATATGGATTTTATTTTATTTTATTTTGTTTTGTTTTATTATTTTATTTTATTTTTAAATTTTATTTTATTTATTCAATTTTATTTTAAAATGTTATTTTATTTTAAATTTTTATTTTATTTTATTTTATCTTTAAATTTTATTTTACTTTATATTAAAATTTTATTTATTTTGTTTTNTTATTTTATTTTATTTTATTTTATTTTATTTTATTTTATTATTTTATTTCATTTCATTTCATTTCATTTCATTTTAAATTTTTTTAACTGAAAACCACAATCTTTCCAGCTGAAAAAGCATTATTGCCTTGGTTTAGAGCAGGTGTGGTGTGGCTCTGGAGGAAAACAGAAATCCTTTCTGAGTGAGCCACCCAGGGCCCCTCGGGGCTGTGGCAGGGAGGGCACACCCAGGGCCTGGCACGTGCCAATGTGGAGGCCAAAGCTGGGCTGGGGAGCCCTGTGACCACAGGGAGAGGGAGCAGAACCCAGCTGAGCTATTCCTCCCCTTGGCACTGCAAAAATCTTCCAGAACAAAACCACTCCAACTTCCAGCGAGAAAAATTAATTTTGCGCAGAACTTCCAAATACAGAGTTAATATTTCCATAGAGCAGATAAATCTCATTGAAACACCTCTTAGAAAATCAGCAGTCAAAGCCTTTTAGGGAAAAATCAGTTCAGACAGAAAAATTGTGCTCAGGGAAGTGTTTTTCCTCAGCCCAGGGAGCAGCATTTTGCTTTCCAGGGGCTTGCACCCTCGCTGCAGGCAGCCAGGGGCTGTGCCTACGTGTCCAGCATGGCTCATCCCTGAAACACACTCACTTCCCAGCCCTGTTGACAGATGCAAAAGGCAGAAATCTTAAATAGATCCGGGAACAGCAATCCTGCTGCCAAAAGCTTAGTCTTGAAGTGTTTGACATTTTCTACCTGAGTTGAGCAAATAATTTATCTGATTAATTTAGTTTCTTCCCCATCCACAAGTTGTCCAGGAGCTGTTGCTAAGATTTGCTCCAATTCATTTGTTATCTCAAGTTCCTGCCTGGGTCTGCAGCTTGTTTGTGGGCAGTTTGTTATAAACAGCCACAAAAATTCAGAGCTGTGCTGTTTGCTCTTGATGGCCAATACGTGGCAGGAGATTGTTCTAGCTCTCTGATGGGGTGATCTAACCCTTAGAATTTGACTTCTGATGTGACTGCCAGTGAAATTTGTTGCCTATAAAATAGACTTTGCTGTTTGCCTAAAGGTCATTGCAGCTCTGGACACTTCTGCCAGCCCCCAGAGCTGCTCAAGAGGGTGGCAAAGGTGTGTCCTGGTAGCCCAGTGTGACCATGTCACAGGAACAGATCCCCCAGCTCCACTGACACGGAAACCTCAGCTGCAGACTCCTTTAAAGAAGCCCACCTTGGATCTGAACTGGAGGAGAACATTTCTACTCCCCAATGTGGCATTGATAAGTGTGGCCTTGGAAATAAACAATTGGGGTTTGAAAGCAGTAAATCAGCATCGGAAATATTTAAATAAAAAAATAACCAAACAAAACGATGACTTTTCAAGGGAAAAAGTATTTTTCTAATTTACTCTTCTTGCACATTTTCATAACTACTAATTGATGGGCCATATCTCTACCCCAAAAATAATTTTCTGTAATAAACTAAGGAGTAATGCCAGGTGGCAGGAGGAATCACAGTGCTGTACTTGTGTGCAGTGCAGCATCAAAGTGGGAATAATGAATCTGGGGTTTGTATAATTGAGATGTTTCATTCTTGGGCTGGAGGGCTCACCTCGTTCTTCAACACTCAGCAAACAATTTTATAAAATTACATCCATATTTTTCTGCTTTCTAAGGCTAATTTCCATTACTTTGTTTATGCTTTCAGTAGCACTTGGCATGTCTTGCTGATCTGTGCATTCCTACAAGGCTCAGTTTAGGGGGGTCTTGGCTGAGGGACTCTGCAATAGAGACAGAAAGGAAAGGGAACTTGTGATCTGTGGAAAATTCTGACATTTTGAAACAAATAACTATTGCAGAGCATGATGAATGGTCACACTTGTGAAGTTCTCTGCCAACTTATTTGTCAGGAGTCTTGGTTCAGTGCCATCAAGAAGTGTTTTTTCAATAACGTCCAATCTCTTTAGTTTGCTGCTACTAAACCAAAATGAACAAAGTCCGAGGGAAAGCTGCTGACCTTTTAATTAAGATATGATAGATTATGTAAACCCACTGCACCAGCTGCATTACAGTAAGAGTGCAAGGAGAAGCTACAATGGATTAAAAGCAGGAGTGTTTTCCCTTCTCAGAAGTGAGTGGAATTTGGGTGATGCTTTATCTACATAATTCAATGTACTGCTGTGAGCAGTGTCCCTGCTATGTCCATGTGCCCCAGCTGGCAGAGGCAGCACCTGGATCCTCAGAGCTTCACAGAGAACCATCGTTAGAAGGTAAATTAGTTTTTTTCTTTGCCTTTATTTTTTGTCTTTGCTTTTTCAAGGTCCCATTTCTTTGCTTCACTAACTGATATTTTTCATGCTTTCCCAAGGAAGCAATATTAAAACTTGTCAGCTTCCAAAGACACAGAGAAGCATCTCCCTCTTAGAGGATTCAATGCAGCTTCATGGAGCTGTGGGGCCTTTCCAGTGCAGCTGGGTTCGTACCCAGAAGGAGAGAAGGTGTTTGAGGCTGCCCTGGCCATGTGGGGAGGATTTATGTGAAAAGTCACAGCTGGACTCATTCTATAGCAACAACAAATCCTGCCTGCTGAACAAAACATCCCAGTGGGCACACGGGGTGCTACATGCACAGTAACACACCTGCTGTGTTACTCACTTGCTCTGTGATAGCACTAATATCCAAAAATCTCATCTGAAATTTTTTATTGCTTCTGAATGGGATAAAAAAAAAGAAATCCCTTAAAGACTCTGCTAGAGGTGGACCAGAGTATTTCATAAACCCAAAGTCACTAGGCATTTAAATAATTTGGCATATATCTTAACTCATATTCACAGTCAATTATACAGAAGAAGGGCATTTGTACTTATTGAAATCTCCTGACACCTCTTATTAGACAAACACTCCGGGCAGTTGATTATAATTTTGCCAAACCTTGTGCTGGAATTTTCTGTGCCACCAGTTTTCCTGAGGCAGGTTTGCCTCTGTTCCTTTTGCTGTAAAATATCAGAAAATACACTTCAGAAATATAAACCAAGCAAAAGCACCTCAG
This sequence comes from Anthoscopus minutus, assembly GCA_013399455.1. Classification (NCBI taxonomy): domain Eukaryota; kingdom Metazoa; phylum Chordata; class Aves; order Passeriformes; family Paridae; genus Anthoscopus; species Anthoscopus minutus. The sequence continues at coordinate 1,716,692 of VWYI01038255.1, read as the reverse complement.
CTCCTGCCACTCCAGCAAGGAATTACTGGATTTTCCTCGTGTGACCATGTCTGTGAACATCCCAAGGATCTGTGTGTCAGTGGCAGAGCAGGAACCAAGAGCCCAAGTCATGGAGAAGGATCCCAATGTCACAGAGAACAAAATGTGTTTGCCTGAGACCAGTTATGGCTTAAGTAGGGCATGCAGAATGAGTGGGATTTTAAAAAATGCTTCTGTTCAGGGGGAGCCAGTGCTAAGTGCTGGCATTCTGTGTTCCTAGCGGACACGAAATAGCAGAGTGGATTCAAATCACAGCAGTGAGGTTTGATCCCAATGAGGCAGAAGCCTTTATTTGGGGTTTGCAACCCTTTCTATCAGGTGTTCTAATCCAGGTTAACGTGACTGGCCAAAGGAACCTCTCTGGTGCCATTGGTGGAACAAGAGAAAACCACATTCAGAACATGTGTGTGACTTTGTTCTGAGAACCAAAACCTATTTACAAAAAACACTCCTTGAAAGAGAAGTTTCCCAAAAGATTTTCCCTTGTGAACCGATCAGCCCCTGCCAGGCTGAAAACTCTCTCAGGCTCAGAAAATCATGTCCACAATTCTGAGACCAAAGAGAGCCTTGCTGGCAGGGTGGGGTGTGAGGTGCTGAGTGACCCCACCTTTCCTCCTCCTGGGCCGGCTGCTTCTTGTCACACACAGGGGATGAAGGTGGGTGCAGAGAAAATACTAACAAGGACCTGGGAGGCTCTTTAGGAAATCTAACCCTTCTATTTGTCTGACTGCAGTATGAATTTAACATTTGGCCTGTATTTGAAAGGTGGTTAGAATGAAGTGCTTGGGAACTGGTTAAGTAAGGTTAAATAATGCAAAGGCAAAACATTTTGTTTCACTGCGTTTGACTATTCTGAATGGAAATATTTTAATCTTGCCTTCAAAAACAGAAAAACCTCTTCCCACCCAGCCCTCCCTCCCCTCAAAAATATCCACCCAAAAAACCCCAACCCCAGAGCATTGCCTCAATTTCTCTTGTTTTCCTGCTCTTTTTAGTTCCCCTTGCCTGCCTGACTCCCCCCTGCTTGTTTCTGGAGTGGCTTTATCAAGCCAAGAGGCTCTGCCTCTTCCCTTTGAGGTCTTCATTGCCTCCTTGTTGAGCGCACTTTGAACAATAGTTCTCTAATTGCTCTTCAGAGAAAATTTGTGAACAACTTGCAAGGGCTCTCTAGCTGTTTCAGAGGAAGGGACTGCTTTCAGCAAATTTTGCTGTAAAACCCCCAGGAGTTGTCTCTCTGGGAGCTGCTTGTGTCAGTGGCAGCCTTTTCATTCCCAGGATGTGAGCTCCTGAAACAGCCCACGTGGAGCCACCACGGCTGGAGGCTGCCAGAGGAAAAGATGCCACGTTTTCCTCCAGCTGACCTTGGAATTGTTAAATGGAGGCACTCTGGAGAATAGCCCGGGCACAGGATGATCTCCTTTGATCGGGACATGAAAGGACGCCGCGTGTCTCTGATATCTGATGGGGCGATCAATCATCCCCACGCAGATTGGGAAGTGCCACTCTGTTCTTTCATCACCTTCGTCTGACCTTGGGAAACTCCTCCTAAGTGCTGAGAGGAAATGTCACGGAGCGAATGCCATTAGAGTTCCGTGACTGGGTGACCAAATCAAAAGGAAAAGGGTTTTCGGATGGGAAAACTGAAATGAACCGTCTTTAACAATTTCCTGCAATGGAAAAGGGGAGTTAAAATTCCTCCTCAATCAATTAAAAAACCCCTCAGGCTGATTGATTTTGGAAAGCTCTATTTAATACCTGCATATTTAAATTTAAAGTTGATGAGGCTAGACTTAGACTGGAAACGTTATTCCAAACAAATCCCCTTACAGTATTTTAATGTATTAATCCTAAGTATACAGTAATCTGTAATAAATTCACTGATCTTTATACGAATTTAGTGCCTCTATAAAGCTCGAAACAAGGCAAGTTTTGGCTTCAGAGGGCTGTGAAAAAGCCTCTGCCACTGGAGTATTTCTCCCAATTCCACTGGAGGTCAGTGCAGCCCTACGTTTCTGCTGGCACAGCTGTCCTTTTCACTCTGCTCTTGTGCTACAGCTGAACACAAACCCCTGTAGAGCTGTTTTTAAACTAGATCTGTGTAGTAATAAATACAGGCTTAAGAACCGTGTTTTGTGGTTATATTTGGAACATCCTAGCAGGGATGTGAGAATCTCAACTCGTTTGGGTGTTGGTGGTTTTTTTCTTTTGTTATCGCGGCAGTTGTTTTTCAAGAGCTTGGGGTGATTTTTTTTTTTTCTTGTAAAAGTAAAATTACTTGGAATGCAAAAGTAGAAGATTTTGTGACATGTTTTCGTAGCTCCAGAGAAAAACACATCTTTGAGTTCCCAGCTTGTCAGAGGAGTGAGGTGTGGTCCAGCATGTGCCCTGTGCTCTCAGGGGCTCTGGATCACATTTTTTGTAGGATTTAAGTCTGAACTTGCTCAAGAAGATGCTGTCCTCTTTTTGTCTTCCTGATCTTTGTCCCCTTTTCTGGTGTGGGGTATTCACACATCACCCTCATGCCTCCTGACTGTGCAGATTCACCTGAGCGAGCTCCAAATCATCCCCAGTAGGACAAGGTGAGTGAAAAAAACCCCAAAAAGCAGCCAACAAAACCTGGACCAAGTGGTTTAAGGTTGTTTCAGACAGGCTGTTGGGGTTGTGGGTGAGCCCCCAGGCCTTGCTGCATGCCTGGCTCTGTGGGGAACATGCTGCTCCTCGGACATGAGCACAGAATTCCAGGCACACTTTGGGTCTCTGGCCAAAATCCTAATCCTACAGCCTCACACGACCATACATCACGGGCAGACCTGCTAAAACAGGAGAGCAAAGAGGAGCAAAGAGGGGAAATCTGAGTGCTGGCTACCACAACAGAAGTGGTGTCTGGATGGTCGCTGCATGTGGGCTGTGCCACAGGAGGGAGGGTGACAGCACCCAGCAGACATCACAAAGAAGAGAACCCTTGGTCAAAGGCTACAGGGTCCTGAAACCCTGCTCCAAACAGGGATTGATGTGGTCCAGTGCAGCCAGCTGGGCCAGTTCTGCTTCAGCAAATCCCTGCCATGGCCAGGCAGGTGACAGGGCCAGGGTCCCCTGAGCCTGTGACAGAGACAGGCTTTGTCAGGCTGCCAGTGACCTGCCCCCGGGCTCTGCCTGCTGCCCAGGCATCCAGGAGGAGGAGGAGGAGGGTGGAGGATTTGTCCCATTCTCTGCTCTCTGAGAGAACCAGGGAGCAGCCTGGGCACAGCCTGTGGGTTTGCTGCAAAGGCAGAGTTTCAGGAGCAGGATGTTCCTGCCCTTGGGGTCTTCAGGCAGGTCCCCAGCCCAAAGTTTTATGTTTCTGTTCCAGGTACTTTGTTCCTTCTCATTGATTTGCTTTTCAGCTGTACTGGCCAGAGAGCTCATTAGGAGAAGGGGCTGCAAACTCAATTCCTCACCCCCCCAGGCAAAGGAATGGCTCAAATCTTCAGGTTTGCATCCTTCCTTCCTCCCCTGAAGGGATGCTGAGGTGGAAGCTCTCTCTGGCTGAGCTGGTCATAGAGGACACTGTGTCCAGGATGTTTAGGTCTCAGTTTAATTCAGTGTACATTTGGCTGAGTCAAGGCAAGGATCACAAGATGATCAGGCTCAGCCTCCTTTGTACACTAAAACACAGAGATTTCCAAACTCACTGCTTCGACTGTGGAGGATTTCTTGTGGAGGAGCAATCTCATAAAGGAAATGCTGACAGCTGTATCCACTGGTTAATTTAAAACTCAGCTGGAACAAGACCTGAGCAAAATATTATTGTGAAGTGACTCTCATTCGCTGTTGTTCCATTACTGAAGCAACAAGTCCTACCACAGGCTGCCCTCCCTGTGTCCTTGTACCCTGACTTAATTTCCCTCTTGGCTGCTGCAGTAATAATATCCTTCTGCACCAGAACATCCCCCCTCCTGCTCTGAGCCTGCTCTTGCTGGCACATTTTGCATACACAGATCCTTTCCTTCAGAAGGGCTGTGGGATACCTCAAGGTTTCTTGGACACCTGATTTGGCAGCTCCCTTCCATCCCCACCCTCACAGCTCATGGTGGCTGGCAAAAAAAAAAGCTGCCAGCCTCTTCTCCTGCTTTTCCTGCCCAGCAGTGAGGCTCAGCTCTCTTCACAGCTGGGTTTAGGTTCTTTGGGGAGCAATTGAGAGGGTTCCCAACCCCATTCCTTCCCCCTTCGCTCCCTGTCTCCCTAGAACTGTCCCACCTGCCAGGGTCATTTCCCCCAAATAAAGGAACCTGACTGAGACACTCCTCTCCCAATCTCTGCAGCAGCTGCTTAACATAACAGCATTTTCTGTTCTAAATCCTATGACTTCCATGTCTTTCTCATGCTTTCATTCAGCAAAAAAGGCTCTTTATAACCCAGAACTAGGAAAGCGGGAAACTTTGCCTTTGTTTTTAGAATTAACAAGTCTTTCTTCCAAGTGATTTTGTACAATATATGCTTTATAGTTCTCTATGCCCTCCATGCCTTATTTTATGCTAATAGTTCCCTAAGTATTATTAATTAGATTTTTTTTAAGTAAGAGAAAGTTCTTGAAAGTTAATTAAAAGTTCCACACAGTAATTGTGCAAAAGTAGCTTTTCCGTTCTAAAAATTAAACCTCCATAATTAAAATCCGATATTCATTTAAAGATTCAAATGGGGTGTTTATGACTCATTTGTTTTTATTTATTTTTTTGCCACTTTGGGAGTGTAATTGCTCCAGCAGAGGAAAATCAATTCCAGCCCTGGTGCTTCCATGCCTCTGTCCCCTCTCTGGAAATAAGACACTCCCCTCACCCTGATTATGTCATCCAGAGAATGACTGAGTCAGGAATGGAGGGACAGGGACTCGTGTTTGCACATATCTTGATCTCTTCCCTAACAGCCTGTCACATTTTTTCTTTCCCTGGGATGTAAAAAATTTGTTGTCTTGTTATCTCAAGGCTGGAATATAGATTTCAGAAGCTTATCAGCATCTCATATTTGCCAGCAAGAGGCTACTTACTGCACATTCAAATAACACCCAGGCTGGAAATCGAAACATAACAGCTTGGCAGATCCAAAGGAGTTTTGGGAGGAGAGTTGGGGTGTAAATCCCAAGGGACTCCACCACAGTGTGTCTGTCAGTGGGAGGCTTGGATCTTTCCCTTGGCCCTGGTGCTCTGGATGGATGGAAGGGGAGAAAACCCCATGGCCAGGGCTGTGTTTCTGTGTTGTTTCTGCCACTGGAGTGCTCAAAGAGATGTGGAAGAAGGAGGGTCAAGCTTTTCAAAAGTGAATTTTGTGTAATGATCCAATTCAGACACCAGGCAAGGGACGTGATTTTCCTACTTTGCAATTCATGCCCACCAAGCCTGCTCAAGGAAGCCCAGGTGGCTGTGCATGCTCAGGGATGTCTTTGGAGTCCCTTAAAAATCCAAGTGTAACACCCTACTGCAAAAATCCAATGTCCAAGCCCAGGCAACGTCCTCCAATTAATGATAATTAATTACCACCTCCCTGTTTTGGCTCTAGAAGTGTCCCAGCCTTAGTGGCGAAGTCACCCCTTCATGTAGAGAGCAAGGGGAGAACCAGCTCAGGTAGGTCTTGTGTGTTCCAGAGCTCCGTGCTAAGTAGATGTACATCATTATCATAAAGTTATTAATTATTGTGCTCAGCAGATATCACCCATTCCTCTCGGAATGGCTTTTGCCTCTCTGAAATGCACAGCATGCCAATAGAACAAGAGAGTGGTGTAATAACCGGCATATAATTAATAATTATCAATAACGAGTGCATAATCAAGAGAGAACACCTCGTGCTGTGTTTAGGAAATGGCTGGGTCCCTCTTTGGGCCACAGGGTTATTAGGAGCTATTTTTACTGAACAACTATTTTGGGAGCACCAGAGTCACAAGAAGGAGAAGGAAATTTTTCTTAAAATCTAAAAGGCGTCAATAGGAAAGAATTGAAAAGTTTTAAAACCTGGAAACATTTAGGTCAACTGCACAAACAAAGGCTTTAGCAGCAGAGAGAGTGCTGTGATCAAACAGCAAACTCCAGTAATACAAGTGTCACCCACAGAAATAATCAAGAATAAACAAAATCCTTGTTGAATTAGCACAGAGGGAGAGCTCATTTGTCCTTGGGCTGGGCGAGAGGAGGAACTTTTCCAAGGATATTACTGTTACAAGGCAGCAGAGCAGCACACTGAGCCCCTCGCCAAGGGAAGGGCTCTTCTTGTGGCAGCTCTCTAGGATGGGATGTGAGAGTGCTGCAGGAGACTCCCAGAGAAAGGAGCTTAGGGTCAGAGCAGATGGTTCCTGATCCAGGAAAACACAAACCACACCATCCCCCTGATGCCTTTTGGGACTACCTAAAACCAGAGGGCAGACAGAAGGAAGGCAATAAAAAGCAGTTCTGTTTATTGAAGGCCCTTCAGGTACATTTGGGGCAGACAAAGCCCCCAGGGGCTGCACCCAAAATGGACGATGGCTCACGGGTTTCACACTTTTATAAGTTTGGGCCATTGGCACTTTGGGGTTCATCTTCCAATTCCAGCCGCAGGTAATGAAGTCATTTAGCCCAGGTTTGCTGCCCCCAAGTCACTTTTGTTTCCATCTCTGGGGCCTGGGGCAGGGAGGTGCCCTTGGCTGCCAGGCCTGGAGAGGAATTGCTGTGTGTGAGCCCAGTGGGGCAGCAGCAGCTGGCACTGAGTGTGGGGTTTGGAGTTACACACTCAGCAACTGCAGGGCTGCAAACAGAGGGAAAATATAAAAGCTAAAACCCTAAGGCATGGCTCTGCTCCTGGGGAGGTGCACAGCAGCTGCCAGCACCATCCTGAGCTGGCACAGGAGCCACCTGTGCCTGCTCAGCCCTGGTGAAATGCTGGGTGTTCATTTGCCCTGGAAACTGCCTTGTGTCCCCTTGGCTCTGGTGCTGGCTGGACCTGGGCTGAACCCAAACACTCCAGGGCAATGGCAGAGGCATTTTAGCCCAAATCAGTGCAAATCCCTGCAGCAGAACCCAGAGAGGTAGACTGGGACTTACTACACCAAACTTTAGCCCTTTCAGGGCTGCATTTGCCTCCAGAAATGCCTCCAGAGAGTGGCAGCTGTCCCCAGAGAGAGTCGGCAGAGGTACTTCAGGACTGGACACTGATTTTTGAGCATCACATTCAGGTCTGTTGAATTAAAATCCTTAAAATCCTTAAAATCCCTCCCTAGGTGATTTTGGAAAAGTCACTTCATAGCCTCAGACTTGAGGACATCTCAGTGAGGCTGATAATTCTAAATTTTGAAAGAGATAATAACCATTCCTGAATATTAACCACTGTGCACCAAGGACTCTGATAAAGACAATTACAGAAATAAACCACTAGTTGATAACCAAATGCAAAAAAGGAAAAATAATAAAAAAAGAAGTTATTATTCCCCTGGCATTATCTCTGTGCTCTGAACCAGTACATTTTAAGGCAATCTGAGCTGAAAATATGAAGACATAGCTGTCCTTATAAACAAGGATATTTCAGTCAATAGATAGAAAGCTCTAAAGGGTTCCAGCTTTGCTGAAGCACTGTGAGACTGAAGATTGAAAGAGGTAGGGAGAATTAATTAGACTTCTGATATTATCCTGGTAAATAAAAGTAATAAGCAAATCTCTGAAGAGGAAGACCTGATTCATATTCAAACATTTACAGAATAAACAGCTGCTGATTCTCCTATCTAGCCCAGTCCTTATCCTTTAAGGCTGCAATAAGTGACCTCTTAATCCCAGGCAAAAGACTGTACGAGCATGTGGAATTGAAAAAGAAAGCATATTTCCTTCACTATTCCAATTTCCACTCAATTTCAGTATAAAGTTGTTTGTGTCTCTTTTTTATTTTAATTTTTTTTTAGGTCCCTCCAGCAACGAGCTTTTGATGATGAGATTTTGTGCATCTGAACACTTTTGCAGCTTTTTTCCCCCCTTCTCTAAATATGAGCACTGCAGTCCTTCAGCTGGGTTATATCTCCATTGTACTGGCTGTGCTCTTAAAGCACTTATAGCAGTAATTTCTGGGCATGATGGACAGACTCAGCAATAACCTGATCCTGCAATGCACTGAATAAACCCTTTAGCATTTAGCACATGGACACTAATGTGCTGGGAAGTAATTGCTTAGAGGTTCCCAGCTTCAATATAATAATGCAGGGATTGCATTTATACAGCGGACAGCAGAGGAAAAAGAATTATTATTGGCCAAACTTCCTCTCTCCCATTTTTATTAGCTCAGTAGGAGAGAGGCGAAGGTAAACTCGAGGTGATCCCAGGTTCCCATGTCCCCTGAGCATCAGGGGCTGTGTGTGGATGCTAAAAACATGGAGAAATTCCACTGGCTTCAGCCCATTTACTCTGATTTTACACCCGCATTCCTGAGAGAAGGGCCTGGCCATTAATATCCTTCTTCACTACAGTAATGCTGAAACGAGTGAAAGATTAAAAAGCCAATGCTGGCTTGGCAAAAAAAGTTTAAAAAAAAAAAAGAGTAGCTTTACAGTAAATACATAAACATGCAGGCAACAATTCCCTGGGTGAGCTCAGCTTAAAAAAAGCTCTGTGGAGTTAGCAGGAGAACAAACTCTGTGGAAGCACCAAAGTTTTGTATTTCCACTTATGTGAGTATTTACTCCAGCCCTCATCAACATTTCTCTGCCTAAATAGCATTTATAAATTAAAGATGCCTAAACTTTAAATGAAAACTAATTTAGGTATTTATTATTAAAAACTTTTTTCCCTGGACACTTTGGGCTCATAAACTAGTATTAAACAGTTTTGCTGTATTTTTGCCATCACTTTTCCCCTTTCCTAAGCACTGCAAATGGCTCCTTAGCAGCACACAGAGTGGGACCACCTTTAGGATACAGAAATGCTGCTTGAAGACAATTCCTTTTTAAAATAATTGACTTCAGAGCTATCAAAAAAAAAAAAGAATTATTCAGAAGGCCAAAATAAAATAAAAAGAACAGCTTTCCCAATCTATTATTAATACCAATAAATGGGAGCTGGCAGATTTAAAAGCCAAGATGTAATGCATTTTCCTGGAGCAGTGAGCCTTTAAACAAGTTCAAATTATTGAGATTGTGTAGTAAAAACTGGTAAAACGAAATATCTTTTCAGAGAGGATAATAAAGATGGGGTATATTAACATGCCCTTCCTGGGGAGCAGGGGGACAGAGGTGCCATTGGCTGCTGTGCTTTATGGGCTGGGCTGGGCAAGGCTGGCAGGTGACTTCATCCTTCAGCTCCCTGCTGCAGCCTGGGAATTTGGTGATGGGAATGAGGGAGAGCCATGGCCCTGCTCCTGAAAGGTCTCTCTGAGGAGGCTTTTTATCCAGTGCCTTCAAGTGGGATATTTCCTCTGCCTGGATGGTGGGCTGAGCCTTCCCCTGATGCCTTAGGATTTTAGCTTTTATATTTTCCCTCTGTTTGCAGCCCTGCAGTTGCTGAGTGTGTAACTCCAAACCCCACACTCAGTGCCAGCTGCTGCTGCCCCACTGGGCTCACACACAGCAATTCCTCTCCAGGCCTGGCAGCCAAGGGCACCTCCCTGCCCCAGGCCCCAGGGATGGAAACAAAAGTGACTTGGGGGCAGCAAACCTGGGCTCAATGACTTCATTACCTGCGGCTGGAATTGGAAGATGAACCCCAAAGTGCCAATGGCCCAAACTTATAAAAGTGTGAAACCCGTGAGCCATCGTCCATTTTGGGTGCAGCCCCTGGGGGCTTCCTCTGCCCCAAATGTACCTGAAGGGCCTTCAATAAACAGAACAGCTTTTTATTGCCTTCCTTCTGTCTGCCCTCTGGTTTTGGGCAGTCCCTAAAGGCACCAGCCTGGTGCCTCAGCAGGGCTGCATTGTGCTGTTAGTGCCTGCTGCTCCAAGGAGTGGGAGCAGCCCCTTGAAGGAATGGAGGGAATGGGGAACAAAGGGGAACCTGAGCCCTGGCCCTGCTCCTGGGCCCTGCCACAAAGCAGGAGCTCAACCTGGCACTGCCTCCCCAGGGAAACTGAGGAGAAGGATCAGGGCACTGGGACACCCCAAGGACTTGGAATTTAAGTCTTGTTAATCCAAAAGCTGTCAGAAGGACCAAGGCAGCCAAGGGCTTGGGAAGGTCTTGCCCAAGCTGCCCCAGGAACGGCTGAAGGATGGCAGAGGATGCTGTGGGGCCAGGCAGGAAGATGGCAGCAGTGGGATGGGAAGGGGCTGCTGGCAGGGGGGAGCCCAGCTGCCAGCCACAGCAGCCTGTGTTTGTCACTCAGCACCTCTGCCCTGTCACACTCTCAAATGCAAACTCTCCATTCGCCAGTGTCCCCAGGTATCTTGGCAATTTCTTACCCTCAAGTTAGTTTAAATGTAATTTATCTCTAAGAACATCTTTTATTTTAGCTCCTGCAGTCCCCATATCTTTGTGATTCTCAGTAGAGACTGCTGCGACCCACTTTCCTGCTGGCCTCACTCAATTCAGTTTTGTTGTTTCAGTAGAGGACAATCTCTCCTAGCTGAAGTGTCCAGCTGAGAATGTCCCTACCCCTCCTTTGGGCATGTATGAACCTGAGATCACCAGGTAAAGGGAGGTACCAAACCTAAGCAGCTGAAGTTTGGCAAGAAGTGCCCACTATTATCCCTGGGAAAGTGAGACACCTGCTCTGAAATGTGACTGCTTGTGAAAATTGTACCTGTGGTTGCACAGGGAGCCTTCCTGCTGGCTCTGAGAAAATGAAATCCGTGCCTCTGACTTTAAAGACTTTTTTTAAAAAAAAATATATTTCCTCAGTTATTAATTTTTATTATTATTATTTTTATTTATTTTAGTATCCTTTATGAACTGGCATCCTGCTGCAAGTTTCTGCTCCAGTTTCACCTCCCCCTTGGGCAGATGCAGCACCACCACACTTGGTGGTGCTCAAGGCAGAGGGTCAGCTCAGCTGCAGCAGCTCCTTCAGCTGCATCCGGGATGTGGAGTTTGCCACGAGCATCCTCCCTCTGCTTCCCGAGCTGCTCAGCTGCATGTTAAGAGCAAAACCAGCAATAATACATCTGTAACTGCTTGGGGAAAGAACGTTTTAAAGGTAAAGAAAGAGATTTAAGAAAGTGAGAAAAAATGAGCAGAGATAAGGCTGAGACAGTGCCAAAGAGATGGAATATACATCTCAGAGAAAATCTAAAAGCAGATCATTACCCAAAAAATCCTAGCTGTAAGCAAAGGTTTGTAGTGCAGAAGGAATATTTACCCACCAAGCTTTTGATGGTCTTTCTATTTCTATTTCTTTTTCTTCCACCTGGGAATAATTTCATTCAGAGGATGGAGGTGGGGGCTTTGGAGGTGGTGGTGGCTGGATCTGGTGTCTGATCCTAATCCTGCCCCTGCTCTGTGGGGCTCCCTGGCTCATTTGCCCCTCTGCCCTGGGGGACTGGGGGCTGCTGTGCTGGGAGCTGCACACCCCCGAGGGTTTGTGCACACGGGAAAGCATTTGGATAACCAAAGAGGAGCTGTTTGGGGTGATACTCAAAGTCTCTTTGAGCATCTCCTCCCTAACAGTGGGTGCTTTGAGCAGGGTATTTACAGAGTGCTCCCACTACTGCCTTAGCCCTTGGCTGCTCAGGGGCCTCTTTGACCCAGAAAAAGGATTTTGTGTTAAAAAGCAAGAGATGGGCTGTGAATTTCAATTCTGTGGCATCTTTTCTTTTGCAGTTGGCATGCCTTATTCCTGTTTAGTTTAGCTCACTTTCAAGCAGATTAAACTAAACTGGTACACAGCACTCTTATTATAAGTGCTCACAGAGAGAGCTATTCAGGAATAATTATTCTGATTTAAACATTTCTGAATAATTCCATGCAAAGGCAAGTCCTGAACAGAGAGACAGTGGGTGGATGTGGCACACAGATGGGGGAGCACAAGGAGCTGTAATACAGTGTACGAGCGGTCGTGCTGGAGTCTGATTTCCAAATGCGAGCACATCCAGTCAGGAGCAGAAACCCTCCAGGTGATCAATGCATCCAATGGAAACTGAGGTGCTCCTGGTGGATTCTGACCATTCAATGTGCCCAGCTGAATGAGGCACAGAGCAAATACTCCCCCAAAATAATTTAGCAAATAGGTTTGAATAATAAACACAATCCAGAGAAATCTGCTAATGGACCATTTGCAAACAGAAAGAAGGAGCAGCATTCTTTTAATGAGTGATCCATTATGAGTTGTTCTCACAGCTCTAATTAACATTAAGATTCCTAATTTTGCTAGGAAGCCTTACTGTAAGGATACTTTATGATTCCTTTGCATTTTTCACCTCCTCTGAGCTCTTCCAGACATTCAGGAAGAACCCCCCACCAGCCTCCTTTGGAAGTGTCTTCATTTAGCAGGGGATGAAATAGGGACACAACAAATAATTTGGTGTTTTTCACCTTCCACTCCTTCACAGGAAAGTGCACATCAGCCTCTGCCACTGTTGTTTGTGACAATTTGGGCAGTTTTTACACTGATGCAAAACAGCTCTGCAGGTGAGCGAAAGTGGTGATTTAGAGTATGCTTGAGTGTCACAGGGACATGAGATTTGTCCTTCATATCTTGTTTGGTGGTGGATTTCTTTAGCTGTAATGGCAAAATGATCACTGTAATGCTTCAAGTCCAAATTTTCAATGATATTTTGGCCATGGAAAACACAAAATATGTGCCCCAATGGCCATGGCAACATAGCACAATACTAGAGTTGAAAATAAGTTCAAGGTAAAATAGAATTTTTCCATTTTTTTATGTATACAAAACAAGTGTATCCACCTGTATTCTTTTTACCACTGCTTTCCTGCAAACACAGAAGTCTCAGTGTGCAACAAATTCTCTCTTTTTGCAAATATTTAACTAAAGCAGTGATACCTTTTTAGTGACAGTATTCCCAACAATGGGAGCTGCTCATTTTTGGTCTGGAATTACAGTGAGAGTTATGAGTCAGCATTATCCACTTATTATATTGGGAGGAGGCTCCTACATTGCTATTTGAGCACGAAGATTTACACCACAGCCAAAATCAAATATGTAGAGAACACTGAGGTTAAAGACAGCCTTAATTCTGGCTTTATGGAAATTAAATGTTAGGGGTTTTCATTACAGACGAGCTGGGCTAAAAATGAATCCTCATTAACAGAATGCTGTGATATACGGTTACATCTTCCTTGTTGGCCAGAATGTGCCATCTCTGAATTTAGCTCAACAATTTCATATGGCATTTTCCTGCTCCCTCCTCCTCCTTCACAGTTCAAGAACAGGAATAGCTCTTACAGAAGGACAGAAGTTGTTTTTCATTAAAGTATCATAGTTTAGGGAAAAAACCCAACCTGATTCATCTCCTCTCCCTGCATGTCATTAAACACACTCAGCGTGCAGCATCTCAGGTGCCTCGCAGGTGACATCCTCACCATCTTCAAAATCAAGTTTGCTGCTTCCCTCAGCTCTCAGCTCCTGGCTCACCAGCACTTCTCTCCTGCCTTCTCATTTCCAAATCAAACACATCTTTATTAACCTCTGACTTTCCAGAGTAAAGCCCGAGGTTTCCCTGGGGAAATAAAAATCAAAGCCATGCCATTATTGAAGAAATATGTACAGCTGATTAAAACAAAAGCACAATCTCAGAGAAAACCAAGGAGAAAAGGTCAGAAAACTTTAAAACCTGGGTGTGCACAGAGTCACAGTCTACCTGAGCAACAGCCTTATTACACACACAGCTGCCTGACAGGGAAGTGGAGGTGATTAATTCTGTGAGATAGGATGGAGCCTGAAGGTTATGATTTGTAACTATCAAATACCTATCCATGTAATACTTTAATGGATTTTATCCCTTGGCAAATCTGGGGCTCTATCCTTGCTGGGGACTTGCAGCACAGTTGTGATGCAGCTTCGTGAACGGTACCAATTAAGAAACAAAAGACTTCCCAGAAGAGACAGCATTTAGAGACCCAAAACAATTCAGGCAGAAGTCTTTTCCCTGGGCTACTGAGGCAGAGCCATCAGGAGATTGCATTCAAGCCTTACCTGCAAATTGAAATTATACAGAACCGCTGTCCTTCCCCCTAGACTTAGAAAAAGTACAAGGGCAGAATGTAGCTGTCAAGGATGGAAACTTTTTCACGTTGTCATCATCTTCATGGATACTTGGTAGCATGCATGAAATCCAGGCAAGGCTGCGCAGCCACTGCTGCCTTTTCAACACACTGGGAATTTTAGGTGAATGTGGAGAGCCTCCATCCCTCACCTGTAAAACATGGTTGTATGCTCCAACTTTGGATTGGCAATGCCTCTGCCCAAATTAAGCTGCAAACCAGACCATAATCCCATGTCAATAGTATGGATTTTATTTGACAGTAAATATGAGAGAGTAAAAGCAGGAGAAAGAAATAGAAAAGAGGTGGGGTGGACAGAAAGAGAGTGACAGAGACAGATTAAAGAGAATATCACCACTCTGTGGATCTCACCAGTGTCCCAATGATCCTCTCCAGCTGGTCTTCTTGGTGGTGAGAGTCTGCTGAACTCACAGAATCCAATGGATTAATATCTGCTCAGGCCAGGTGGGAATGCCCAGGTACCTCCCCTGTGGGGGACAGCTGGACACTCTTGCAGCAGACTCTGGGTCTGTTGCACCACCTTGTGTCACATGCAGTGCTGTGGTGCAAGGCCTCAGGAATGGGTCTGGGGAGCACTTTGGGGTTTTTTCGTGGGTTGAGGCACCCACATGGCAGTGTGCTGTGGATGGTGCCAGGGTTTGGGGTTGCACAGCTGGGCTGAGTTGTGTAAGGCAGGATGGGTGCTCAGTGCCTCTGAGCAGAGGTTGCACCATACACCCAAAGCCTCCTCCCCTGCTCTTGGTTTGGGGAGAGCCTTTGTAAACCTGGCCTCTGCGGGCTGAGGTCTCCCCTGCCCCAAGCCCAGCCAGAGATGATTCTCAGCACAGCTGCTGGGTTTGGCTTTCTTGTGCATGCATTCTTCTCCCTTGGCCTGAGATGACTGAACAATAGTGTCCTCTTTATCTTATCCAGGTGGCTTCACTCTCAGGCCTCTCCAAGGACCGTGGGCTTCTGTAGTTGTAGCTTCTTTAATGAGTTTTTGCTGTAATGGGCAGAACTTTTCATAACAATGGTTAAGGCATGAACCATTTCAGTCCCTGACAAAGCAATTGTAACAAGGAAGGCAAAGCATGAATTCAACGTCTTAACTTCAGTACACATCAGCATTTCCAGCTGGGAAAGCCTTTATTGCTCACTCTGGGACCAAACACCACAGGGCTCAGGTCAGTGCACAGGCAGAAACCTTTCATAGCACCAGAGTTGTTTTAATTCCTTCCCATTTTGCTGGGATATTCCAGCAACCGATGTTGGGAGGCACTGGTGTCTCTGCTGCCGTTCTCCTCTTGCTGTAATTCTGCAAGGAGGGACTGAAGCTGACAGGAGCTGCGGCTCTGAGGGCTTGTCACCCATGGCAGCCCCAGGACTGGCACCTGGATTGCTGTGGATGAGTTGTGGACATGATTTTCTGAGCCTGAGAGAGTTTTCAGCCTGGCAGGGGCTGATCTGTTCCCAAGGGAAAATCTTTTGGGAAACTTCTCTTTCAAGGAGTGTTTTTGTAAATAGGTTTTGGTTCTCAAAACAAAGTCACACACATGTTCTGAATGTGGTTTTCTCTTGTTCCACCCATGGCACCAGAGAGGTTCCTTTGGGCAGTCATGTTAACCTGGATCAGAACACCTGATAGAAAGGGTTGCAAGCCCCAAATAAAGGTTTCTGCCTCATTGGGATCAAACCTCTCTGTTGTGGTTTGAATCCACACTTCTGTTTGTGTCCACTAGTGACAAAGAGTGGCCTGTCTGAACCTGCCCAGTGAGGACAGGCTCCTCCAGGACAGTGTCCCTCCTGTCCTGTGCTCAGATCCCAACAGGACCCGATGTCCCCCAGCTCAGACGCTGCAGGCAGTGGTGCAGAAGCACAGTCCCAGTGTTCCCATATCCTTGTGCCTGTAGCTGGGATCTGACTTGTGAGAAAAGGGAAGAAATCTCCCCTGGCTGCCCCTCCCCAGCTCCTGCCCTGGGTCCCTGCGCTCCTGCGCTGCTTGGCTGAGTCCTGGCTGAGCCTCCCCTCCTGGCTGAACTGCCGTGCTAAATCAGGATTAAACTACAGTCTCTGCTGCATCATAAAACCTTTAGCTCTTTAGCACCAGTGGAGAGGCAATACCACTCTCAGCCTCATCAGGAATGGTTTCCTCTTACAGATGTTCACTGACCGAAACTCCCCACAGCCTCTTCCCTCCCCTGCTCGCTGCAGCCAGCCAGCGCTGCACTGCGAGGACAAGTGTTGCTAGAAAGAAGAAGTTGTTTTTTTTTTAATTTTTAAATAAAATAGACAACAGTCCATAAATCTAGTCCTCCTGCCTGATCATTGCTCCCCTCTGTTTCCCTCCAACATTGTCAGAAAGTGGCTCTTGGAACAACCTCTTAAAAATGTATCGGCGAGAAGAAGGGAAATTGTTCTCAGTGACAACAAAGCTGTACACATATTTGTATATTTATTCTGAAGATCAAATTGATAACAACAGGTCCCTTCATGGCTGCTGATTTATCTGCTGAGCAGGTATCTGTGCCGTATGCAGCGCATGGCCATAACTGTCATGGCTGATCCAGGGATAAGATGAATAACCTCTACAGATTCCAGGTACAAGTAGGAAAATGTAATCATAACTCACTTTAGAACCAAGTGATACATATTTATACTTTGCCTATCACAGACTAGCAAGCCTTTCCCTTTTATTTTGCATTCATGGACCTGTGATGCACATCAATCTTTTTTTCAGTTTGTTAATATTGTTGTCACTCAACTGAAATTTATTATCACATGACTTATGGTTGGGAGACAGTTTCATCTGAGGAATATTCACTTAATTTTCCATATTCAAATTTCCTCTCCTGGCTTGACTCTGCAACACAAAGTCTGAGACTTTGGTCGGTTCTAACCTATTCTCCCAAACTAGCAGCAGTAAATGTCACAATATTTATAAACTGAACACGAGCAGAAGTCAAAGTAGCAAAATAACATGGATATAAAATCCTAATCAGCCTCAGATGCTTTAATGAATGGACTCAAATGCCTGTGGGCTGTTTTCTCTGGGGAGAACTGGCCTTAAAGGACCCTCTTAGGTCATGATTTGCTTCCTCATGGTAAAAAGAAACTATTAAACACAGCAGCCCTGTGTGAAGGTCATAAGAAAAACAGCTTTGCCTACTTTGGGCAATTTTTTAGGACTTTAAATGCTTCTTGCACTTCCAGTCTCTCCATGTTTCCTCTGGATTTGATGCCTGAGTGCATAGCAGTGGGACTGGGCATGGGGACACCCCTCTGTCACCGTGGCCAAGCTGGCAGGGCTGGGCTCTCTGCACCCTCCTGCTTTGGGGACAAGGGTGACCCTGGGCAGGACCAGCTCCTCTGGGTAGGGTGAGGCCACATCTGCTGTGCCAGCACAAGGGCAGACCTGGCTGCTGCAGAGAAGTCTCCACTGTCAAACTTCACTGAGGGAAAAATTTAACTTTTCTTTCTTTCAATCTTTTTTTAGAGGTCATAAATATTTATGAAGAGCCTGTCAGTCATCTTTAGGGTTTCTGACTGAGTGTGTCACAAGAGAAGGGCTTTTATGATGATTTATAGTAAATTGCAGTAAATTGCTTTCCTGTCAGGGAGCACAGAGGAGTTACACCATGGCAGGGGGTGCAGGCAAGCCCCCCAGGATGGCAGCGATGCTCTGGGGTGAACTGCTCCCTGCCAGGGGGACACTGAGAAGCCTGGGCACTTCTCAAGTGTCACTTCAGTCCTCAAACCGCAACAAGTCATGGCTGGGAGAAACTCCCTCTTCTCAGGCTAAAATCACAGCAAATATTCCTAATCTGGCAGGTCAATCCTTTCCCTGGATTTCTCCAAGCTAAACATTCCCTGCACACAGAAGTGCAGCGCACACCAGCAGTCCCCTCAGGTATCACACACTGCTCCAACCCTCCTTTGACTGCATCCACCGGGAAACACTCTCAGATTCTCACACCAGCAGGATTACGGGCCTTGAAAGGATGTAGAAGTGGGTCTGACACATCAATGTAACAGCAAGTGCTTAAGAGACACTTTCTGCATGAAAAAGCAAATCAAGACAAAGCCAGGAGTGCTTTATTGCAGGTGTTTGAAGGAGACAGAGACTTCTGTAGAATCAAATAATAATAGAATGGACCTTAAAGATCCCATTTCAACCCCCCCCTAGTAATGAAAGACCCTCTCCCACATCCCTGTTGTCCCAAAGCATAACCAGCTCTTTCTCCCTGTCTCTCAATGACTCAGTCCTGGCCAGTTTGAAACAAATAAAAAAGTCAAGTACTATAAATTTTTGAACGTGCCCCAATTTCACCTGATTTTGCTGCTCATTATTGGGACTACAAAAGACTAAGGTAAAAACTATTGGCACCCCAAGACTGGAGCAAATCCTCCATGGATCCCATCTCATTAACATGTAGCACACCATTGCTTTTCCATCCCCACTCCAGAGCCTTGCTATTATTCTTTGGCTGATTCCATCACTTTATATTTTACTCATTAAACTGGGGGAAGAATGTCAGGTTCACATTTTGCCCAACAAGTAAGAACTGTGAAGATGGGAACTGCTCTTGCATTAATTGAATCAAGGATGACAGTTCAAGCAGCTTTAAGCCCCATAAATCTAGACAGGCTCCTGTCAGATAAAGTATCAATGTGCTTTATCAAACTTTGTCCATAGATTTATAGAGTGCTCAGGCCACAGATCTGTAGTTCCTCAATGTAATCACTTCAGCATTTTCTAGCTATGGTAGCCAAGCTCCATGTGAAATAATGGAATTTATTGACAGAGAAGCAGGCACTGCAATTTTGCTGTTGTTTAGAAAAATTGCCCATCAATGAAGTGCTGGTGGAGAAAGACAAAAGATATTACAGTAAGATGACTATCTCCTGACTCCTGCTGAATTGGTAGATGAGCCATTAGCTTCCAAGGAGGGAAAGGAGTGGCCACTCTTCCAGACAACTGCTCTGGCTTGTACTCAGAAACTGTACTGCTCCAAGATGATAAAAAATCCCAAATAAAATCAACTCCCAAACCTTAGACTTTTTCCAGTCTGCTGCATTGCTTCAGTCATAGGTTGCAAGTCAGAAGCCTGGGTTTTTTCAGTGTTGTTTTGGTTCAGCTATCACAATATTTAACCTTGTAATTACATAGGTTTGCCTTTGCACAATTCCTGTTCACATTTCACTGCTAAAATGTGTAACTACCATTGATCACATGAGGCAACTGTGTGTCTTCTTCCTCAGCCTCAGAGGATGCAGACTGTGCGAGTTCAGGAGCTCCTGTTGAAATGAGGCTGAATAGAAGCTCTTTTTTTTGCTCTGCTCTAAGTCCTCTGACTTAGAGCACTTGGTTTAAGGGAGGGAACAGAGGAGTCTTGCCAGGAATTCTTAACAGAAGAGGGTTTATAATTACCTCAGGTAGTGGGAATGCATGTTCATGTGGGCATCAATTTATAATGAGCTGTGCTCTTGAAGCATCCTTTTCGGAGACGGCTGCAGGAGCTGGCACATGGTGCAATGCTCTGGGAGCAGGATTTGGGGATCTTGCTGTGCTGAAGGTGACTGCAGGACAGGACTGCCAATGTTTCTCCAGATCACCTTGATTTCAGCAATTAGCATGGCCTCCCTCTGTAGTGACAGTCCTCAAAGAGCGCTCAAACTGTCTTGGAATCTTTCCTTAAAGAATTTCTGTTTTCCACCTGTCAACACCTGAGGGTGTTTCATGATTGAATGATGGCTCATGCTCAAGCCAGAGGAAGAGCCCCCCAAGAACACACCCATGCTGTTGTTGAAAAGCCCTGATCATGTCATCAGCACGTAATGATGCAGCTTGTCTCCCATTGGGCTCTATTAATCCTGCTTCCCTGGCATCCTTTGATGCCTATTCTTGCTCCAGTTGCTAGTGCAAGCTGCTCAGACAGGTCCACTGCCTGTGCTGCTGGATGGACACCTTGGGACTCCAGACAAGACTTTTCCTCCTTTATTTCCAAAATTACAGGGTTGATGCACAGGAACTGAAAGGCATTCCAGGTAAGCAGACACATCTCATCCCTCATTCTCCCCCGACACTGATAGCAAGACAGTGTCACTCGCTCATTAACTGCATCCTACTGCCAGATCACTTTGTGGGACACAGAGGTGGGAACGAGCTCTTGCTTCAGTGCTGCACTAACTCAGGCCTCCAGTGAAATCAGGGCTCTGTCGCTCCAGGCAAGATAAACTTGCTTGGAAATACTCCTGGCCTCAAGCACACACTGTTCAGGCAAAGAAAGGGAAGGTGGAAGGGGAAGCAGAAATCCTAAAGAAAGAAGTGACTTGCCTCAGGCTACAGGGGAGGTCAGTGGCACAGGCAGGGCCCAAGGAGCTTTCTGAATGCTATCCTGCTACCAGAGACCTTGACCTAAGAGATAGTCATGAATGAGGTAAAAGCAGTCTCGGGCCTGTGACTCTGGGCTGAGATGAATTCCTTACATTTACAAATGTCCTTTGATAGGACATTTTAAGTTGCACAAAATTCCTGTCCTTCTCCTCGTGCCTCGGTGACCCTTAGGGAGCAGAGGGGGATGTGCAGCAAAGGGCAGCCTGTGTGATGGAGGCAGGCAGAGACACAAAATGCTAGAATAAAGCATTGTGGTTTTGTGTCCTCAGCAAAACCCCAAATTCCAGCCCCAGCCACACTTGAGACATTCAGTCACAGACAATAAATAGCAGAGAGGAGCCTTGTGTAACTCTGTGGTGGAGTGGGGCAGGTACATCACACAGACAGGATGATTTCAGGCAGATAGCTCCTGTTGGGAGAGAATGTCTGGCTTGTAACATACCCCTGCAAATGGCCATTTCCCAGCTGGGAGGCCCCTTGGAAGCACACCTGTCCTGGCACTGTAGGATGTCATGCTTAAAAAGACATGGTGCAGCCAAGGCTGGGAGAGCTGCTCCAGCACTCACAAGGAAAGCCTGCTCTCACAAGGAAAGCCTGCTCTCACAAGAATTCCAGTCAGACTGAATTCTCCTATGGTTCAGGGAATGTGCACACAACCAAACTCCATGGATGTAAGGACAAGGCACAAGTGTCCTCTTGTGACCCTGCTGGGCTGGGCTGCTGTGCCCTAGTTCTGCCCTAAGGGGATGCACAGACCTTCCCCAGTGGTTTAAAGAGAGTAATTAAAAACCTGTTAGGAACCTTCTCAGGTGGGCACTTTTTGCGTCCCTGCAAAACTCCCACAGACTTTGGCAGTGGCAGTGTCCAGCTATGGAGCTGATAACACCCTCAGCCAGTGCCTTGTGGTAGTCTGGCTGTGTCATCATTTCCTTTAAAGCAACATTTTTTCTCCACTTACAATAAGTCAGCTTGTTCTCCTGCTTCAGCAGCAGCTGTAAACTCCAACTTTGTCCCTGCCTGAGCAGAGCAGTGACAGTGTGACATCCTGGGGGTGCTCAGCACAGCCCTGCAGGCACCACGCCAGCCCCAGGCAGTGTCACGACCCAGCTCTGAGTGACAGAGTGTTCCACAGCTCAGAAGGTATTTGCCATTTGGCCACACTTTCTGTGCTTTTCCTGATCATTCATGTTCCTGACCTGGCAGCAAGTGTGTGGTGCTTAGGTTTGAGAGAAAATTAGCAGCAAGTTCCTGGAAGCGCAGTCGAGTCATATTGTGCCTCACTGTTCCTGCTTAATGTGCCTGACCACTGGGAAAAAATACTGATGAAATTCTCACCAAGAAATCCACCAATTCTGATTTTATTCTGGTGAAAATGAATTTATCCCACCTCTCCTCCACCTGGTCATGGCAAAGCAAAGATGTCTTTCTACTTCTCCACCTCCCATGGCCTTGCTGAGTGGCACAGTGTAACTCCAGTATGATTTTGTCTCTGCTTTTCCCCATCTGCAAAGATGGTGGTGTTGGCATATGTCCATGCCACAGTGTGTGAGCCGCAACTGAGATATTGCCAGGATGATATTTATGCAAAGAAAAAAGGAGAGAAGATGCATCTGGGGAGAAATTTGGAGAGAAACAACATAGAACAAGTTAGTAAAATTCTGATAAAGGCAGTTACTTTTGTTCCTTACCAGACAGGAGGTTGCAATGTGGTTCCAGATGTTACTGCTGCTATCTTGGTTCCCAAGGTCTGTATTATCTTTGTCAAACACAAGAGCCAGAGCTTCTTCCCCTGTGGATAGTCCCAAAAAAGAACCCAAATTCCAAGAGGTGGAGCAAATGTTTTCTGAAGCACTGCTAGCCCAGGACAGCTCAAACCTCCATGTGAGTATCACAGGAGAAACTGCACCACTTATCTTTATGTGATTAAAGTTCCTTAGAATAAGGAATGGCCAACTCATGGCCATTCATTAGCCCAACATTCACTGAGCACATAAATTAATGTGAGGAAGTTGTGCAGCAGGAGTTAATTTCTCGATTTAGCTACAGCATATAACTGCTTCTCACACTTAATGGGTTTAAAAGGCAGAGTCCAAAATCCATATTGCAAAGAGCTCTTGCAGAACACAAGCAGTGCTGCCAGGCACAGGCACAAACTCACTCAAACGTGCAGCAGCTCCCTTCTGCTTTGTCATGACCCCAAATTAATTTCTACATTAACTGTGCGCTTCTTCCTAACCAGTCCAGCCTCTTAAAAGATTTGCTCCTGGCTGACAGGGGTAACTATGTGTCCCTAACCCTACTCCAGGCCTGGAATTACCAGCTGGATCTGTCCACCACTGTGCCCATATCCGTGACGCCTCTTGTGTGGCTCGGCTTCAGCACAAATTGGGGTTAAACATGATCCAAACAAAACAGGAAGCGTGCAGAGATTACAGGTTGTGACAGTGCAGAGAGGTTTGAGTTGGAAGACAGTTGATGCTGGAACAAAATTCAAAAGCTTAGGTCCCTTTCAACTTAATTTGTAAGTTTGCAACAGTGGAGGTGAGTTAATTCACCCCTGACAACTTTATTCAACAACCAATGTATAGTCCTTGAAAATGAAATAATGAGGAACAGTGATGTCTTGTATTTATTTTTAAGGGTATGAAAGACATCAGCCATCATCCAGCAGAGAATTGGATGGATTTCTGTAAGCAGAGACATGAGTAGAAACAACCAGATTCCCTGCTGGGGCAGGAACCCCTCAGAACTCAACTGGGAGATCATTTTGGGAAAAATGGCAATATTGCAGGACTGTCTGAGCCCAAAATTGCTGGAAAGAAACTGTGGAGAACACTACAATGATCATCAAAAATGTGATAGTAACACTTTGGCCAGTGGAAAGCCCTGGTCCTCCTCTCATGGAGGTTCTACATCAGTTTGGAATTGGCAGAACAGTGTGGGAGCAGGTGCCCATGACAGGAAAATCAGGCACAGTGCTCTGAGCTCTCCATGGGCTCTTATCTCTGGTATGAAATAATCTCTGAGCCTAACACAGGTCCTCCAGCCCCCTGGGCTCTCAGTCAAGTGAATATTAGCACATCTTCCCACAGGAAAATTCCCCTCTCCTACAT
The DNA here is from genome assembly GCA_013399455.1 of Anthoscopus minutus. NCBI lineage: Eukaryota > Metazoa > Chordata > Aves > Passeriformes > Paridae > Anthoscopus > Anthoscopus minutus. Next base: position 1,693,017 of record VWYI01038255.1, on the reverse strand, counting down.
AACATGGTTCTGGGGTAAATTTTATCCTCAATCGACCGTCCAGTTTTGGAGAACAGAAATAAAGTGAAATTTTATTTCTGTCTGTGAGGCTCTGCTCTGCCAATGCATGCTGTAGATATCTCTGATATGCTCCAGAGAACTCACAGGCTCATGGTGTTTGTTTCAATGTCCATGACATCATGGCACCGTACATGGAATAGCCACAGGTGCCAGGGAAAGAGCTCAGGAGAAAGAAGAGTTTGTGAGAGGGGGAAGGAAGGGTAGTAATCTAGACTTAACAAAGGTGTGATTCAGAAGTGCAAGTTGCAAATTTATATTAAAAAAAGAAGGTTAATTAGTGACAGCTAGACTGACCCTTTCATACTAAGTCACAACATCAATGCCCCACTCTTTTCCACAGAGCAGATCAAGCAAACTTGGTGTCCTGAACACATGGATTAAAGCAGAAAGATTTCCATTAATTTTTCTTTTTAAAGTAAAAAAAGAAAACAAAAAAAGTATATGACTTTAAAGGGGATTGGATAGATCAGGGGTCTGCTAATAGTTGTTCATCTTTCAAGGTCTCTGGCTTGATTGCAGACCGGGTCAATAGGGAGAAAAAAAGCCCTTGCCTTTAATGGCTGGGTAGGGATGGATGTGAAATGAACTGATGGCCTCAATCCAGTTCAGAGCAGACTTCACAAAAATACCTTAACCTGTCTTGCTTTTCTTTTTTTTTTTTTTAAAATATAAATATAGAATTTTAAGGAAGGAAAACCAAAGATTATTAAAATGCCCATTTGGGGCATCTCTTAGTCTGTTCCTACCTCTGCTCTGCAATTTCTCTCATGCAAATCACCTGGTCCCTCACAATCTCAGTTCTCTTTCTGTAAAACAGAGGTGACATTTCAGTGCCTGCAGTAAAAGCTAAACACCTCAACTGTGTGACCAGGATATGGAAGGCTTGGGTGCCCCCGCATCCCCAGGGGATCCCTGCCCCTCTGCCTTCACAGATCACCCATTTGCCTGGAGCTCAGGCAGCAGAACATTCCTGGGTGCTGCTTCAGAAAGTCTCAGTCCTCCAGGCCATCAATCAATCACCTTGCTCAAGCACTAAACGAGTTTAAGAGAGGGAAAAATAAAAAGTGGAGCCAAGAAAGAGCTAGATTTCATCATATGGGAAGACTGTGAGGGGGAATTTGCCTTTGAAGTACCTACAAGGGAATCTAATCAAGGCATTTACTATAAACAGAGAAAATCGATCACAGAATACTTTTAACATGTAAAACATGTCTCTGTTTGGACAGCTGAGATATCCCATTACTGCAAGTGACACCGCTGGATCAAGGGTCTACACAGTTTGAGAGAGCTGTAAATCAGCCCCAGACCTCTGGGCATAAAAACATTTACAGAATTGCTTTAAATTATTTATAAAGGGCCAAATTCAGCCCTGGGCAGAGCATGTCTTACATCAGGGCTAGGCTGATGCAGGTACAGGTGGGGCACATGGGGTTTGGAGGTGACACCTGCCTTAGGGGGTCTAATAGTTCTCCTCTGAGCAGGACCTGGCAGTGGGATTTGTGCAAACACATGCCCAAAAGCCATGGGGTAAATGCCAGTAGGGGCAATGAGAGCTCTGTGTGTTGTTACATCCCTGTGAGACACTTGTCCAAAACTTTGATGAACCAAAGGCAAAGATAACAGAGCAGGGAAAAATTTACAGATTAATGAGGATGAGTTTGAGGGCATAAGAGGTTGGATTTCACAATCATGGGTGGACTCTTCACTCACTGAATGCCAGCTCACAGCGGTGCTGGAAGCAGCTGGGGCCTCCCTTGCTCCCATCCCTAACCAGGATGACAAGGTTTAAAGGATCACAGTCATAAAAAAAACCCAACACATAACTTGTGCCTAGGGAAATGTTTTGTGGGGGGGAAACCAGAAAATAATTTCTTTAAATAGAAATCCTCCTATTGCAGCAGTAGCTACAAACAAAGCCAGCTCAGTTCTATCCAAGAAAACTGTGCCATGTTTCGTGCCTCAGGGGATGGGTTTGTCAGTGGTCAGCTTGAGAAGTTTGTTAGTGTTGTACACAATTATGCTGATGGTGCAGTCCCATCCCTAGAGGTGTCTAAGGAAGTCTTGGATGTGGCACTCAGTGCTCTGGGCTGGGTGAGCAGTCACAGGGTAGCACTCAATGACCTCAGAAGTCTTTTCCCACCTAAATGATTCCGTGATTCCGTGGCTCTGTGGTTTTCAGACTCTGAACAGATGGTTGGCAATAGGGTATAAAGTGACTTGGAGTGTTCACGAAGGGAAGTGGGATCATTTGGGGAAGCTGTCATTATTAATTAGCTATTTCCAGATCGGAGGAGCACAATTGACCTGCGCCACTTACCCACTGCACAAAACCACAGAAAGGTTCTCAAAACATAATAAGGTTAAACTGATGCCTTAGGATTTAGCTTTTATATTTTCCCTCTGTTTGCAGCCCTGCAGTTGCTGAGTGTGTAACTCCAAACCCCACACTCAGTGCCAGCTGCTGCTGCCCCACTGGGCTCACACACAGCAATTCCTCTCCAGGCCTGGCAGCCAAGGGCACCTCCCTGCCCCAGGCCCCAGAGATGGAAACAAAAGTGACTTGGGGGCAGCAAACCTGGGCTCAATGACTTCATTACCTGCGGCTGGAATTGGAAGATGAACCCCAAAGTGCCAATGGCCCAAACTTATAAAAGTGTGAAACCCGTGAGCCATCGTCCATTTTGGGTGCAGCCCCTGGGGGCTTCCTCTGCCCCAAATGTACCTGAAGAGCCTTGAATAAACAGAACTGCTTTTTATTGCCTTCCTTCTGTCTGCCCTCTGGTTTGAGGTAGTCCCAAAATGCATAAGAACCAATAATGAAGCAGTGCAGGAATGTGACCCACCCCAGTGCAGCGTTTGTGGGCTCCTGGGCCCGCTGGGTGACTCGAGCCCTCATGGAAGCAGGTTATGTGGTGGAGGTGGGAAGGAAGGAATACTGTGCAAATAATTGCTCCCAAACACACCTCACATTTTCCTTAGCTGATATGAGTATCAGTATGAGGGTTATGAGTATCAGGGTTATGTGGATAAAACTGGAGCTATTCAATGTCCTCAGAATGCTCCCATTAATTTGTGTGGCTGAACTCAGGCTGCAGATCTTGCTGAAGCAGGAGGTCATTAAAACAGACAGGGAGCCTGGATAAAACGAGAGGGACAGGCCCTTGACTAAACCTTGTTCACCACAGTGCTCTAGGAAGGTTTTGTCTCTTTCTCTGGGTCCCTTGCTAAAGATTTGCTGAAAAGGTGATGGAGAAAAGCAGCAATTGGCCATTAGTGCCAGGTGACACGGGGCAGGTGTGCAGCCTGCCATCAGCCCAGGGTTCAGCACAGCTCTGCCTCTGGCCTTGCCTCCTTCCTCAGGAAATGCCAGGAAATTCCTTTCCCTGCCTCCACACCCCCAATGGAAACTTTCAGGCAGCTGCTCAAGTTTTGCTGTTGACACTGTTGGGCTCCTTCCCAGAGATCCATGACATCCCCCAGGAAAACCTTGTGCTGCACTGAAAAAGTCACTTCTTGCTCCCGGGAGCTGATGTCAGTGCAGCATCCCCACAGAGCTGTCCCTGTGCTCTGAGCTGCCCCCCTGGAGCTGTGCTCACCTCGCAGGGGCAGGGACAGGGGACTGGAGAGCCCCTCATGGGTGTGGAACCAGCCCAGGCTGCCATCCCTGATGCTTTAATGAACCTCCTTAATGAGGATTCCCAGTCACCAAAAAACCCCGCCCTGCACCCCGCTTGCCTCCTGACGTGTGTGAAATACATGGCCATTGGTGGCCAAAGTCCTCCAAAGAAATACATTTATAACCTGACAGCTGGCACAGCTACACACCAAAAAGCAGTTCAGACTTAGTCAAGGATTATGATGGCATCAGTGGAAAAAGGCTTTGTTGTTTTAGAGTCTTAACCTTGTCTCAAGCCAAAATTAAC
>VWYI01038255.1:1660113-1689021 GCA_013399455.1 Anthoscopus minutus | reverse complement strand
TAACAAAAAAAAAAAAAAAAAAGAGAATAAAGAAAATCAATAAATCTAAAATTGTATTCCGCTGGGACAGATGGCAATGATATTAAATATATTGGCTTTTAGCCAAGTGCACTTTTAATGCAAGAATTGATGTCAGCAAAATAACCTTTTCTCCTTTTAAAAGCCCTCTCCTAGATGATTATTATCCACTAAAAAAAATTTAAAATAAAAGAAAAAGAAGAAAGGAAATAAAGGATATCTAGCTCAGAGATACATTAACAGATCACTCTGAGTAACAACCCAGCAGAGTTTATGGCACAAAACATGAAGCTTATTTAGAAAGCATTTGGTTGGGGTTGATAATGCACAACATCACCAGAGAGGCTGCACTGCCTGTGCCTGAGCTGTCTCCCTTCTCCTCCTAATTTAGTGTACAATTAAGACAATGTCTGTGAGATCTAAAGCAAGGACCTTCTTCCAGGGGGCTACTCCTAGATCTAGTTACTGCCAAGCCAGCAGTGATATCTCTCCCCAAATAAGCACCCAGGCCCTGCTGAGAGTCTCCTGATAAGAGGCACAATCCTGCCAGGTGCTGGGGATCTCCAGTCCCCATGAAATTCACTGGAGGATGAAGGTGCTTCTTGCACTGGGGAGGTGTCCAAGCCCAACACTCAGAGCTCAGCATCCCTCAGGATATGCTCCAAAGCACATTTCCATTCAGAATTAACAGCAAGTGAATTTATTTTCTTTCTTTTTTATTACAAGTGAATCAAATAAATGGACTGAGAGTTATTTCTCCCTTGAATATTTCTTGTGCTTTTGAAAGATTCCCATGGCAGACTGATTACTGTGGAATATTTATTTAATTTACTTATTTTCCAAATTTATGCTGCGTGTTCCTTCACTATTCTCTAGGTATACAGACGAGAAAAATATTCACATATCCTCTTTGAAATATACCGTGTCACAGACGTAGCCAAAGAAGAATGATGTGAAGGTGGAGAGGATGCTGAAAGGAAAGGCTGAGATATAAACTCAGCAATCCTGGGATCTTTCCACTGCTTGGAAAATGGGCTCAGTATAGAAGACCTTCCATTTCCTATGGAGAAATGAGGCACAGAACAAGGCTACAACCTTCCCAACATCTCTGGGCATTTGGAGCAGCATTAAGAGTACAGTCAAGGGGTCTCTACTCCAGAGTAATATCTCAAATCTTGGTTCTAGAAGCTGTGATCAGGGCCTCAGAAAATTCCCTGTGGCCAGCCTAGGAATTATCAGCCTTTTCCAGAGCTCTATTGCCAAACTGCTTTAAAAATCGAGCTATCTTTTAATTTTGCATTTGCTATGAAATGTGCAATTTTTTTGACTTTGTAGCATAATTAAGTCAATAGATATTTAAAATCCATGCTTGTGCCAATCATTGATTGTCAAAAAAGAAAGAAAAGCAGGCTAGCTTGGATATCTAAATACCTGTCCCTCAAAAAAAAAAAAAAAGAGAACCCTTAAAAACAGCCTTCAAGACCTACTCAGTTTAATTCTCTAGTAAATTTTCCTTTTTTTCCAGATAAAATTAGCAATGAGCCTATCGATTTTTTGTGTAGCTGGAAATGCATAGGTAGAGCTAAAATAAGGGTAAATAAAACATGATGGACTCTCAGGCTTAGAGAAAGAAAGTGCTCATAAATGCAGAAGTCCAGGAGCAGAACAGAGCCCGTGCAGGGCTCAGGCAGGAGGCCAAGGAGGTGACTGCACACTGTGAGCTGTTACCTGTGTCAAAAATCTCCAGGATTTCACTGAGTCTGAGCTTTCTTAAGCAAGACCTTCCATCAGGAAATGTACAGTTCTAGGCATCATTTATATGCCAGGAATTTCCCTAAATAGCATCTTGATCCTGCCTCTGCAAACAGAGGGACCAGGTGCACATGGGTGGTTTAGGCAAATTGGGTGACACAAGGTAATGCTGTTGGTTTAAATGATCTTTGATCAATGGCATTCATGGGAACATCTGGGTTTTTTTTGTCCTTAATGCCAGGAGGTGTTTTAATAGTTTTAGCACTCCAGTAGTTTTAAAATCAGTGGGCTGAGTCCAAGAAAATCAATATGAAAAGGAAACTCTTCCAAGTTCTTTGTGGAACTTAGAAAAGATGGCAAAACGATCCAAATCTTAGTGAGAGCTGGGACTCCTTGGCTCCACTGCACAATCACCTATTCCTTCCTCCTGAGGAGGGGGAGAGGCCACCTCTCTTTCCCCTTATCCTCAGTTATCCCACCTTCAAGGCTGATTTAAGAAGTAAGATGGTCTGTGGCACTGTGGTGCACGACAAAGAGGAGTTTGGGATGCAGTGAGAGTTCTTCCTCTGAGGCAGAGAAGCTTTTATCTGGGGTTTTGCAACTCTTTTTATAAAGTGTTCCCATACAGGTCAGCATGATTGGCCAAAGGAAGCACCTCTCTGGTCCCACTGGTGGAGCAAAAGAAAAACACATTCGGGACATCTGTTCTACCTTATTTGGAGAACTAAAATCTGTTTACAAAAAACACTCCTTGAAGAGAATTTTCTCAATGGATTTTTCCCTTGGGAACAACTCAGCTACTGAGAATATCATGTCCACAGGCCTGCGCCAGTGCAGTTGCATCAGGCTGATCATAAACAGGGTGACATTCAACACCTGAAGCAGTTAGTCCCAAACACAAAGGGTGTTAAAGATCTGAATCACCAACATGCACCAAAAGCAACAGCTACACTGTGTAACAAATCAAGCCTTAAAATTGTATGGCTATTGAAACATGCATGTGTGTGTGTGTGTGTGTGTGTAAAGACTGAAGCTTTGTCCAGGCTGACAGAAGGAGAGAGCTGACTGTAGCACAGAGCTCTTGTGCATCAATGTTGCCTTGACCTTCACGTGTCACGTTTCTGATGCTGACACATTTTTTGCAGAAGCAGAAAAGCCCCTGCTCCTGCAGAGGAATTTCCTCTATCTCAGTGATGCAGCCTGCATGGCATTTAACCTTCAGCTCTGATTTAAATGAGGTGTGCACGCCTGCTTCTGGGCTGCTGGGCCAGGCATAATTTGCACCTCTCCAAAGAGGCTCCGAAGGACAGGGCAGATCCTGCATGGAAAGAGCTGCAGAGCCAGTGCACAAAGAGCAGCACAAGCTGTAATGCAGGGACAGTTGGTAAATGCTTGTGATGGTAGAGTCACATAATGAAATAAGTCCCCTCTTCTTTCATCAAAGAAGAATGCCAGTAGCTGGAATTACAGTTGGTGTTGCAGGACTGGAGAACACAGGACTGTGTACCAAGCTCTCAGCACTGAGTGCATCCCTTCTCTGCTTCCCTTGTCCCCTTTTCCTGGACCATCAGAAGCCTCTTGAGACACAGACTGTGCCCAGACAGGACCACATGAAGGATGCTTTGGGGCGGGTCCATTTTTGGGACTCTAGTGGCCGCTGCCATGCAAAGAATGGTTAAGACCATGAAAAAAGGTGAACTCAAGCAGACAGCTGAAGTGGGAAGGGGTTTGATCCTGCATTTTTGCCCTTAGTGTGCTGCAGACTGAGGGAGTGATGCTGTAGACACTTGTTCAGATGTCTCAGCTGTCACATCTGCAGCAAGGAGATAACCACACTAACCAGCATGCCCTAAATACTTTGAGATGTAAGAATTAGGGAAGTCAAGATGTAAAATTTGTACAGTATACTGCAGTATTATTCACCACCTAGACATAATCAGCAAGAAGGATGACTCAGATATGGCTCTCATTGCTCCTGAGCCATAAAAAATATCTTCCACCATAAATTTTAAAAATTAGTTTGTGTCTTTTCTGAGTTACTGGAAAAGTAACTTTGCTTGTTCTGTTCTTATAAATAAACTGTCATCGTATTATCAAAACCAGCATGAAACATGATGCTCAGCACAGCCAATCCATAGCAAGGGGTCTTTTTGTGCCCACAGATTTGACTGCGTGGTACCACGACTCACCTGTGAATTGAACCACTTGCAATTAACTTCATGCTACTATAACCAATTGCTATTAAATTCACCCATCAAAAGCATTTCCTTATGCAGAGTATTGAGTGTTTAATCTCAGACCAGAATAACAGCACCAGAAGGTTTTATTTATCAAATCAAGTCACAGCGTGTAAGTGTCAAAAGAAAGAGTAAAAATAAGGTTTTAAGACTATCAGGAGGAATTGGAACGTTCCAGGTACAAATAGAGAAACGCAGGCTGTCTGTCACATGGCTAGCAGCAGAGAGAAATGCAATCTACAGGAACAGCACTGCTTCCTCTTTATTTTCACTTTGCTCAAAGTGCACTTTTCATCTGCAGCTCCCAGCACGGTGGGTGGCAGCTGTGACACAGGTTCAGAAGTCACACCCAAAATGAAGGAGGTGACTCCACCTGCCCTGAAGCAATTTACAGATATTTGAGGAATAAAAATAATTTTCAAATGCAGCATCCCTGCAGGGAAATCTGCGTGAGCCAAGGCTGGGGTGCTACGTGGGCTGTCCCAGGTGAGACCTCGGGCATTGGCCCCTGAATCCAGAGGCCTGAGGTGTGGTCCCAAGGGCAGATCAGTTGTGGTTCTGGACACTTAAATATGTTCATTTATTCCCTCTGTTTTATTTGTTCATTCTTGTCACAGGAGGGAAGACAGAATTATGTCCATGACTGTTCACCCTTGGGTGCTGGGACTGATTTTCCTACCAGGTCAGAATTTAAACAAACCACTCCCCACCATGCTGTGCTACCCTGCCAATATTTAATCAAAAAAAGGATGTGGGAGGAATTGGCTGCCTTACAGTCCTGGTGCTCACCCCAGCTCTACCTGTTCCTCCACAGTGGAAGCTGCTGCAGGTTCAGCTCATTGCAAAGGCCAGGAGAGAACATTTTATTTTTTTTAAGTTGTGCGTGACTTTCAAGCTGAAGCTACTGTTTGGTTTGTAAGGACAGAAATAAGACTGTGGAGATTAACTGCTAACAAATAATTGTCTGATACAACAAAGCAGATCATCACCTCCTCCCTCTGCAAATTTTTTTCCTTTTTTCTTTTTTCCTGGTGCCATTGAGAGTAGGCTTTCCCCCCACTATTTTTGACAATGCAGCAGAGAAGACTAAAGATTTGCTTTCTTTGGGTGGACACCAGAATCCATTTACACCTGTAGGGAGTGGTGTGCTGGACGCTGCTGATCAATTTGAATTAGCAGGCACTTTTATTCTGAACTTGCAATTTATTTGCTGTGCAATCAGGCCAAGAACATAAGTGGAATGAAATAAAAATTGAGGTCTCAACAGTATTGGGTAGTAGATTACCTATGGTTATGTGCATAATTTTCAATTCCTTATCTGTCTTTCCCAGACAGGTAACCCAGAGTTATTAGCGCTGTTTATATCATTAAGTACTGGGCTGGGATTGTGGTCCAAGTGACTGCACAACACCGGATGTGAAATTCAGATATCCTGAGCACCTGCTAATCGAGTTCATTTAGGCTCATCTTCCATCTCTAGTCCTGGCTAATCTAGGATTTGATTAAAAAAAAAGCAGACAGCTTTCTCTAACTCCTTTACAGTTTAATTTGTGTGTGCAAAGGTCAATGCAAAGCAAGCTGACACTGTGAGGGAAGGGAAAATATCCCCGAGACACCCAGAGCCAGGCTGGGCAGTGAGACAGCACAGCTCCACCTCAGCACCACTGTGAGGAATATTTTCAGTGTCACGGAGCTCAGCTAGGGGCAGAAAAGCATGCAGACACTCTGGGGTGCAGGGAAAATGCTCTCTCCAAGCAAAGCAGAGCAGCAGGATATCATTTGGCATGCCAGGTTGGTCTGTTGGAGGCCAGGCTAAACAGGTAAACAGCAGAGCTTCATTAAAGGCTTTTCCTGCTGCCACGGAGGCTCCCAGGGCTTGGGACTGTCCCCACCTCACACAGGAGGCAAATGTGTGCAGTGTGGGATGGGCTGAGGGGTTTGCTCTCAGCAGGGCGTGCTGTGGCACTGCTCCACTCGTGTCCTTGGCTCCCTGTCTGCTCCAGCCCATCCCTGGGGACAGGGAAGAGCCTTCCTGTCACTGAGGGACCTGCCCATGCACCTGCACAGGGTGTGAGGCCAAGAGAGCAAGGAGCAGAACAGGAGACTCTTGGTTTGTATTTAGACAGGTAAATGTGGTTCTTTTTTCTGCTTTTACAACAAAGAACATCACCTTTGGACAATAAAGACCCGGAATTGCTCACAGATCCTTGGAGCTGTGGTGTTCCATGTGGATAATTCTGGTTTAGTGACCACATAAAGCACTTTGGAATTCTCCAGGCACCACATCCCTGATCACTCAGCGCTGGACCAGGGCGGTCAGCAGCATCCAGCCTGTCTTATGGATGACACCACTGCTTTCCTTGCAAGGCATAACCAGTTCTCCTTTTGTTGTGAAGAAACCTCCCAGCTAGAAGCTATCTTCCTCTATATCACACAGAGATTAATTTAAAATGGAATAAACACAATACTACTGTTACTATAGTAATATACCAACATAAAAAAATACAACAGAGCACTGATATGCTTATTTGAGGAAAAAAAAAATCTCTATTTACTAACCAAAGAAACGTCAGCTAACATATTTTTCCAGCAAGTGTGGGATATTCCAGTTCGACCTACTGCTGATGGCTGAACTCTGGTGTCCTCCAGCCACATCAGGTCTCTCACTCTTCAGGGAAACTACACCCCAGCATCTCCTCCCTGGCCTGAGCACTCATCCCCATGCACAGGGACAAGGTGACAAGGAGGGTTTGGCTGTGCCTCTGCCTAGCACAGAGCTGGGCTCTGCCTGCAGCCACCCCCCAGCTCAGCTATCCAACAGCAGCTTGCAAAAAAAAAGAAAATGCTTAGGAGCCCCAGCTTTCAGTATTTTGGAAGCACTGTCCTGGGCTGCCTCCCTACATGACTGCCCCCTCCAACAGAAGCAGGAATGTCTGAAATCAAATCCAGCTGAGCTGGGAAGGGATGCCTGGCCATGGGGAAGGGCTTCCCAAGGCAGTGAATCCTTGGAAAGCGAGGGGCAAGGCTGGGGGCTGCCAGCAGGGCTGAGGGGCTGGGGGAGAGTGCCAGGGGTGCTCCCTCCAGCCTGAGCTGCTCCTCTCTCCGTGCCTGGGGCACACCTGGGCCGTGCCTGGTGGCCCCCAGCAGCACCTCCGGCATTTCAGGAGAGGTTCCTCACCCCCAGGTGCACGAGGGGTTTGAGGGGCCAGGTGAGCCAGGCACAAACGTGCAGAGGGGATTGGATGGATGCTGGTTAAATAAAGAGATGTGCAAGGCCCAGCTGAAGACTGGACACGTGTGGGAGAATTTCCCTCCTAGTCTCTGAAGTTAAATAAATAAACTCTTGTTCTTGCCTGAGGCAGGTTTCTGCTCGATGTGCAGCCAAAACCTTCCCAGTGATTCACTTAACAATTGTGAGTATGATAATAGCAATAAGAAAAACACACAAACAACACCAGAACACTACAGGGTTTTGCAAGACCTCAGAGCTGAGTGCTCCAAATAACTGACATGCCATTGCATTTTCTTGCTTGGTTTTTTAGGGAGGGGTGAGATAGGAAGAAGTGGCTTATTTCATTCCTATTCTCTTACTTATTTGACATTGTTTTGATTAGAAAAGAGAAGCTATTGGCACCAGGTATAATAGGTTTTATACCTCTCCTCAGTGTCAATACTTTCAAGGCAGAATTCTCTCACCTACCAGCACAAATTGCTCTAACTCACTGAAAAGAAAAAAAACTACCAAACAACAAACCAAGAAACCTAGCCATTTTGGTAGAAATATTGCTCACTTGGAAGTTATTTTTTATGGATATTGAAAAAAGTTTTCATCTATGCAGCAAACTCCAATCCTACAAAGACTTCCAGCTTGATGCACTGGACAGCAGCCAGTCTACAGCCAGCGTGGTGTGTCTGGTTTGTCCCTGAAGAATCCAGATATTCACATTCCTTTAGGAAAGAGTTAAAGCTGTAAGCATCATCACACTCCATAAGAGGTCATTGAAATGTGAGAGGGGAGTGTGCAGAGAGCCTTGGCATGGTGGTGCTATAGGGTGTGAGATCTCTTGTATTGATTGGTTTTGGGGCTGATGGTGAATGCCAAGTTCCCTGCTCTGTCCCCTCTCCAGTCCCATGGCAGCCAAGTGTGCCCCAGGAGCTGGAGGGGGACTGGGAGGATGAGGGGCAGCATTGAAAGGAATGATGGATTTGTCTCTAGAAGCAAGCTGTGGGTCTGCTGGTAGATAAAACCAGCACTGAGAGATAAAAGAAACAATGGGAAGGATTCCACTGATTGATGAATGGAAAAAGGTATTTGCCTTTACAAACAAACTCTAGGTTTGCTGATAAATAAAACTGGGTATTGAAAGATGAAAGAAACAATGGGGGAAAAGCATAGATTCAATAAGAATTCAAAATTAAAAGGGAGGGTTGTACATTAGAGGGGAATCTGAGGTATCAGCATTCCAGGAAGTCTGCACCTCTAAAGTGCCTCAGACAATGGGGACAGAGAGAAGGAAATGCAGGCGAAAATTGGGATCAAAAGGAGGCTGCTTCCTCTAAAACTTTGAGAGAGCCCAGGGGAATGGCCCATGGCCTCTCCCTTGATTTGAATAAAGTAAAAGGATTCCTCTGTCTCCTTTTTGGACATAAACCTCTGGTGTTTGTGGATTAATTTTCCTGACATTGTGTAGACTTGGCCATAAGAGAGTGAGGAGCCGTGTTGCATCACAGGGCACCTGCTGAGGAAGCCCAGGATGTTTCCCTGGGTGCTTTTCCCAGTCCCACGAAGCAGGAGATGGCCTCAGGATTAACTCTGGCTGTTTAATCAGCAATGTGGAGCCCTGATCCCTGCTTTGAGTGGGAGCAAATCTGATCTCACAGTGGACAACGTTTTAGGGTTTGTGGTGCCATGGCTGCTGCCAGCATCACATCTGTGGCACAGAAAGCCCAGGACAACTCAGACAGGAGATCAGATTCATTTCAGCATTGTGCTGAGAGCCATGTCCTCACACACCCACAGCACACCCACGGTTTTTGTCACACCCCTCCAGCACCACCCCTTGCCCCATGCTCGCCCATGCAAATGGCCATGTCCCACCTACTCAGGTGAAACTCATTTTGAGCTTGTCACAGCTGATATTTTTACAGCTGCATTGGAGACACCAGATCTGGCAGCATTAATTTCATTCTTGGTGAAGTGTAAATGCTGACACCTTCCCAGCGTGGACTTTGAGTGGGGCAGGTGGAGGAATCCATCGGTGAGCGCTCCTCTCCCAGCACCGAGCACAACAGCATCACTGCTCCTGTGGGCTGGCCCTCTGAAATCTCACTCAGATGCGTGCTCAGACACAGGTGACAAAAGGGAGCCCCTCTGTGAGCTGCCAGTGCAGATCAGAGGCAATCAAAGCCCCAGGCGCTTCAAAGCACGGAGATTTATCAGCGATGGCAGTGGGGAAGAGCCCTAAAAGTGCTAGTGTGGAAAGGGCCACATTACCTCGCTGTACTTGTGCTGGGAACAGACTTGGTTTAAAAGCAATTTGCATAATATAGATTCTCCACTCTTGGAATAGCAAATTAACAGTTCATTTTACAACTCTACCAATCAACACCTATAGTCCATTAAATTTAACAACAAACTTGCCTTGTGAAGGAGGTTGCAGCTGAGCCTTTGAACAAGCACTCCCTATCATTTATTCTTCACCCTGAATTGTGTGTTTCTTTGTTTTATAAACCAGCATTTCTATTTTCTCATTAGCAAGTGACATGCTAAATTAATTCCAGGTGTTAATTTACACACTGGGTGCTCAATTCAAAACTCAGCTCAGCTTGGTGTCAGTGAGGGCTAACCTTGTTATACCTTTTGTTTTCCAGAATGAATCCAGAGCAGCCCAGCACTGCTCACAGGTACTGCAGGTCTCAGGTAAACCTGCCTTGCATTCTGCTGATGCAAAAAAACCAGAGTAGATCCACTAACCCCATTCTGTCCCCAGTTAGTGCAGTGTAATTTGAGATCAACATCACAGAATGGGGAAAAAAAAAATCCTCGCTGTGAACACTGAATATAACTGAAAAATTGGCAGAAGAACTGAAAATAGGCAAAAACTTCTTTAAAAGGTTCAGTTTCAGAAGCAGCTCTGAGCATGGGATCACTTCAGTAAACAATGAACCTGCTGCTAATTGAGGGGAACGCCACATCACATGGCTTCATTTGCAAAGCCATTTAGAAGGAATAATCAATATTTTATAAATGTGTTAAGGTGGTAATAAAAGATGCATGATGTAGTGTGTAGGTAGGAGCCCTTCTGGAAGGAAATGAAGAAATTTTAGATAACCTTGACATGTCGAAGTTATGCAGCTGGAATGGTTAAGGGGAAGGGCTTTTAAGATGCTTTAAGTTAGAAAAGTTATAAGAATTCTTTAAAGGAACCATGCCACTGTCTTTGTATTTAAAATCTGCTTTGCCAGTAGGGAAATGTTTGTATCAGCTCTTAGACAGACACATTTCATCCCTGAACTTTGATAGGGGTGTTTCCAATGCATTCCACACTTCACTCACACATAACTAAATGATTTATTCTTCTTGTAAAACCTGCCCAAAAATATTCAGACAAAATTCTGCTTAGCCCAAAGTCTGGATGGAGTAAGAATAAAAACACAGCAACAGATGCACTTGCAGGCAGTGCAAATGCCAATTTCCAGCGTTCTTTTCTCAAAAAAATGGCAATGAGTGTAATTTCTGTGGCACAGGACAGACTTACCTTTGTGAACTACAATCCCAGTTAGAACTCAATGTCAGGACCACAGTGGGGAAAAATGGATGTAAAGTGATGCTTTTTTTTCCTCTTTATAGTAAGAACCGACCATTCTCCATTTTGTTTCAAAAAAACAAAATCCCTACTGAAACATTTTCAGTATTAATTTATAAAAAAAGTTGAGTAAATGTTTCCTTTGACTGCAATGGGGAAAAAAAAAATTGTACTCAGCTTTTTTTAACCCACTCTAGCACAGACAGAAAAATAATCTCCTCCTTATGCCAAAGCATGGGCTCCTGCTCCATGAATAAAATGCTGTGAACATTATGGAAGAGATGATGCAAACAAGCACAATTAAGTGACTGTATCACACAGCAGGGAGCCCTGGTAAATACACACCAGACAATTTGTAACCATGCTTATGTTTAAACATTTTCTGGGTCTTGAAGATCCCAGATTTAATTTAAACAAACTTCAGTGTATGGAGATAAATAAAAACAGAACGATAGCTTTCAGTCTGACAGGGCCCAAATGTGAAATGCAGTCTGCTTTATGTGAAAGAATTATTTACGTAGGTACAAAAATATGGTTCAGTTTCCTCTCTGTGTGCAGGCAACTCTTTCCATCACTTAGTTTTTTTATTTTTATTTTTTTTTCTAAATTCTGAGGTAAACAATCCAGAAGGAAAGATAAGAAGAAGGGCATGGATTGTACATTGTAAGTTTGGGACTAAAATGGTTGACATCTCTAAAAATGAGGGCCGTGTCCCAAGTATATTTCCCATAATAATTTTTCAGTGTGCTTGAGGCAGATATTTCTTTTCCTAAGCACAAGGAGGAAAGACCAGACTCCTGTTGCCAGTCTGCATCTATCACTGGCAAACAGTGACTTTTTAATGTTGTTGCTGTGTTGGGCACCCTTCCAACAAGGTCCTAGGGATTATACATTTTCTTCTCAAGTTTTTTTGTTTGTTTTTTTTTTTTTAAAGTCCCTAAACATTTGGATGATTTCCCTGTGCACAATTAATTAACCTGGATCTGCTCTGCAAGAATGAAATGGCAAAGAGAGTCCTCCAGGACACAGGATAATGCTGACCAGGTATTAAATTCATGCAAAACACACACCAACCTAGAGATTAGAAACTGAGGTACTGAACCAGGAAAAGTGCTGAGGAGCAGACCAGGCACATCAAAGCCAAAATCAAAACTAAACCCACAACAAAAAATACTACGCTAAAAAGAAATAAAAGCCAAATTAGAAAAAAAATTTTTAAAAAAGACCAGAGGGAAATGAAACCCCAAAACAAAATCCTCTAAAATTGTGTAAGACAGCTTTGGAATGTTTCAGCATTTGCCTGTCTATATATAATAAATCCATGAGAACACCCACATGCCTACATAACTATTCCCTCCCTATCAGACAAGTTTCCCTCCATGCTGGAAATGTGCATTTTACAGGATCTACATCCCCACAAAGCTTATTGAATTCCAGGGCCAAGTTCTCCCTTTTTGCAGTGCTTCAAGCAAAGGCTTGGGTTTGCTTTGCAGGCATTGGCTGCAGTTTTCCATGATCTGCCACAATCCCTCCTTTCCCACAGGTCTGGAAATGCAGGAGTCACCCAGAGCAGGGTGGCTGGGGCAGAATTTCCCTCCAAGCTCATTTTACACCGGGAATTTCAGAGTTTTTGGGAGTATCCAAACAGTGACAAAACAGGTGAGAGAGTCCTGAGCCTGTGGAGCTTTTCTTTTTGAAGAAGGATCTTCGGCCAGTTTTTCTCTCTCCATGGGTTCCTGCAGTGAGGGCTGAATGCATTCGGGGGTTCTCTGGAGCATTTTGGAAGGGGAAGAGGTAGGAGCCAAAGAAGAAACTGTGTTCTTTGGCAGTTACTCTATCCTCACCAAAAGCAAGAACAAAAAATGAGTGTATTTCTAATTATAATGTTGAGAAACTGTGTATTTCAGAAAAAAAATATATATTTAGGACAGCATTCAGCCCTTTTTTTGACTTACTACTTCTGCAAAGGACTTTTCTGGGAGTCCAGATTCTGCTGCAGCTAAAATCCCCAATTATAGTAAGAGGTGCTTGCAACACAGGTTATTTTGATGGACATAATACCCAAAACTAAGCTTTCTACCATCTGTTTGTCCCTAAAATTTGAAAGCAAAGAGAACATATTTCACCACTGCGTCAGTGAAAAGTAAGATAAATGCTATTTAAATGCATGTGCAGCATATGTTCTTTCTTCTATGACACGTTCATCTGTAAGGTTTTACTCATTTCTCTGGAAACACATATCAGTAGAGAAAAGCAAAAAGCCACCAACCTTCCACTCCAACCAACCCCTCTACAAACCCAAACCTTCTCAGCACAGGAAGGTTTGTGGGACATGAGAGTGCTGCTCAAACTGCAAGTGACACTGGACTTTACACATTGCATTATTTACTTATTCCCCTCTCCAATTCCCTCCCCTGGCAGCTTCAATGACATGAGTTGGTGGATCTGGGGGGCTCAGCAATCACAGGAAAGTAAAGCTTTCATGGGGTGGGAGGGTTTGTGTTATATATTTGAGTAGAAAGCTGGAATTTGTTTTCCCAGCAGCTCCTTGACATGTCCAGCAGTTGGTAGACAAAAAGGAGAAGGGAAATCATCACCACAGCTGTCACTGCAGAGATTCACTGGTGTCCCAGTGAGCTGTGCAGTGCTACATGGGGACTGGCACAAGAAAACAGTCAGAGTTAAATACCTAAAACCCATCTGGGGACATTGGGCTTGCATCTGCCTGGTGCATCTTCACCTCTCTTGGCAGAGGCTGCATGCAAGGCTGCCCCACAGGAGGAGGGAGCTCCGAGACCCGTGTTCCTCCCTGGTTCCAAGGCTCTGCAGGTCTCTGCAGGCAGGGCCCCGTGCCTGGGTGTGTGAGAACGTGCTGGGTACCTGGCTTGGGGGCAGGCAGGCACTTGTACAGCAGATCTGGCTATAGCAGGGCAGCCACGGCACAAAGAGAACCAGGGCATGGCTCTGGAGTGATGCTTTGGTCGTTATTCATCACTGATTTGCCTTTTCTTTCCTCTTTTCCCCTGGTGCCAGCTCCACAGGGAGCCCTGGAAGAGGCACAAGTGCTGTTTGCAGGGAGCTTGGGCTGCTCTGCAGTGGTGCAGGTTTGTCTTTGGGACACTCCTCTCTCAGGCTATGGAGCTGAGGGCTTGGTGAAGCATTAGCAGCCCAAAGCAGCTGCCAGTTGTTGCTAAGGTGCTAAGGTGCAGGTTGATAAGATGAAGGAATTTGGTCACTGGGTCTGTGTGGAAGCAGGAGTCTCTGTGCTCTGCCCATTTCCCCCTAAAACCTGCAAACTCATCATCCCAGGGCAATGGCTTTGCCATGAGCTTTGAAGCAGCCACCTCCTGGCTACTCAGTGAGATTTCTCCACAGGATTTGGAGATGCTGCAGCAAATCTTCCTTGGTTCATGGAGGAATTCTCTGCTTTCCACTCCTGGTGCTTTCCCACTCCCCAGGATGCTGATTCAGCCACACACAAAGCCTGGGCACAGCTGGGTCAGCCTCAAAGTTTGCACTCAGGAGAAGACTTGGAGCTCCAGCTCCCTGAGCCTGGTGAAACACTCCTGGTGTCCCAGCGAAATGCCCAGCACTCCCTCAGCTGGGTCTTTCTTTCAGCTGTTGTCTCCAATTGACAAAAATCTGCTTATGTGCAGCAGATCAGGACTCTGTTAGTGTGAAAGGAATGGGAAGAAGAGAATGCAAGGCTGACGAGGGCTTGCAAGGAAGAACTTTTTTTTTTCCCCCAAAAAAGGAGAATTTTTCATAAAAGAAATCTAACATGATTATATATTTCTAGCTCCACTTCCCATCTGTTCACCTTCCAAAGTGACATTTAAGAAGATGAGTTTATGATGCTAGAGGCATCAACAGCACTGGATTGAGTGGATCAGATCCAGGCTGGCTCTAAAGCTACTCAAACCTTGCCTAAAGCTCAGCCCTCATTTGTTTTCCTGCGACAGAGGTACCTTGATCTCTGAAAATACTGGCATCTGCCCTTTTCTTCTTTGCATCCCTTTCTGCTGAGAGCATTATCTGCCTTTTTGCAGCACATGACTTGGCTGAACTGCTCCAACCCCCTGACATGCCTGCAAGCACTTTGGGTGAGGAGAAAGGCAACTCTGACTCAGTGTCTGGAGTTCAGAAGCCACAGATCAGCACAGTGGATGAGTTTCAGGGCTGCTCTCCTCTGTGTCACACACAGGTGTGGTCCAGCACAACACTGAGAGTCTATGACCAGAAAAAAGCTTATTTTGGGAGGTGCCTGGGCTCCTTCATCCCCTGAAATGTTGGTTTCTGATGCAGAATGGGAAAAGTCCCCTGCCCTGTGGTGCAAGCAGGAAGAGCTGAGCAGCAGCTGATAAGACCAAGGCAAAACTTCCTCAAAGACTAAAACCAGCTGCAGGCATGGGTGATAACTGCCCTTGAGAGCCTCCTCAGATTTAAACCAAAGAATGAGAAGGAATGGATGTCTGAGGAAGGCAGAAAGCTCCCAGGCAGTGTAAAATGTGGAAACAGGAAATTATGTGGACAAACTCAGCACAGGAGGAGAGGGAGAAACAACCGCGTGAAGACATTGGTGGGAAGAGGAAGAATATCTTTACAAATGTGTAATACAAGGGCTGAAAGTTCTCCTTCCAGTCAGTCCAGGGAGTGGCACAGCCTGATCCACAGGAGAGGATTTAGCCAGTTTTCCATTGGGAAAGTGCCCATTCCACTCCTGGCACCTCCCTTTCCTCCCCAGTCAAACAGGAGGCTCGTTTTGGGAAGCTCTGGAGGCTGCAGGAGCTCCCAGGGGATCTTTGAGCTTCCCTGGCTGTGTATCCCAATCCTACAACTGCCTCTACAAAGTTTTGGGTTTATTGACTAAGGGCGCAATTAGGGGAAAAAAGGAACAAGCTGCCCACACTGCTTCTGCCTCTCTGTTCTTCTGTCTCCCACAGAGGAAGGGCTCTGGTAATATTTATAGGCCTGTAATTTCCTGGAAGTTTATACAGCATGAAAGTAGAAGAAGTGATAAAATATGCAGTTTAATTGCAAAAAGCCCATGTACTAATCTCACTAATGTGCTAGATTAAAACTGTAAATATGTGAGGCTTCAAGGTGATTACACATATTTAAAACAAATTTTCCTTCTAAGTGTCTCTAACCAAACTCATATTTTATGGTATCCTGGACCTTACAATTGACTTTGTTTTATTTTTATGAATGATATTGAAAGTATAATATTGTCACAAGGGATTCTCTTTCTCTGGGAATTGTTTCACGATGCAGGATTTCTATTAACTTCTCTCAGAATTTTTTGTCACACTAGGCTGCTTTAGTGCCTGCAAACTCTATTGCGTCACACTGGGCTGTGTCAGTCACTCAAGCTGGAGTTTACCCTTTGTGTGGAGGGAGAAGACAAGGACTGAACATGTTGAACATCTTCTAAAATTCTGTTTAGAGAACTTGGTACCAGCTGAAGACTCTGCATTGCTCCTGTGAGCTGCCAGCAAGCCACATCACCTGCATTTCCTCAGTTTTCTGAGGTTTTTCCATCTGAGGTTTTTCAGTTCTGAGGTTTTTCTACCCTTGTAAAGACATTTGCTACAATATTCTCTAAGACCTATTTCTTAAAGCGAATTAATAAATTAATCAACAAGCAAGCAGTGCCTGATGGGGCCCTGCCAAAAGAAGTGACCACAGATGTTAACTCCAGTCCCAGAAAATTCTCTGACTGGTTCAATATCATATGCTCCAAATTGGAATTTTAGTGGACTGGTTATAGCTAACTGCAAATTTGCCAAAGTGCTGCTTAGCAGCTCCTCTGGAGCACACTGCACTTTCTTGGAACAGTAACTGTTTTACAGATCTGCTGTTTGTTTCCTTTGGGAAGGAGCAGGTTGATCCTTCTCTCTTCACAGCCGCCTCTTTGTAACTGCAGTGGAGTTATTCCAGACTTTGGGATGGACAATAGGATTACTGAGAGCCTCCAGGATCATCTCAGTCTGGGGTTAGGGTAGGCAGGGTCCTCCAAAGAGCCCCTGGCTCAAGGGAGCAGAGCAAGGGCCCCTGGCACACACTCCTGCATCAGCACACGGCACAGAATCATTAATTGGGAAAGACCATCAGGATCACCGAGTCCCACTGGGCTTGGCTGAGATCCCAGGGCAAAACCTGTCCTCCCATGGGCAGGGGAAACCTGTTCAGGAGCACAGAGAACAGCTCTGGGCCCTGAGCTCACCTCAGTGGCACTGCTGGGGGCTGAAGGACACCCCTTAGATGTCTTGTTCCAGGCAGGAGGATGACTTCTCAAAAATCCCACCAGAAAGCTGATTAATTGCCTAAAACCCCCCAAACCTACAAATCCCCAAACTGCAGCACCCCTGTGCTCAGGACACACTTTGTGCATCCTCAGCAGGACACGCTGATCTGGCAGGAGCATTGACTTTGGAATCTGGGAGTCCTCCACAACCCACTCACATTCACTGTGCACCAGTTACACTTAATGCCAGGAAGGGAAAATAATCTAAACATCATTTTGCAAATGGTAAGCTATTAAACTAGCAAATGATTTGAGACAAGAGCAACTACACGGGGTCAACTTCTCTTTCAAACACACCCAGGGTACATTGTGTGTAGCTTTGCCTCATGTAAATACCATGGCCTTGAGGTTTTTCCTTGTGGCTTTGTTCTTGCTCTCATTTCTGCAAGGAGGCAGAAGGAATAAATAGATGTTTTTATCACCACTTTTTTGCTTTCGGAAAGTTCACATATTGCATTTTTGACATTATGTAAATTAAAAATCACCATGGCATTACCTGAAATAAACTATTATATCACTCCTTTCACGCTACTTTAGTTAAGATACTGTCAGCACTTCCATTGCTAGCCCTTATTTCAAGGAGTTTCAGACTTAGTCAGTAAAAAGGTGAGGAATTCTATTTATTTATTATTTTTAATGGAAACTTCTAACACATTGCCATCTTGGGGAAGAATTTAATTTTTTTCACATTTTAGGACACACTTCTCGTCCGTTTTGTTGCTTAGATGCTACAAGGGTGTTAACCCACTAACAGTTTGGACATGAGGTTGGTGATACCCCAGTTCCATGACCAGTTCCTTTCTCCATTCAGGTTTACACTGTCCCAGCCAGTGGCACCGAAACAATGCAAAACCCAGCCCAGCCCAGGTGTTGGGGCACAGCTGTGGACACCTGGAGGGACGAGGGGAGTCCTGGCACACAAATGTGCCTTTCAGAATGAGTGTCTGTGTCCCTGCTGCCCCTGGCAGGCTGAGCTCCTCACACACCTTCCAGGACATACCTGCTTTCGGGAAGCTGCGCAGAACAGAGAATAAATTTGGTCTCCATGTCAGGTGGAACAAGGAATAATGGGCTTCAATTACAGCCAGGGAGATCTAGACGAGATATTAAGATAAACTTGCTAACAGAAAGGGTAGTTAAACTCCAGCAAAGATAGCCCAGGGAGGGTGTGAAATCCCTACCCGGGGAGGTTCTGAGTACAGATTAGACAAATGCTTGACAGAAGTGACAATTTTGATGTTCCTTTGGGGCAGGGGATTATATCTTGATTTCCTTTCCAGCCCCGTTTCCTCCAGTGCTTTGGAAATCGTTTAGAAATAAGAGGATACATATTTTGATGGTTTCCATCCCACCCTGTGCAATGTGGGATGTGTGCTGTGGGACACCTCACTCCAGCTGTCTCCCTGGGATCCCTGTGACAATGCCACCAGCTTTCCCAGTCTGCCACCATGCCGCTGCTCTGCCACCTCTCCTTGGCAAACAGGGTGGGCTCGAAAGGGTTACTCTCAGTGGCATCTCTCAGGCATCACCAGCCACCACCAGGAGCCAGGAAAAGGCTTTTTGTTTAATTCACAAAGCCTTTAGCAGGTGAATCCCAGCCCCTTTCTGGTGGCTGCAGCCAAGAGCTCTACCGAGCTCTGCTAAAGCGTCTGCCTTCCCTGGCAGCGCGGGGATGAGAGTCCAATTTGTGAGCCACAGGAAATTTCACAGGCAAAATGCAAACAGCCAATTTCAAGCTTTGTTTAGAAATATTTTCTGTGTTTCCTGCTGCTGCAAGAAACCAAGAAGGGGGAAAAGAAACCCAAACAAGAATTCACTCAGCCTCTTCAGTGCCACTCATTTTTCCGCCCCAGTAAAGCAAAATGCGAGCTGTAAACCTGGAGAGAGCCACAAGGTAAAGAGGGAAGAGCTGCTGCTTTGCTCTTCAGCCTCCTCCTCTTTCCCTCTCAGAGCTCTTCCTGCCCCTTTCTTTTGCCTGTCATTTATCCCAGCCCTGTCCTTCCCCAGCTGCCAACCTCCTCCCCAATTTAAACTTTGCAGGACCAGACTTTGCCTCGCTCCCTGTCCAGTTCATTCTCCTGGGTCTCCAGCAAGGCTTCTTGTTGGCTCCTTAGTCTGATCAGAGCAAAATTAGGCAATATCCCCTCTTTTCCCAGCCTAGGCTGGAATTACTCATTCAGTAACTGCTGAGACAGTGTTGGCTCGCTGTAGAATTTCCCCATGGACATTCCTGTGGTCACTATGGCCTGGCTGAGAACACGCAGGGATGGCCCCAAAAGCAAATATCACAGAGTGTTTCAGTTTCAGCTGGGGCAACTCCTTGGGTTGTGAGTGTCTCCACACCTCTGGTCCTGTAACTCGCCCTTCTAACCCCCCAAAAAAAGCATTTTCTTCTGCCATTATCAAGCCCCATCTTCACACATATTCAAGTTATAACAATCTCTACACCTTCATGCTGCTTATACACAGATTTCCTGTTCAGAATACAGACTCAGTTTTCCATAGTCATCTTTCCTATTTTTTAATCATCCCTAACCATAATGCTGGCAAGTACAGGGACAGACAAAAGGGACTCAAGGCTTTTAAAAAATATATGTATGTAGGCACATATATATTTTTCATTTCTGGATGTTTCCCTTAATCATATCTTGAATTAATGCAGGGCTTGTTCATTCGGAGCTCTCATTACCCTCTTAATTAACTGTGCACAGATGGAAAAAGTCGGAATTGCTTCACTCGAGTTGTTCTGCTAGTTTTAAAATGAGATGGCAGATGGAGGACAAGGCAGAAAGGGCTCAGCTCAGAGGTAGGAAACAAGTTTTCAAGCTGTCACAGAAACGTCAACAAACACTCCATCTGTTTATGAGGTGTACCAGGCAGAGGCAGTTTTAAGTGCCATCCGCAGACGTGAGTTCAAAGAATTCCAAACAATTAGCAGCAAAATGAAAGTTGCAGTTTTGGTTTGAGGTTTCCCAGGACGCTGTCAATCTGTGCTGCTGACACTGGAGCCGGGAGCAGCCAGCACAGCCCTTCAGGAATGTTCTCGGTGTGGCAGCTGCTCAGCACACTCAGGGTGTGGGGTTGGCTTGCTAAGACTCCATCCCCAAAGCTCTGCAGACAGACCCAGAGAAAGGACAGATGTTGCCAAAGGCCCCCAAAAAAGCAAACCTCTTGAAGCTGATGAATAATGCTCTAAGAAGTAGCTCTGAGCTTGTTCCTGTGAGCACGAGCCCACAGGAAGGAAGGGTCCTTAGCTGAGGGCCCCAAATACAGACAACACCATTTTCTAGGAAAAAGTCTAACTTCAACTTTCCAGAAGTTTTCTATAACCGGGTGGATTTCTGGAACTAATCAGTGTTAGCAATGGGGAAGTATTCACACACTCAAGTGTAAGTGAAGGCAGGTAGACAAGGCCATAAAGCTAAGAGGAAAATAAAATCCTCTCCTTTTTAGAATACCCCTTGTTGAACTGCTCCAGTGGGACATTCAATTGTTCTCCTGCTGGAAATGATCCCAGTGATGGAGGGCAAAGCACTCTTATTGGCATTTTAGAGAAGCAGCAGCACAGAGGGAAGGAACCACAGTAACATGTTTGCTCTGGATATTTCAATAACCAAGGAAGCCTACGAGTTGCACATCTGCTTCCTACCACTGAGAGCAGGGTACATCTGCACCAGGCTCTGTGGGTTTATAGATGGCTAGCAGACGTGGTTATTGGAAACTGAATTGTGCCCATGTGGTTTCCACATAAGCAGAGATGCTAAAAGAAATACACACACAAAGCACTTCTGCACTGCTTCTTGTGATATACTTGCTAATTCTTTTTCCAGTAGGTTGAGATTTGTTTTTTTTTTTGGGCAGCACCATATGTTACAATGATGGGGAGATCCAGGACCACATACTCTCAATTCAAAACTGAAACTACAGACTTGACTTTTCCTCAGATTCAGAGGTATCTGGATCTGTCACAGGTCCAACACTTTCCATACCCTTTTTTCATAATGAACAACTTCCAGACAGAAATTAAAAAGTACTCACCTGACACATGCTTACAACCACCATCCCCAAAAAAAGCTGCAGTAGAAGGTTTTCTATTTCCTCTTGATATGGCACATATATTTTTATTTGTATGAAACCCCCAACTGCTTTTCCTAACTCTTCTCAAGCTCTCCACATGGCTCCACACTATGCAGTTGATTTTGTTTAGGCCCAGCAAATATTTAGCTATTTTTGACCCAACTGGAAGGAACACATGTGAACAATGAATTCTGCCCATTCTGAGGGTGCACTGAGTATTATCCACTAGCTGAAAGAAAAGAGAAGCAGGCCAGGCTGCCTGGGCCTGTTCAGAGCCCTGCCAAAATTTGCTCTGCAGGTTCAGGCAATGTTACTTCTGTGTGTGTGCGCCTACTGCATCATTTTAAGACCAAGAGTTCATTTTCTGAGTATCAAAACTTCCTCTTTATTACACTTCAGTTCACATGGCAAAGCACACTTGGTGCTCAGGAACTGAACTGCTTTTGGATAAAACACACTTTTAATTCACTGATAGCAGTCAGACTTTGTCACCAGACCAGAGGCAGCCTAAAATAATTCCCTTGAAATGACTGTACCATGGACACTGCTCCTTTACACCCAATGTTTTGCTCTCCATAGGTACCACTCCACTTGCCTCTGCTCTGCATTAGTCTGATTTTCCTCGTGGGACTGACAGGAAGTGTGCCTCGTGATGGAAGGGAGTATTGGAAATGTGAAATGGTATAGGAGAGGTGGGATGCAGCTGGAGGTGTCTGTGGAGGAGCTGGGCAGCTGACAAGGCAATTTGGGTCATATGGCCTGGAGTGCAAGAGCTTTATTTGGTTTTTGGGCAGGGAGAGGTTTTGGGGAGTTAATCTGAGCTAAACCATTAAAGGCCTTTCAGCAGAGTGAGAAGATCCACGTGCCCAAGGGGAAATCATGATGTCAATTTTGCCTTCAGTGCTGCTGGTACAGTGTGTGCTCAGACCCCTGAGCACTGCAGCCCATCAAATGATGCTGGGGCTGCAGAGATAATGGGGAGCAGGAGAGCTGAGCCAGGAGGTTTTGTCAGAGCAGAACCACCACAGGTGACACTGGGACACCAAGGCTGCTCTCAGAGCATCACAGAGGAACACAGAAATAAATATTCAAGGCCCTGTCAGAAAAAGGATGTGAAAGTGATTTTCTTCAGACTGCAGCCTAGGAAGCTCAAAAGGCAAAAAAACCCCAAACCTCTCTAAGCGTTTTCTGTGGAAATAAGGAGGAAAAAAACGGAGGAAGAAATAAAGGAGAAACTGAGATAAGAGCAGCAGCTCATCTCTGTGCATGTTCTCAGTCTGACAGGAGAGTACCCTTCCCAGGGGCTTCTTATCAGAGCCTCAGCTCCCTCAAGGTCACAGATCAGGGTAATTACACTCTGATAAGCACAGTCCTTGCTCATTTGCAGTTACATACCATGGTTCCTCATTTTCTGCTCTGAATACTGGGGCAGAACCAACACCCCACAGCACCTGAAATAGTCTGCAGCTCCAAAGTGGATGCAGTTCAAAGGAATGATGTGTAATTCATGCATGTACACCTCAAAAACTGCTTTAGGAGCATTAGGTGCTAGATAAAGGCAGGCCGTGCCGGTGTGGAGGAGTCCAATACTATCCAAGGCCTCTTGTGGGCTCATCAGGGTAAATACTGCAATCAAGATTATGGAAAACCCAGCACCCTCTGTAATAGTTTTTTTCTGGTATTACAAAAATCCTGAAGTAACCACCATGGAAACACCAGCAGGGACTGGAAAGGGAAAGGGTATTCTCATCTCCTGGGAGCTTTGCAGTGAGCTGAGAGATAAATAATCCACAATCCTCGATCCTGGGCTGCTCATATTTGTAGCAGCTTCCCGTGCAGCTTAGGAATTGCTCCACAAAAGTGAATCCTCAGCAGCAAGCACTGGGAAAGGCTGCTGCGTCCTCCATAAACACAGGGAATCCATGGGAATCCTGCACCAGACAGCTCTCCTGCCCCTCAGAGCACACAGAGGTGGAGGCAAAGAGCAGGATCCCCTCCTTTACCATCACCAGCCCTCCAGTTCAGCAAAGATTCTCCCAAAGGAGTCTGAGCAGCCCTTGAAGAAGCAATCCCTGCTCTCAGCAAGGCCCCAGAGTTCTGCAGCCTACCTGGCCTGGAGGCTGGGCAAGGAAAACTCCCCGAGGCATTGCAGGGTCATGAATTTATTTAATGACTGAGCAGAGGACAGTATCAGTTTTAGAATGTTTCCCCCCACGCACACACCTTTACTCTTCTCCTTTCCAAGAGAGGTACTTCAATCATCCCAAAGAATAATAAGGGTGCTTGCCAGCCCAATTTAAGGCGATTTCCATTTCAGTCCCAATATTGTCCTCAAACATACCTTTCCCTTTATCTGTGGAATGGCCTGTCCTGCACAGCACCTTAAATAGAAAGTGCTATGCCAGCTAAATGCTGCCTTTCAACTATTACAATAAATATCTGACAGTGAGGAAAATAAGAAAAGAGGCGGGCAGGGACTGATCTGCTTTGTCACTCGCTCCTGCCTTGGCACCCAAAGCTGTGTCAGTCCATTAGCTGCTCTTAATTTTCTTGTTCTTCGTGGCAAAAGTGGCCATAATTGGTGGAACTGCTGGCAATATCACATAAATGGGGTGATTCACACTCAAAACTGTCACTGTAATAAAATCCCATTTAGAAAATGTCCCCATCTCCCAAGGGAAAAAGCAAGCTCCAGAGCCTGTCTTCCTTGTTTGCTCCTGTAGGGATGAGTGACCCATCAACATCAGCCAGGAGAACAGACCTGTCCATCTGGGGAGGCTGGTCAGGATGGGAAAGGGACATCAATTCTGATAGCCTGTAATCAGTTGAGACACAACAGCTCTTATTTTGATTTCTTTGTGGGACTTTTCAGGCTGGACAGAAGCCAAGGAAACAGAGATAAATATAAAACAGAAAACCCCCTCTTGCTGTTTTCAGTGTCATTAATGTATGTGGGCTTGAGGAAGTGATAGATGTGAAAAGAAACAAGCAGAGCTGCCTTGGGGAGGCTTGGCACAGCCAAGTGACTTTCCTCAGCAGTGGTCTCTCAGATTCAGACTCTCAAACTCATCTTTTCACCTGTGAGATGGAAAGAGTTGGAGGGACACTTTAACTGGACTATGATACATCCCTTTAAAAGATATGGAACTTATAGAAAGTTTTGATTCTGAGAAGCAGCAGTTTTAATTTCAAATACACTCCAAGTTTCATGTGGAAAATAGCCTAATTATTTACTTTTGGACAAATCTTTTGGTGGCACTCTCAGGAACTCTTCTATACTTGTAACCCAGATGCTGAACTCCCCTCCCCAAACTGGTCTTCTCTAAATTCCCTGGTTCTTGGGGCAAAATGCAGCTCATTTTAACAAGACTTGCCACTCTTTAATAAATTTCCAATAACCAGCCAGAACAAACTGCACAGGTATCTCCAAACATTTTCAGTGAACTAGGTGAATCTCTTCAGCATGCCAAGATTAATCCCAACCTGACACCAAGCCTGGGGGTGAATGTCCAGGTCCTTGCCCTTCTTCTGACCTTATTTTGCCCAATTTTGCCCAGAAGCACAATACAAAACCCACCAGCAGATCAGCGTATGCTGCTGTGAATTCTGAGCACTGAGTCCTCCTTAAAAGGATAACAAGGAGGATTTGTGGTCAAGGGTTTGGTGTTTCGTTTTGGACCAGGCCAGTTAGGTAAGGCTTGTCACTGAAAGGGCTGGATTACGAGTGTTTTGCAGCTGTGCTTCCTAAAATATTTACTCAGTGTCCACTGGAGCAGTTTGCAAAGCCATCACACTCAGTCTAATCTTCCTGAGCAGCCTGAGTGAGCAGTGAAATGAAAGACTTCAGCAAAGTCCTCAAATATCTGGTGAGATTAATCTTGTCAATTATAAACACCTCTTGACTCTGAAGTGGGTTGGGAAGGGGAATTTGAGACTGGTGTCCTTTTTTGACCGACCCACAAAAGCCATTTCCCCCAGTTATCAGAGAAGAAAAGCTGCCTGGATGATGTGGTAGGAAAACCTGTAATGTTAGGGAGAAACACAGCCTGCAGATCTGGGGTTGGTGAGAGGCACAGTGTGCTTGGTAGCTCTCCACTCAAGCAGGAATTACTTCAGTGAGGGAAAGCTCTCCTGGAAAACACAAGTTTCCCATGCAGGGTGAGGTCTCTGATCTCCCAAAGGCTTCTTCCTCCTCCTCAGCCAGGAGGCTTTGTGGGGACATGTATGGACAAGGATATTTTCTCGGTTACAGAAGAAAACAGATGAGGAATATCCTGCCCTTTGCCCACATGCTTCCAACAAAGGCTAATCCAATAACCTTAGGAGCTGTGCTCTATTTTTGAACCCTCTGATGAGATCGGTCTCGTTACAGCCTTGCCAATCCACCAAGTGCAAGGCTAATTACCCAGAGCACCAGGACCAGAGACATGGGTAACACTCAAGACTGCAGCAGGTCAGTCCAGCAAAGCACTTGAGCACACAGAAGCAGGTCTCATCAATCCAGCAGACCCAAAACATCACAAGTTAAGGGCGTGCAGGAGAGCTTTGTCACACGGGGGCATTGGGATCGGGGAATGTCATCTGACCCAACCAACTCTACCAACCTGGCACTTGGGTGCCTCCCTCCTCCCCTCACAGCCTGGCAAGGCACAGTAAATTAAGAAGTCAGAGCAGCACCAGGGAATAAAAAGCACTGCAGTGAATCATGGCAGCAGCCCCTGGCTCCCAGCATTGCCTGCACCAGACAAATAAGTAGCTCAACATCTCTCACAAGCAACATCCTGAACTGGGGCCGTAAGCACAGCCCGAACAGTTGGTGCCAGCTATTGTGATAGCTGGAATGAGCCAAGGAAAGCAGGAATCTGGCTTGGAACCAAACACAGGTTCTGAAGATTAAGACATTTTACCTAATGAGGAGGTGTAGCAGCGAGAGCAGGAGAAAGATACAGAAGCAGTAGAATGGAAAAAAGGCAGTGGGATGTGAGCCTTCACAGGAATCCACAGCAGGACAAGCTGTGGTAGTTATTGTGTTCTATTGTGAAGGGCCACAGCAGGAGCAGGCAGCAGAGGGAAAGTCTCCTTTGCAGCATCCTTGACCTCCCTTCCAGGAAATATCCCCATTTTGCCAAGGCGCCTCTGGCTGTAACACTCCAGTTCATTTGTGCCTCCTTTGCAAATCATGATGTCTTTGTGATGGCCTGAGTCAAATGAAGAGCTCTCACTACCCACAGTCCCATTTGTCTGCAGGATGAGATGACTTAAATAACACAGTTGGGTCCCACAGTCTCTGTGGCAGTAGTGTTGCAATTATTTTTTAGTTGTACTGAAATATTTGTCACTTTAGCACCCCCTCCTCCTATGCAAGGGGTAACTACCATGACAAGTGGTGTCACTGATACTCTGTGCTGCTTGCCACTCTTAGCAGCACACACACAAAACCAGGTCCCCAAAACCTCACCAACTGAACCATCTCATCCAAAGGTGTTTTCTCCTTTTGACAAACTTACAAGATATAATCAAATTTTACTCATATAGATGCCTGTCCCTCCCACTTTAAAAGCAAATTGCTGTTCAGGGCTGCTAGAAAGTAGCAGATGAAGAGGACAGTGATGGATGATGCACTGTAAAACACATTCCAGCCTACAACCTGTGCTCCCCTGCTCCCCCTCCCACCCCAGCAGAGTGTGCAATAATCCACAGCTGGTCTTTGTGCAGTTTGAGTTTTCTGCCGGCTCTCACTGCCTCTTTTACAGTATTTCTGCAACAGAAGACAAGCATGGCTTCAGGATACAGGCGAGTAGAAGAAACATAACATTATGGTTTATTGAAGCTGGAAGGACCTGTGTGGGTCAGCTGGTACCACCCCTGACTCAAAGCAAGGCCAGCTTCAAAGTTACATTAGATAAACTGGCAATAGTGATTATTTAGGATCCCTGTGGTCTGTTTGCATAAAGTCAGCTCAGGCTGGCTTTTTTTATTCTGCCCTTAGCCCTGCTGAAGTCAGAGCACCTCTTCATCCCAGAGGGCTCCTTCTTCTCTCTAAGCCGAGACACTCTCAGCTCCAAAGGAACACCATTGCCTAAAGGACTCCAAATTTAGAGAGACTGTTCAGAGCAGGGGAAAAAAAAAAACCAACAACATCAACAAAGGGAGGAAAAAAGCCAAAGTCAGCAGGGAGGACCAGACTGGAATCAACTTTGTAGAGCTCCCAGTTTGCCACCAGCACGCATCCTTCTCTCCCAGCAACACCCAGATCCATAAAACACCAACATTCCAGCAGAGAGAGCCTTC
Organism: Anthoscopus minutus; assembly: GCA_013399455.1. NCBI lineage: Eukaryota > Metazoa > Chordata > Aves > Passeriformes > Paridae > Anthoscopus > Anthoscopus minutus. The sequence goes on along the minus strand of VWYI01038255.1, from coordinate 1,661,533 downwards.
CCACTGACCAGAAAGCTTTGCAGCCTCACAAAAAACTGTAATCATGTTTCATCCAGCTGTAGATTTTGGTCTCCACCAGCTCAGGGCAGACCAGAACAAGGCACTCCTGGATAAGAAGTTCTGCACCCAACTGCAAGGCTTCCCTCACTACCAGCAGCACTCGGTGCCTCCCCCCTCACAGGAAAGGAGCTAATCTAATTAGCACCTGAAAACAGCAGAAATGAGGTCACTTGCTTCCTGTGTAAAGCTTAATTTTGTATAATTTATTTTTTACATTTTCTAATTGAATGAATATTAATTAACTGGAGTTTAATGCAGAAGATGAAGACATTAAACTCTCATTAACAAACACTGAGTCCCATTCATCCCCAAACACTTCACATCTGCAGCATTAAGTTATCAAAGGAAAAATCTGCCATGATTTATGTCATATTCTGGTGGAAAAAGGAAGGCAATAAACCTGCTTTATCAGCTAATTATCTGCAGGGTGACACATGGCTGTGTGGGCACCCAGGGATGGCACGTGGCTCCCAGTGAGGCACTGGCAGCCAAAGCCAAGTGGTTTTCCTGCCTGCACCATGCATGGAGCTCCAAATGACCTGGAACATGGAGCTGGAAAACAAACCTGGGCCACCTGTGGCATCCCATGGAGCTCATTGAAATGGGCACTGGGGAGGTGAACACAGCAAGGTTTCAGAGCTGGTGGGAGCAGGGATCATCTCTGCCACAGAAGGGCTGGGAACAAGAAACTTTTCTGGGCTGAGCCTAGGGAATTTGAGGAGGCTTTGTTATTGCAGAAATTATTATTTCCAAATGTTATTATTCACAGATGTTGTTATTAAGCACGTGTTGTGATTAAAATTGCAGCCCCTGGTGGATTCATTAGGCACAGGGTTGTTTCTCCTCCAGCATGAGGATGATGAGGGGCAGTAATGCTTTTCCTACTGGCAGAAGTTTCCCCTGCCTGCTAAATCAGCTGCAGATATTCTGGCCAGGGCTCCTGAGCAGGGAGATGAGGGATGAGCCCAGGCTGCTGGCAGAGACTCTCACAGCTCACCCAGTTTCTCGTGACGGGAGATGTGTCAGATCCCTCCCTGGCTCAATTTACTTTAAACACAAACACTGAGAGATGTCGCTGTACTTCAGAAAGTGGAGCATAGATGGAATGTACTAAAATAGTCCCCAAAAGTTATTCAGTGATTTTTAAAGGTGTTTCTTCCTTGTCATGTCATTTATAATTTAATTAGTGGCAGGTTGTCATGCAATAACTATAAACTATAGATTTATGCACTGGAGAGAAATAGCAACCTCATTCTTAAAGCAGCAGAGCTTGCTCCCCCTGAGCTGGTGGAGTTGCCATCTGCTGATAGTTCTCTGGAATGTCACCTGTTTTGTTAAGTATATTTATATAAATGAAACA
>VWYI01038255.1:1512981-1660055 GCA_013399455.1 Anthoscopus minutus | reverse complement strand
CCCCCCATTATGATTTATTTCAGCAGGTTTTACATTTCAATAGCGTTTTCATTTCTCCAATAGAAATCTTTTGTGCATGTGAAACCTGATTTTATATCTGCAAGTAGATGTTACAGTAAAAAAGTGGCAACAGCAATCAACTATAAATCATGGAAATAGCCTGGAGAGGTAAGTCTGAGAACCAAAACAAGAGGTGACAGTGGAGATATTTAAAAGCTCAGAGAGAAAAACAAGCCTTGTGAAGCCTGTTCCACATCAACAAGAATTCAGTGAGCTGGTGGAGAGGCAAGGAGGGGAAATCTGGAGATGTAGTTAAAAAGCAAAGCAAAGGCACACCAGGCTTTGTGCCCTGCCAGCGCGGGTCGAGGCAGAAAATGGAGCTGTTGATAACAAACAGGAGACTGGCACATGAACAATGTCCTGCCCTGACACTCAGCAACCTGAAAAAAGCAAAATTCCTCTGCTGCACTGCTTTGGGGAGGACAAACACAGAAGTGATTTAAGCAGGCTCCAGGTTGACTGCTGGATCTGCTGTCAAACCCCAGCTCCTGAGAAATACAGCCAGGACTATCACACAGTGGGAGCCCTGAGGGCAGAGCAGGCTGCTGGTGGGACTGAAAACATCCAGATCCTGGAGGATTTCCCTTGGTGTGGACACACCAAGAAAGCCAAAGGAACTTTTAGACATCAAAACTACATTTTATATGAACCCAATCTGGAATTTTTAGAGTTGGAGTGAGCTTAGAATAAGATAGAAATTGGCTTCCTTAAGGCTCACCCACTGTCAGGAGCTTTATCAGCTGCTGCCAACTCGACTCACACCAGTTATTTACTGAGCAGTGTCCCTGCAGCATTTGGGCTCCTCTCACACACAGCAAGCGCTGTCTGCCCAGTGGAGACTGCAGCTTTCATTGGAAAATAATTACATTTAGCATTCAGCTCAGAAAATGTTATCCCTTCTTGGTCAAAATGAAAAATTCTGACCAACAGAAAACATTTATTGAAAGGGATCTAAGAAAATGACACCAGAGGACATCATCTCCCCCTGAATGTGTTTTCCTCTGGAGTTTTCCCATTAAGCAGAATACCCAGCACCTGCCCAGCTGCCCCTGCTCTGTTCCCAGTGCTGTGACACGACACAGAGCAGAGGTTCCCCCCAGCTCTCTGTGCTGGGCTTTAATGAAATATGAACAGCCTGAAAAGAGCACGTTAGCTCTGGCAATGTAATCCCTGATCCTAAAAATCACATCAAAGTGATTGTGCACTTGGGCTTGCCATCCCCTGCCTGGGTGCAAACACAGGCTGGAGCTTCCCTGTGTCAGGATTTCACAGGACACCTCAAGGATGTTGCTGCTGAACTGAAAGGCAGCGAGGAAAATAAAAAAAATCAAGGATGTTCACTGCTGTAGTCTCACAAAGGCAATTGTATGATTCAAGGACTTGCTGAAGGTCAGCTGCTGTGAAAAAGACCTGGAGGGAAAAGCAAGCTAAAATCCCAGAATTAAATGGACAATTTGCCACCTACAAAACCCACTCTGGACTTTTGGTGATGAATGTGTAGGATTATGATAAGAAATAGAGGTTTGTGGGCTTCATGAGACAGGAGATCCTCCAAGAGCCAGAATCAAGCAGACTTTTATGTCTGTGGGTGGATGAGTGGTGTGGAGCAGGGCCAGCAAAGGAGCCACCAAGTCCCTCAGGACTGGAGAGCAGAGAGGAAAGGGACAATCAGAAGTTTGCTGTGTGCAACCAAAGGATGCACAGATCCCCTCTGGTGGAAAAACAGGGGTTGGAAGGACTTTGACAAAGCCTGTGAAAGAAGACCAGGGGATGAACTTGAGGCAGAGAAAACACACTTGATGGGTGTGAAAATATGACATGGTACCTGGGGTCAGTGCTGCACCAAGAGTTATTGCAAGAGAAGAAAGATTTTTATTTTTTTTTATATGGGGAGTATTAGTCTGGGAAAATATGGGGTTTTTTAAAAGACAAATCGAACTGTGATCTTTTTTAAAACAGGGTTTAATAAAGCACTTTGGCAGCTGAGTCTTCAAGAGATGAAAAGAAATTCTGAAAATCAAGATTCAATTCAAACGACAGTGTAAAGCCAGTTTCGTGTTTTCACATGGAACTTTTTTCTTTTGGCAGAAGAAGGGGGAGTTTTGAAAAATTTTCAATTGTCTCTGCCATTAAAATGGAGTATTAAAAAAAAAAAGAATTAACAGCATGTCTGTTAATCATGACATCTTGAATGCTTCCTTATCTCATTTGGTTTTTTCATAGTACATCTCTTTGCCTCTTAATTTTATCAGTTTTTTCTGCCTGGGTTGTAAACTCTTCACAGCAGGGACTGTTTCCTTATAATGCATTTGTCCAGCACCTCAAATGTTGTGAACATAATGTGATGTGAATAATATATGGCACTCCTCTCCTGAGCAAAAGATAAAACTCAGAAGCAAAACCAGATGATGATGGCTTTGTGGTAGTGAAACAAAATTCAAGACAAACCTCACTGCAGCATGAGGTCTCCATTGTGGCTCATGAAAGTAAACGCCAAATGGGCTTGACTGTAGCAGAGATGATCTCTAAATCATTGCAGGCTATGCAATTGCTGCTCATAATGCTCCTAAAAAACCCAACCCAAATTCTCCTTCATCTAAAAGTGGAGTTCAGAATTTATTGGAGTTACCTCCTGCCAAGAATAGCAGAGAGCAGCCTGCACACAGCATCTGCTCACAGGGAAGGAGCAAAAACATCTGGGAACAGGAGCTCACACCTCCACCTGCCTCAGCTGTGACAATCCTCTACAAAGGAGGAGATAACACAGGTTTATAGGAATGTCTCTGTCCCTGGAAATAGGATTTCCTCTAAGGCACCACATTCTGAGGAAAATCAAGGGAAACTTCGCCTGTGTGGGTTTGTCTCTGTTCCCACCTCACACCCAGCTCCTTGTGCCTTTCATGGTTGCTCCTGTGTGAATTCTTTTCCACCATGAGCAGCCAGTCTGGGCTCCCAAACCTCTGTCATCTATTAAGAGAGCAAAGTAGCTCCTCCATCTTCCTCTGACTGGAAATCAGCCTTGCTCCTGCTCCTACGAGCTCACACCTTGCTGTCCAGCCCATCCCTGCGTGTTTGGAGGGGAGCACAGCTGAGAGACGCAGAAATGTTGTAGGGGACTTTGTTGCAAAAAGCAATGACAGCTGTAGACGCGACAGAATTCTTAACAAAAGATGGAGGACAAACCAGATCTCCAAATGCAGCACGGAGAGCTGTCATTTAGCAAGGATAAATGACTCCATGATACCTTAAATTTGTCCTGTTGTCTAAGTCTGGGAAAAAAACCGGATGACAGCCGTTCCAGACTCAGCCTTTGAAAACATACAACAAAAGGAAAAAGCTTTATTAACACTGGAAATGTACTCTTAGCTTGGATTTCCTTTTCAACACCCAGCTTGTTCATCTCACAGCTCAATGAACTGTTAACAGCACATATTTCCTCTGTTCCAGCAGCCAGTCCAGTTACTTTGGTTTCTGCTAACTGCAGACAGGTGAGAGCAGCCCTTCCTGAGGGGACGGGAGTGGGACAGGGGAACGGGGCTGGAGGAAGGGGAGGAGAGGCACGAGGCCTCAGTAGAGAACTGGAAATGTTGATGAGTTACAGGTTGGGCCTGGAGGTGTTTTTGAGCCAAATGCTGCAGCTTTTCTGTTCTTTGTGCATGATGTGAACCTTTCTGCATTCAGGTGCTTTTAAACCGAGCCAGTGCCTCAGCATTCAGTAAGGCTGGGGAGCATTGTGTCAATAGGTAAATTGTGGGATTCTGCTGTGGGTTTTGTATTCTGACCCAGATATATTTCCCTGTCCTTTTACAGCCCAATCCAGCCACCTTTCTGGAGGCCAGGAAATGTCCTTGTCCAGTTGTACATAAATACAACAGGCAACCACCACCTATAAAACAATTTCAGACTCCTCAAGTTAAAATGAAGTCAATATTCTGTAAATGTACAAGAAGTTACAGTTGCAAACTACAGCTGTAAGTCAAAAGTTCAGAGTTTAAATAAAGATGTAGGGACAGACACTCGTGTTATCTGTGTTCCAAAATAATTTTATTTTGCTTTTATCTTCCATCCTTGGCCACAATGTCCTGTGTTACATGTGTGTTTGAGCAATGAGAACATGAAGAAATTACTCATCTAGTCAGGTGGAGGAAGAAGAGCAAGGCAGGTATCCTGGACTTTCATATCCACCCCTTGTCTGGGATGGTTCCAGAAACCAGACCTGGGGGAAATCTGCTTTGTTCCAGAGATGCCAGTTGCAGATTTGGGCTCTGGCCTCAGTTCTTAAGGAGAAAGAAAATCCAAAGGGCAGAAGATGAGAAAAAGGACCAGGAGTCTGGGGTACTTCCTTCTAGCGACAATGTAGATTTTTTTTCAGTGCAAATTCAAATCAGTTTGACAAGAAATGCTCGCTGGACACAAATGTGGGGTAAATACAGAAGATCTGAGCTGACCTTGCAGGGTTTCACAGGTGTAGTCAGCCTCTGGCTCTGATCCCTTCTTCTAACCCTCCCTAATTTCCTGTCAAAACTTGTGCCTTCTGCGCCTTATTCTGGGAATGTTGTTTATGGGAAAATATGAATGAACTTTTATTTTTAAATGACAGCTTCAGTCATGATCCACTGAATTGTCTTCTCCTTGTCAACACAGTCTGCCTTTTCCTTTCACAGGCCAATTCCATGGTTTTTATGTCACTAGGCTGGGAAAGAGGTGGCTAATCTTCTATTTTTGATCACTGAGCTGAAAGGATATGTTGCTGACACCCTACCCCTCTGTCACAGTGACCTCTGACTGCAGTTCTGTGCAGATGATGGGATTCAGCCTCGTGTGGGAATTGGGAAAGTTAATATTTTTTTCTAAACATTAATTCCTCACACATTTCCCCCAGGAAGAAAGAGAAAAAGGAAGAGGCACTTAGCATTCAGGAGCGAAGAAAAGATGAAATCTAATGAATTCTTTTTCCTCTCGGGGGTTAGAGAACAGTTCAACATTTCTGATTAAGGACAAGAGAAAGGTGGCCTTGTGCCATGGTGCTGCCCTTCTCACACAGGAGTGTTCAACATGCTGGAGGATAATCAAGAGAATAACAACAGTACCAGCAGGCAAGAGGTTTGGACTTGTCATCTGACTCAGCTGCATGCAGTTAGGTCTCAGTAAAGATGACTTGTTAAAAATCTAACTAACGTATCAAGGCTCATTGGGTTTTGCTAAGCTCCTACCTCTGTAATCACCATTTACCAAATTAGAATAGGGGGAAAATGAGCCACTTCATCTCTGTGTCATATAATGAACTTTTTTGTGTGTACCAGAGAGGGTGATTGCCGCTAGGTATAATTATTATAATAAAGATCAGTACAAACTCAAGTTAAAAAGAAATTGTAGTTATTGAGGCCACTGGTGCGACTCAAATGGAACCAGTCCCTGTGTCATGCACAGATGAGTCCAATCCACTGATCTCAACCATTTTAACATCCCAGGAAAGCCAGAGCAATGATCCTGTCCAGTGTTTGCTCATCTGTCTAATGTAATTCAGGTTATTGATTCTATTTGATGTGAAATCCACTGATTTCATTCAATGTAATCAAATCAATTAATCCCATCAACTCCGGTCCAATCCATGTGCACAATCTACTACATCTGACAGTGATCAGCTGGCAGGCAGAGAACAAGACAGGCATAGTGATAAAAAATAAAAATCAATAGGTTTATAAATAACACCTACAGTGCACTGGGTGTTTTGTACACAGCCATAAAAAGCAAGCAGCTTGATGTTCAGCCCATATGCATTTTGTAGATACACCAAAATTAGTGACTGATTTGTACATATTTTGGTTGGCTGGGGTGAATTTTCCCAAGTTTTTAAGCTGTGACTGGTTAGGGTAGCTGAAAATGACCTTTGGGATAAATTTTAAAAATAATATGTGATCCACAAAGGACTTTGAGATGCACCTATGAAAGGAACCGAGCACAGGTGGTGTTATCCAAGTTCTCTTGCCCTTTAACACTGATTAACATCTTCCTCAGCATAAATAGGAAATCCTTTATTTCATAAAAGAACATTTCACAGATGAAGAGAGAACTGTGTTTTATACAGACTTGAGGAGTTCATTGGAACAGGCTGTGTTCTTTTTTCTAATTTAAGAGAGTAAAAGCCACCACAGTCAAAAAGACCTACCACTCATCTGTCCACTGCTTCCTGGACACTCTTAAACACAAGCACCATAAACAACAACAACAAAAAATCTTTAAAAGGAAAAGGAGCCTTTTAAAGTTGGCGCAGCCAGCAAGGGGTACCTGTTGTGTTGTAAACTGACCTGGCCTAAGTCCCCGGCTCCACATACTGCTTAAAAATTCTATATAAAATAGAGTCTCAATATATATATAAAAAAAAGAAAGACACAAGACACCAGAAAATCCATGGTATAAACCAGTCACAATTCCATTAGAAGCCTGTTCTCTTGTCCCTTCCAGAGTATCTTTCCTTTAACTATGTGATTAATAATATTATGTGCTGATAAAAGGTCAGGAAAGTGGCAACTGTGCTCCAGCTTCTAATCTACTCAGAAGGAATTGATGCTGCTGCTCCTGGGGTTCTGTCTGCTTCTCTCATGTTTGTTCCATGCTGCAGGGCTGGAGATATTTGAGGTTAACATCTCAGATAACCTGCAAGAACATGGGAAAAAGGAATCCTGTTCCTGTGCAGTGCAGGGGAACAGGCCAGGATTTACTTCAGGCAAAGTCCAAATGAGAGGCTCCCAAGGGACAGAAAATAAAGTGAAATCTGCACGGTTCAGATTTTCTATCACTTGAAATATTTGGCCCCACTGAAAAACCCTGGGCTTGTTAGACTTGCTGTAATTTGCTTTCAGATGCAGGACTCCCAAAAAGCTGGTGTCCTTCAGTTCCTTTGTGTGCCCTTCAGGTTTTCTGTTTTACCCATGTGGACATGCAGCGATTTTGCTCATGTTTTTTTTGATTATATTTTTTAATAAGGTCAAGAAATTATGTATTCTGGCCTTGATGGGAAGAGTGTCTCAGGCTCATTGTTGCAAATTGTTGTGAATTAGGGTGATACAATGCTAATTGTCTTCTCCTTGCTTCACTGACTCTTTAAATAATTGCCTCCTCCTTGGCCACTTTTTTCCTTGCACCTCTGAGAAATTTGCACCTCAACTCTTATCAGTCTCCTTCCACCCAACCAATGTAAAGTACATTGTGGCCACTCAGTCCAATTAATCCTCCCAGCACTCCCCAGTGAATAAAATTAGTTACATTTTCCAGCTGGGTGGTCAGGGGTGCGGGCAGCTTTCCCAGCCATGGCTGCATTATCTCTGCTCCTCTGAAAACCTGACCTGCCTTGTGAGCAGCTGGGTCTGTGGAGAAATGAGGGACTTCAGCTGCAGGGAAACTCAGGGCGAGGGATGGAATTGGCACATCACAGGGGAAAAAATAAGTGTTTTGGTGATGCCCAGCGCTGAGCTGAGTTTGACTGAGTAGTTCTGTTCTCTGTGAGGGCTGATGGGATCCATCCACATCCCATCCTCAAACACAGAAAGCACCCACCTGCAAGGGCCAGCTCAAAAAAATAAACAGAAAAGATCCCTTTTATCTATCACTCTCATTTTTATAATAATATTGCTCTATCGTTTTCTGCAGGACTGCACATCCTTTGCAAGATGGGTGGAAAATGAGGTGTTGAGATTTCATTCAAACAACTGGCTTTGCTCATTTCAGATCCTCAATGTTGGATGCAATAGCTGCTTGCAAGTGAGCTGAAGGGGTTTTTTTTCTCCTTAAAAAATAAAAGTTAGTTCCCATGACCTGCAGAGAACTTTCTCAGTTTCTGTGTCTTGAGTATATTCAAGTTTGATTTTTAAAAACTCTCCCAAGCGATTAGAAGTCATTGTGGACTAATCAACCAAGAAATTTAAACATAAAGTTTCCTGAAATCTCTCCTTAAAGTACAGCTAAAGCATATTTCACTTTTATTGCTCTGAAATATTTACGTATATTTGAAGTACAAAGATCCAGATTCTCTGCTGGCACAAATCTAGATGATATTTCTGCCTTTATTATGATACACAACTTGAGGGCTTGGCCCTCTGTTTTATGGTCTGTCCTCTTTTATCACAATATTCTCTATTTTGCAGAAATCTTCCAGTGGATGAAAGGGATTGGAGATGGCTCAATACAACCCAGTGAGGTTTTCAGATCCCCTGGGTGTGTTATTGTGTTATGATTACTTTTATGTTTGGAAAGGTAAGTGAACTAAATGCATGAACTCCAGAAAGGGGGAACTTTGGCTTTGGAGATATTTAACCTACTGGAACCCATTCCAGTCTCACGGAATCAAATATGAATTTATAATGGATAAATGCTTGCAGGGTACATAACAGCATCTGTTGTACAGCATGCAAAAAAAGGGAAAAGGTGCTTTTGATACCTTTGTGACAACTTCACTTCAAGCAAGGAACGCTCTGCATCATCCAGCACAAATTTCTAACTCAACCATGCACTGGACCATGCCAATAAAACAATCACAGGGGAGTGCTGGTGTGTGGAAATAGGACTGCTGAACAGAATCAGCAAAGGAATTTGACTGGGCTCCGGGAAGGTGGAAAAATATTGCTCCAGTTAATGCACTGCCTCCCTCCTGAGTTTATTAGCCTTAATGGGAAGGAAAAAGAAATTAAGAGGGAATGGAGCGGCCTAACAAGGGTGCCTTTCTGTTCCCCACCCCCTGTGCGAGGGTGGAATTGCCCCATCCATGGGGAGCAGCTGTGTGCCAGGAGGATGTGCTTGCAGTGATGCTCAGGATTTTTGGGAACACAGTGGCACGTGGGGCACTTCCAGACTCCAAAGGGCTTTATTTATGTTGTACATGCATTAAATGATACCCCAGTAACCTAGGAATAGTTTAGGGGGCTTCAGGGCATGCATAATTTATTTGTAGCCAAAGCCCAGAGGGAACAGTAAGAGAGGATGGATGAGAGTTCTTTCACAGCATTAGCATGGATTTGTTCAGCTGTTGCTGGAACATCCCATGAAGCCTTCATCCCTGCTAAACACTTGGCTTCAGGGGCACGGGAACACAGCACTGCACATGCTACAATCCATAAAACATTTCCTGGTATTTGGAAACGAAATCCTATAGTTCAAAAGGCCAAAATCCACAAAACCTTCAATTTGTCTGGGGAAGACAAGCCGGTGAGACTGAGGCAATCAGCAGGTTCTTAGATTTCTGCCACAAAAGGAGAGAACTAGTTATTTATTTTGCTTCAGAAAGAGCAATTCTCATGTTTTAAATTAAGCCTGCAACTAAATAATTCATTGGCCTGATCTTTGCTTTCCATCACCCCAAATGGACAGGTGCCCACAGATCTGTTTTCAGGCAAAACAAGATATTAAGAGGAAAAACACAAAGTAAAACAGAGCAGGGAGATCAGAGGAGAGTGGCCACAAGCACCACCACCTCTGGCACGCAGCACCAACATCAGCAGGACCTGCTGGGACCCCACACACGGAGCATTGGGTGCCCTGATGTGGATTTGTCTCAGTGGGAGTTCCCCAAAGCAACAAGTGGCGAAGCTTGTGGGGAAATGACAGCGAGACAGGGGGTGGATTACAACTGTGAACAGCAAGGGCTTTTCAGTCGTTTCATCCTGCCAGACATGCTGTCCCCATTAAAAGCTAATGTTGGAAAATCATCTGTTTCTCTTAAGCTCTCTTTGAATCTGGTGACTGGAGCAGTAAATGTGGTTTGTGCAGTGGCTGGGGGGGATGAGCTCCTGCTGGTGTGGTCAGTGGGAAGGCCATGTGCTAATTGTTTACAAGCCCCCCACGACCCAGTGCACTCATTTAAATAGGATTCCTTGTCCTCTCTGTTCGAGTGCTCTGTATCTCAGGCTATCTCCTTGATAATCCTTTTTAGATTAGTGTCGGAGCCTCAGATGAAATCCTTGCTCATTCTCTTGCCACGTTTACCAGGCTGATTTCCAACACTGTTTCATATGGATTAGGCAGAGCAACGTAGTGCTCATATGTTTTTCAGTGCATCTCCGTACCTCATGAAATTACATTATAGATTCACTGTATAAATAGAAGACTGAACACAATTACAGTCCAAAAGCCCCAAAGCAAAGGACTAGAATCTGAAAGTAGATGTGACCAGATCTCGCTGTGTGCAAATATCTCAAAATAAATTGGTTGCACACTTGTGTATTTAATCTGTTTTCTAAATTTGCTTTTATTTTTTTTTTTTTACAAGAAAAGAACTGTTTTTTCACAGTTGGGCAGAAAAACGAGGGAAGGTGCACATTGCCATTATGGCCAGGTCAAACCAAGGGTGTCAGTGGTTCAACCCACCTAGGACATAAACCAAACTTCATAAAGGTTGTTCAAAGAGAACTTCCCATGGCTTTTCAAGGTTGTGGCCTTTTAATCACAGCTGTTATCACCACTCCCTCATGGAAACCTAGAAAAAATTGGATTGGAACGGATGTTTGGGTCATATCACCCAACCAGCTCAAAGCAGGGCCAATTTTGAAATAAGTTCCATCCACAGGAGGATTAAAGTGGCTGAAGTGCTGTAGACACGGGGTGAATCATCACTGGAGAGAGTCACTTGGCTTTTTATTGCTGGTAAATAGAAAAGGTTTGTGAAGGAAATTAATAATATTGGGGTGTGTGTGCCTGAGCACACAGGAGGTCACAGTACTTGTAGAAAACTGGGGTTTTATGTCAGGCAAGATTGTGCTGACAGATCCATGCATTTGAGCTGCTAATTGATATTTGAAATTCCATTGCTGAAGATCATTTGGCTTCCAGTTGTTGCTAGGAACAGAGGCTTCTCCCACTGATGAATATAGCTCCCTGAGTGGAGATTAGCAGAGACAGCTATCGTTGGGCCTGTAGGTGAATGGATTACCCTTGATTTAATAAGAAGTAACAGGCCATTATTTCCAAAGCTACAGGATGGAAAATGACATCTGGATTCTGGATGTAAACATTATTTATCATGTCGGATGCTTTGCTGTGCTTGCCAGTAGCCCATGCTCTGCTGAGGCTGTTATTTCTAGGGCAAATGAATGGTGAGTGCCACATGGATTTATTCAGATTTATCTGTTGCATCTGAGTTCTGTTTTCCTCAGCACAGCAGTGTACAGGCTCAGTGTGGAGCTGGGCATTGATGGTTCTCTGGCCAGGGTGATTGGACAGGCCCTCAGCTGGTTTTAGGTGGCCCCAACCCACGGGTGACACTCTGGGAGCTCTCCCGTCCTGTGCTGGCTTCTCCTGCCAATCCCCATCCAGAACTATCAGGATCAAAGGCAAAATGAGACAAGAGGAAAGCTGCCAAGCTGGAGTTCAGTGTCATGGCTGTGATGAGCGAAGGGCTAAATGATTTCTGCTAATACAGACAAACAGGTTTCCACCTCTGCTTTTTGGAGGAATAAAGGAGTTGGAAGGTGTGTCCATAAATCCCACCAGGGTCTGTTTGCACTGAGCACCCAGTGGACTTATTGTGCTGAATGTTTTGGGTAATTTCTGTACAGCCCAACAGCTGGAAGGCCTCAAGATTGTAGATTACATTACATGGCACTTTCTGCACATATTTCCAACCTTACACAATGGTAAATTAAATTGGGGCAAACCCTTTCATGTTCATGGGAGCTAAAAGTGTTTAGAATCTACCCTAACTTGGGTAATCCAAGAAATTCACCAAAAGAGGTGGCTGATTTTTCTGTTCTGTCAAAATAAAAAGAAATTCTTTAATAATATTGAATTGTGGTTTCAAGTAATTCTGTTCTTGCTTTCCTCACTACCATGCAAAAAGTTAAATGATACATTGACTTAATGCAATTATTTCTCCTTCATTTCTTCTCTATTGAGTGGCAAATTCAGGAAGGAGAAAAGAAAGAATAGAGGATAAAGGATTATAACCCATACAGACAGCAGGTGCAGAAGTAGAAATAAAATATTGTGCAGGACTTTTGCAATAATAATTAAAAATATTCTGCAAATGAAATGAATAAATTTTATATTTCTTCAATTGCAAACTTTGAAGCGGTCATAGAAAATTTTTGAAGCTGGACCTATTATGAAACTAAATGCTGACAAGTATTCTGGAATGGACATCTTGCACGAATATCTTGCTCCTGTGGCTCACCCTTCCTGAAGGAGATGAATCAGCCGCTTTGGTAAAGTGTGCTTTGTGCTGGCTTAGCTCTTGTGCCTGCTGCTGCTTTGTGTGTTCAGCCTTTGCAGGGCAGAGGAGCTGGGGCAGATCTTTACCCAGGTCTGTTCCTTGCCTCAGCAGACAAGAAGTGCTGAGTGAGTGACTCGTTCCTGTGTGATTTCCCAGCAGCTCTGCCCCTGAGGGATGGTCAGGAGCTGCAGCTGCTTCAGGAGCTTGCTGCTCACGGGTAGTGAGCTCTGCATGTGGGACCGTGTGAAGAGCACCACTGTCTCTGTTGCACAGAAACATCCCTGAACACCCAGATGCCACCAGACTGAAATAATTTATAACAGCACAAGCTTGTGCCCCCCTCCCTCTACAAGTATTACTGTCTCTGTGTAGTAATGAATTCATTGATTTTACCATTTTTTATCAAATCAGTTGTTTCAGAGATAAATGCCCCTCATTTGCAGTTATTAAATCTGCCATGTCTAGGACAGCCATTGGAATAATTGTCTAGCGTGGACAGAAAAAAATTATCCATGCCCTCCTGCTGGTTGATTTAATATCCAGTGTCCTTCTCTTAGTGACAGAATCTGAAAGGTAAGATCTTAAAACTCATTCAAGATAAGATGAGTTAAAACCAAGAGAAATCTCATGGGCCTGGAGAAAGAACTCTGGCTCTTTTAACAGAATGAGAACTATTTGGCCACAAGGTCAGAACAGACTGACAAAATTCTGCTACACACTCCAGGAACAAATCCAGTTTATTTTGCTGCTCCCTTCAGCTTGTGATGGGGCAGCAGGAGGAAAGAGCTGCCTAAGGAGTGACAGGGACATGTGCACAGTGAGGGAGGGAAATGTCCCTTCTGAGCGAGCCCCAGTTCCACATTGTTAACCTCTTGCTATTGAACAGTTGGAAGCTGAATGTTGCAAATTAAAATTACTTCCTTGGCTAGCCAGAACAATCCTTCATCTCTTCAAGGCTCTGATCTTTCCCTCTGCAGAGACAGTGAGCTCTGGGTAACGAGGCTGGGAGCACACTCACATTGTGGTCCCAGGGCTGCACAAATTGCTTTGGATGCTCTGGGTTCCTGTGTCCCACCCCACTGGCATCCCCACGCAGGGCTCAGCCTGCAGGGATGGGAGCAGTCAGAGGCTGTGGGAGGCTCTGAAACACGGCCCTGTGCATGGGCACACCCTGGAGAGGGAATCCCATAACGCTGCTCACTGCCAGCCCTTCCCCACCCTGCAGTGCCCTCAAGGCATTTGTGCCTCCCGTCCTCACAGCCACCACCGGCCCCTCCCTGCACGTGGAATTAGCTGGGCAGACATTGTCAAGCTGCTGGAATCAGTAACAATTGAAAACAAGATGGTGATTTGCTACCTAAACGGATGAATGTGGTGAACCTGGAAGCAGTCCTGTCAGTGAGGAACAGCAGGAGTATGATACAGGAGCAGAAGACCATAAGCAGCATCCTCAGCTGCTTTGGCTGTGTCACAAAGGAGCTGTAAATCAGACCTCCCAGGTGTTTCCAACCTCCCAGGTGTTCCCAACGTGAGGAGTCAGACCAAATGCTACTCAAGGAACGAGGGATGGGGAGATGAGCAGAACAAGCAGAGTGAAAATGAGCATTGAGCTTCTTTTCTCTGTGTTTCTCCTTCTGCTGGCCAAGCACTGCAATTTCTTGTTGTTAGGCCTCAGAAGTGGATTCCAGAAAAGCACCAGCTCTAGGATAGACCTGTGAGAGACTGGTCCTGCCCCTGATCCCAGTGTTTCCTGGAGGGTGAGTGAAATGACAGTCCACCTGCAAGGATCTGGAAGACCTGAGGCCTTTGGTCAGTTTATGGTCTTGTGTGTGGTTTTAGTCAAACCTCATCTCCACAGTGCAGTTTTTCCTCAAACCTTTCCTCTGTCTCACTTGCTCCTCAATCCAAGACTGTCCCTTGCTGTCTGCCTTCCATTTTTTCAGCTGGATTTCAGCTGTGGCTGAGCCTGGACATCCTTTGCTGTTAGTCCTGGTGAGCTTCGCTCTCCCAAGGCTGTTTCCTGTGGAACACACAGAAAGGGGCTTAAAAATTTAAGTGTCTCTGCAAGTGAAGACAGCAAGACTGACATTCCCTTATGGATTAGGCTCAGCTCATCATTCCCAGGCCACTCCTCTTCTCAAGGATAAAAAATTGTTTCTGGAAGTTAATCAAGACCCTCCTTCAGTGACACCACTGCAACCTGGTGGTCAGCAACAACCACAGAGCCTTTTGCCTTTTGAATAATCTCCATTCCCCATTCCCCACGCTGTACCAATGAAATCAGGATCCAACAGCCTGGGACTACATCCCCCTGAGGACCCTCAGAGCTGACACCAAGGTATGCAGGACCTGTACTGCTCTTTTACATGAGCAATAAATAAATAAAAGCATCCTGATGCCCATGCAAGGAAAATTCCACATATTCATCCCCCTGTTTCCTGTATCACTTATTCTGTAACAGCTGTTTAATTAATTGCTTGAGTGATTTCCTAATACATCTTATTTACATACAAAATTACAGAATAATGGTTTGCCTTTGAGTTGAGTGAGAATTTAAGGTCTGCTTGCCATGCCTCATGGAATATGGT
The DNA here is from genome assembly GCA_013399455.1 of Anthoscopus minutus. Classification (NCBI taxonomy): domain Eukaryota; kingdom Metazoa; phylum Chordata; class Aves; order Passeriformes; family Paridae; genus Anthoscopus; species Anthoscopus minutus. The sequence continues at coordinate 1,645,208 of VWYI01038255.1, read as the reverse complement.
TACTCAACAAGAAATAAAAGTTCTGGCTGCTTTTGGTTGTTTCTTTTTTCATTTTTGTTTTTCTTTAGAAAGAAGCAAAATTCTTTTCCTCCACAGGTTTTGTTGCTGTTTTTTACAGGTATGACTGAATGATGCTTTGATAGCAGCAAGAAGGGGCAAGGTTCTTTCTGAGGATGACTCAAATCCTTGGAAGGAAAAAAAAGTGTAAATGAATAGAATGGTTTCTACTGAAGAATAAAGAGTAATACAGCACCAGCGGAAACAATACAACTTTATCACTGCTGTTCAGGTTTATTCCCTGGCTGGCAGAGCTTGTCCTGGGAGCAGGAGGCTGTGGGAGCAGGAAGGGTCCTGCTCTGGTGGGCTTTTCACCCCAGAATGCTCCTTCTGCCTTCTGACACAGGAACCTTTTCTTTGGATCACAGCAGCATCAGCAGCCATGGCACCGCTGCTGATAACCCTGCTGTCAACTGAGGTTTTCCTTTCATGGACCTGGCTGGGCTCAGACAGCAGCTGCACCCCTGGGCTGGAAATCGCCTCCCAGAGTAACACTGGACAAGCACAGGCCCAGGCAGCAATGTGGTTTGGATTTTATTTGTTGCCCAAAGCTTAACATTCATCTTGGTTAATGTGGGGCGCTTGATGTGCATGGATTAAGGGGCTAATTCCGTGTTTTTCTTGCTTAGTCAGTAAAAGAGCCCAGAACCCTGAGGAGGCAGCTCACCTGTGTTGCCTTCTGAATGTGTCAGCTCGTCTTTGCTGGCTACAGCAGAAGTCTTGAGCACTTGCACTTCCAACTTAAGAGGTTTGAAAATGGAGTTATTTGGAGGCATGTGGAGGCCCTCATGCTGACCAGCAGCACATCAGGGCTGGCACAACTGGCCTTGGCTCTGCTCAGTGCTTCAGGCCATGTCTCAGGATGGCACCACCTACATCACAAATCATGAGTGAAGCCATGAGCTGACTGTACTGGAAATTGTGGCTCTGGACAAATTTTGGAGCTAGTTCCCTCCATGGAAAACCATCCCAAATAAAATATTTCATGTGAGACTTTTCAGTAAGGTTGCTGCTGCATCTCAGCCCAAGGTCCCAAGGCAAAGGCTGTTCTTTTGGGTCAGGTTTCTCTTGAATCTCACCCTCCACTCCAGGCAGCAGCAGGAAAGGGCAGCAGGCCCAGGCAGCAATCCCAGGTCAGAGGTGGGATGGCTTGTTCAGGCGGGCTGTGCTTTGCAATCAGTAAGACACAAGTTCTTGTTGAAGCACCTTGCTAAACTTGGTCCTTAAATACCAGGAATCAATGGCTCATGCACAGATACCAACATTAAGCATGGCCTCACATGATTTCCTAGAGACATGTATCTTCAGAAAACTAGGAGAAGAAATTACTTCTGTTCACTACCAGATGTCACAGTTGATATTCTACTGCTGCCTACTCAAAAGTCTTACTCAAAAGGATTTTTTTGGTTGATAATGATCCAGTACGAGTATTTAAAACATTCTTGAATACACCATGGCTGTGAGATTATTCTTCTCACCATTCATAGGGCAACTGATATTAAATCCATATGAAGAACTATTGCACTTTTTACTAAGTGTAAAAGGAAAAAATATTACCATTCATTTGTGTTACTCTTTCCTTCTAACTATCTTCACTTAATAAGGTATTTTCTTGCAACACAGTGTGTTATATATTCTCTGTTTTATAAACCATCTCATGGGAAAAATAACCAAGGAAACGCAATTTTTCGGAACCATCTCCTTTTATTAAGAATAATGAAAAGGAAACAAGAGTCATTCCAGCAGTCCAACATCCTTCTACACTTCCTTATTGGTCTTTTTATGATAACCGTGTCTCTCAGCACATAACCTGAGCTGCCTGAATTTGTTTGTGTATTTACATTGGTTCTTTTAGCTCCTGGCTGTGGATCAGTGTGGAGGTGACATATAATGGACATGTCCATCTGACATCTGTGTGCACACACAGAGCATGGAAATCCATCAAAAATACTGGACAGGATAATCACAGCAGTGAGGTCTGGCTTTGCTACCAAGTTTTAAAGCTTGAATGGATGGCTGGATTATTTTGCCTGCTCTGGACATCATGCCCCCCTGCCCCTGGATTCACAGTATAACAAGGAGCCTCCTCTGTCTGCAGCAGACACTGCAGGGGTGATTGGAGTCAATCCCACACATGCAGGAATGAATCCCAAACACCCACTCCTGCACCCTGTCCCTGTGGGTTTTGTACCTTCATTATTTGAGCTATGGCATCTCCCAGGGGTGCTGAGGGCCCCTCTCTGAACTGTGTGTGATGCAGTCCCAGTCAGTGCTCCTGGAACACCAACTGGCTGGTGACTGCCACCAGCAGATCCCATCTCAAGCCTTTGGGTCCCTGTCTAAAGCTGTAATTTATACTCTTGGCAGGTACTCTGACTTGTTTCTAAAGCATCAGTCATTCCTGAGTAGTCATAGATGATCCAGATTCCCTCTGTAGGTTCTTCTGCCAGATATTGATCCTGGGGACATTAATTATCAATTACAAAGGGTTTATTTCTGGCAACTTTCGTGACTAAAAGATCTGCATATTTTTTTTTGCTGAGTGATTTATTGATGCATCATTACATGTTTCATGGAAAACTGCATTTTATAGATGGTAGTGGGGAGAAAAGTCCCCAAAAACTCCACTTCAATTAGAAAAGAGCACTCAAAGAGAAATAGCATATTTCTTTGGTTTGCCTGAAACACAGCGACTGAAAATACCTTCCAGTTCCCCCTTGCCCACTGGGAGCTGTTAAAGCACTTACAGCATAAATCATCATACTGGCTGTAAAACCTACAGTGTTGCAGGTGCTCCACATCCCAGTTTGCATTAATGAGAGGACTAAAGATCCTGCCATACACTGGGACAGTCGTTTGCTAAGGAATGGCTTGGAAGATGCAATGCCCTCTACAAGGAGGCAGCTGGAGTCAGCAAACAGACCCTGATATTCTCTAAAAGCTGTCACGCTAATGATCCATGAAAGGGAAAACTATTATCTGGGTTAAGGTGAAAAGATGATTTCTAATTCCTCTTCTTTTCAGTATAAATGTGCCAAAGCTTGCGTTCTTTTTATGTATTTGGTTGCAAAGGATGTCAGTAGCTTGAAGGCTTCTTGTAGCCAAAGGCCTGGCCCTTGTCCCCTTGTGTAATGCAGTGACAAGGGCAAGGTTGATGTCCTTCATTGCCAGTAAACACCCCTTCCATAAAAACTTCATCGTATCTCCTAGCACAGAGCTCTGCCCACTGCACTGACGCCTTGGAGGGGCTGCCTAGAACAGAGGCTAGACAAGATTAAGACAATAAAAGTGAGTATTTATTAAAGGCCTTCAAAAGATTCACCTTGGGCAGTCAGAAGCCTCTGAGGGGCTACACCCAAGCTGGACGATGGTCATGAGTTTTTCAGACAGATATAAATTTGGTTCATTTACATATCAGGGGTTCTAATCTCTAATTACACCTTCAGGTAATGAAATCATATACCCCCAGTTGCTCCTTGCTGAGTCAGTTTGTTTATGCTTTTTGGGGCCTGAGGCAGAGGGTGGCCTTGGATCTCAGGCCTAGAGGGATTGTTCTGTCTGGCCAAAGTGTGAAGACAGTTACTAATACTCTATATGGAGTTTAGAATTATATACTAAAGCTCTGGACATGATTTTCTGAGCCTGAGAGGGTTTTCAGCCTGGCAGGGGCTGATCTGTTCCCAAGGGAAAATCTTTTGGGAGACTTCTCTTTCAAGGAGTGTTTTTTGTAAATAGGTTTTGGTTCTCAAAACAAAGTCACACACATGTTCTGAATGTGGTTTTCTCTTGTTCCACCAATGGCACCAGAGAGATGCTTCCTTTGTCCAGTCACGTTAACCTGGATCAGAACACCTGATAGAAAGGGTTGCAAACCCCAAATAAAGGCTTCTGCCCCATTGGGATCAAACCTCACTGCTGTGATTTGAATCCACTCTGCTATTTCATATCCACTAACAATAGAAAGCTAAAATCCTAAGGTATCAGCACCAGACCATGTCCACTGGCTGTGCTTCTCCACACTGACTATCAAACATATCTGTGGTAACAGGCCTTCAAATCATATAAGAAAAAAAAAGAACAGAGTTATCGAAATCCAAATAAATTAATACAGTATATTCAGCAATTCCTCAGTGTCCATTCTTCTTATTTGCATCATTAATTGTTGTCTGATTGAAAATCATTATGAAGCTGGAAACAGGTTAAAACAGAAGAACAAAACCTGGTGTGGTAGGGGAGATAGGCCTGTATAAATCACACTGAAAGCTTAAACAGATTCCAATCTACAAACCAGAAAAAAATCCACTTTATAAATAGAGAAAAATGATGATGCCTAAACACAGACCTTCCACAGTTCAAAAGGTTAACAGAAAGAAACTCAATAGAGTCCTGTAAACTGAGCAAGGAAAAGAGTGGGAATTCCCAGTGTGCTAAGCTGCCATGGAAGTTTGAGCCTTGGAGTTTAGGTATTTTCCTCTCTGGCCCTGGAGACTTAATGAATGGTCTGGAGAGGAAAACTTTTTGTTTAATGGAATCCTGGGTTGCTATTTGTGCTCCTGCAGCTGTCAGAGAGCTCTGATGGCTCTTTCCAGCACACAGGTTTGCCTCAAACTTGGACCTTGAGATGGAATTCTCAGTTCTCCTCTTTTCCCAGGCAGGGACAGGACAAGAGGAAATGGCCTCAAGCTGCACCAGGAGAGGTTCAGGTAGGACACCAGGGAGAATTTCTTCACTGCAAAACAGGTTGAGCATTTGAAGGGGCTGCCAAGGGAGCTGTTGGAGTAGTCACCATCCTTGGAAATATTCAAAACACAACTGGATATAGCACTTAGTGCTATGGCCTGGTTGGCAATGTTGTGATGAGTTAAAGGTTGGGCTCAATGACCTTGGAGGTCTTTTCCAGCCCAAATGACTCTGTGATTCTGGATGGAATGTAACTATCATTTTAGGGACAGCATATTAATGTAAATAGATATGTGGAGCCATCAAAAGGTTAATAATCCCAGTACCAAAATTCTTAGACAAACTGTCCTGCAGTTGAGCTGTTAGCAAAGCTATTAAATTTAATTGCAGTGTAATTACATAGCCATCCACCTCGCTGGTACCCAGCTATCCACAGGCACAGCTCAGCTCTAAGCACTGCACACAATGCACAGGGCTTTGCCTCAGGTGCTACAGGCATCCTGCAGCCAGGTGTGCTGCTGCCTGCCCAGCCAGGCTGCGTCCCAGCCACAGACATGCCCAGGAAGACACTGCTGGTGCCTTTTTGGGCTACTCAAAACCAGAGGGCAGTCAGAATGAAGGCAATAAAAAGCTGTTCTGTTTATTGAAGGCCCTTCAGGTACATTTGGGGCAGAGGAAGCCCCCAGGGGCTGCACCCAAAATGGACGATGGCTCACAGGTTTCACACTTTTATAAGTTTGGGCCATTGGCACTTTGGGGTTCATCTTCCAATTCCAGCCCCAGGTAATGAAGTCATTGAGCCCAGGTTTGCTGCCCCCAAGTCACTTGTTTCCATCTCTGGGGCCTGAGACTGTAAGGCATCCTTGGCTGCCAGGCCTGGAGAGGAATTGTTTTGTCTGACCAAAATGGGGCAGCAGCAGCTGGCACTGAGTGTGGAGTTTAGAATTACACACTAAAGAATTTCAGGATTACAAATATATGAAAATATAAAAGCTAAAACCCTAAGGCATCAGGGCAAGGTTCAGTGCCAATGCAAAGAGGGTCAAGCTGCTTTGCAGAGCAGGGATAAGGAGCAAGATAAGCTGTGATGGCACTATTTGCTGTGAGGAAAGCTAACACACCTCTCAGGCTTTGTGGGATTAGGGCCAAAGCAAACAGCACATTTTGCCCTCCTGGACCCAACAGATATTCTTGCCTTTTCCTGAGGGAAGCTGCTGTCTCCTGAACCACTCTCATCCCTAAGGCAGTGAGCCCAGAAATGTGGTTTTGTGCATCCAGACTGCGTCTTAAGGATTGGTTTCATGCTAAATGCTCCACATTAGCATTTGTGATATGTGTTCATAGATATGTGTTCAGATATGTGTAGATATGTGTTTAGAGAGCAGGGGATGTTGTGTGAGGGAGCTGCTCCACGAAGGGGGAGCTCAGCAGCAGCTTTTGGGAGGTGCCAGCACGGCAGAGCAGGGAGGTGCCCGCTGTGACCCTGCATCTCTTACAGAGGGCACAGCAAGTCAAACTCTCAGGCTCCCTCTGGGCTTGCATTTTATGGTTTTAAACAATTACATGTGAAGAAAGGAAATGACTGGAAGGAGCTAGTTTGCTAGGAACTCACTGAGCTCATCAATAATAGAATGTGGATACATGTGGAATTCGTGCTGAGCTGCCCTTTCCTTGGGGGAGCTGCCAGGAGAAGTTCTGCTCCTGCATTAGGTGGGAGCAGAGGATTTGCCTCGTCTGCTGTGATCACCCAGTGCACTTTCATCCCTTCCTGCCTTTCACAGTGGCCAGTCTGTGATGAGTCAGTGGAAAATGACCTCCACCCCCAAGCCATTTTTCACTGGACTAATTGTGCAATGCTTTGAAAGAAATTACTTCCTGATCCCCGTGGGAATCCATGAAAGCCTTGAAACTCTGATGTCTTTTCCTTCAGCACAGGTTAAGACAGGTACAGCAAACCCCACTGGCATCTCAGAACACCCTTTGGGTTTCTGTATTTTTGGCATCTGGATTATTTTGCCACCAGGACCCACTGCTAGCTGCAAGAGTTGTTAGTACCCATTAAATCCTTCCCCACTTTTTCAGTCCCCCAGCAATTCCATTTGATCTTTAAGTGAAAGGATAAAACACTGCTGAGTATTACATGCCATGCTGGGAACTCAATCGCTCCTTGGTCAATCTGACATGAGTCAAACAAACGAAAACCTAAAGAAAATAAAGTGAAAATTAAAGCTCAATCCATAGGTGTGCCCACAGTGGGCAAGGACAAAGCAATGTGCAGCTACAAAAGGAAATAAGAGAGGGGTAGGTTTTCTCCTTGCTGTTTGTTTGAATAAGCCCCTACTACAAGGATATTGTGGAGCGGTGCTTTCATTCCAAAAAGCATTTGTGAGAGTGCCAAAAACATGATACCAGGGGTTTTAGGAGGAAATGAGGGGTTCCCTGCTGCAAGGTAATGTATTGATAAAATGGGATTGGGGGTGGGTGGGAGCTGGGGGAAGGTTCCTGCTGCCTGCGCAGGGCACTCAGCCAGAGGCAACAGGACAAGAGGAAATGGCGGTGTCCACACTCTCTGCTCTTCCTCAGCACGAGGCAGAGGGGTCCCACAGCTGGAAGTTTGGGTTTTCTTCATTTTGGTCCCAGGATTTACTTAATGTGATGGTTTTTGCCTTTCTACCTTACAAGCTGATTTTGTGATCACAGAGGCTTCCTTTTCTCCTTTCCCCACCCTTCCTTTAAGCATAGTAAGTGCTGAAGTTGCTTTTAAGCGTAATAACTGAAGTTGCTTTTCTCCCCAGTGCCTGTCTGTTCATTCTGAGAAATCCCTTTTGCAGCCTGAAGCCCAATCCAAGCTCCACACCTGTGACACGTGGAAATATTCACCTTCCTTGTCACTTAGAGATTTGAAATACCTTAAACTGATCATTTGCAGCTGATTATTCTGAAATAGCTCTGGCTACACATCCCAAGATTCTGTGTCTGGAAGCAAATCTGATCTTTTTTTCCTACCAGTGCTCTGGAGAGTTGCATGTCAGCTACAAATTTGTTGGATTTTAAACATCTTGCAAAGCCATGTCTTCAATTTGGTTGACAATATCACTTCTGCTCTATAAGAGCTCTTCATGCAGCCCAGTGTTCCACAAAGGGGATCAGGAGAGTTATGGACAGGAAGAGCTTGTGTGATCTGGATATTTTATGTAAATGTGGAGTCTGCAGGCACCTGGCTTCACAAAAGCAATTAGGATCCTACGTGTGGTGGACTTTATTACACACATAAGCTCCTGTCTGCTGCAAATATGTGGGGAAATGTTCCATATTCTTGTGTTTATTTGTCATTAGCATCTGTGTGTGCTTATATCTGAGGACCAAGAAGAGCATGAACAGGCACAGAGGTTCTGTCCACACTCCCCTTGCACACAGGAGTATTATGATTCATACTTAAGATTTATGTATGCATGTCATGGGAAGCTCTGTGCCACGAGTTGGGATGATTGCAAAGACTGTCCACATTGTCTATTATCATGTATATGCCCAGCTACCTGCAGCCCTAATGAGATGGCTATAAATCCTTCAGACCTCTGTTTTTTGCAGGGCTGGGATCTCCTGTGCTGCCTGGAGCTGCACAGGGTTTCTGTGCTGCATGTTTATGGACAGGGATGAGGAAAGAGCTGAGAGCCAACGTGCACATGCTTGTAGACAAACACAGCTTGTTTCTTTTGGGAAACTGTGCCTCAGTCTTGCAAAATAGGAAACAAGACAACTTTGGAGAAAGCACAGGAATGAACCCAAAAGATTGATCCTACCCAAAACCTACCAAAATAGTGTTCAGCTCTCCACAGCAGAGTGTGGGAGGAGGTGGCACCATAGAAGGGGTAGAGCTTTATCACTTAAGCCTATTTTTTCTAAGCACTTGCTTTTTCAGGTGTTACAGCACTCAGATATGAATCTGCCCCTGGGATCCTGATGATTTTTCAGTGCACATAAGCACCACACCTATAAGCATTACTCTGATTCTTTGTAGTATGCAGGGGGATTTAAGACACAGGTCTTTGGGGAAGCCAGAAACATATGGTGATCATATTAATGGCGATCTTCTGCTGAGAACCTGCACCTCCTGGGCAATGTGGTGTTGTTCTACAATATTCACTGTGTGATACAGACTGAAAAGTCAAAAATCTGTTTATCATGCGGGTGTACACTTGATGTACTGGGAATAGAGGTTGTTCTGCAGTCATCTCTGGGTATTTCTGTGTTGATCAAGTACACATGACTCTGTGGTACAGTGGAGAGAAAAGCATCTTCCCTCTCTTCATGAAGAATGACAATGCTGTGAAAAAAATGCTGGAGAATCCAGAGCCCACAGTGTGCCTGTGTTGATGGGAGTGGAAATCAGTGAGTTCTTGTGTCACCAATGTTTCCTCTGGTCCTGCATAAATGATTGGTCAGATAAGGGACTTTGACTAATTACTCCCAGCCTGGTGGAAGGCTTTCAGCTGAGCCAGGTACCCGAGCCAAGCAGGGTTTATCAGGTATGAACACTCTGTACTGTACTACAACACCCAGTCATTAGTGATTGGATTTGGAGGCAAACACAGACCCAAATAATAATAACCTGTGTCGATGGCAAATGGGCTGAACAGTAAAAGGTAAAAATCACCTTTGTGTTGTTACTGACAGCTCTGCCCTTCATCTGCCCCTCCCTTCTCCGTCTTTCCTTCACTGCACTCCCCACTGATGGATTGGGAGCACAGCAAATCACGAGCAGCCAGCAATGGGCAGAGCAAAGAGGGATTTGCACTGGAGTGGTGCTGCTTTCCATGAGCAGAGCACTCACTGGAACTTACTCTGGATTTACTCACCAGCTCCATGCTGCCGAGTTCTGCTGCAGGAATGACTGATGACACATCTAGAGCAGGTGATGGCTTTGCAAAACATGGACAGTAGCATTGGAGTTGCTGATAAGTTGTCCACAGTGTTAATTTTGATGCTGGGTGCTTGTCTGCTTTTATGTTTTTTTAAACCCAGCAGAGGATGAGGGTAGGTAACAGAGAGAGACTTGGGATAAATAAGCAACTGTCTAGGAACAGAGCTGAAGAGGTGAACTCAACCCTATTATTTGCTTCCTTTTTTGGTTTTGTTTTTCTCATCTTGACCCAGAGGAATAGGTGCCAACAAAGCTGCTGGGGAAGTGTACAAGTGGGCTCTCAATATACTGCTTTTCCAACATTGCTCAGAGAATTTCAGGCCTGTGATGGTCAAAGCAGATCTTTACTGCTCTCTGTCCTCCTCTTTCACAATTTCCTGAATCTTTTATTTGCCATGGGAGAAAGAAAAAAAAAAAAATCTTCCTTCTTCCTCTCCAAAACAACAATAGTAATGAAATTCAGTTGTCCTTAAAATTGCTGAAGAATCCAGGGACTGGTGTGCAGTGCCCAGCCCTCATGCAAACGGTCAAAAAACCATTGGTTTCCACATTGACTGAAGATCTTCTAACAGGTGTTGTGTAGCTTTCCTGGTCAATCCATGTTAATTAAATTGTTATCAACTTACTGAAATTTAATTTTAGAAATGCTTGGGTTTGGATTTCTACTTTTTTTTCTTTAAATTTCCAGGTGAAAATGTTAACCTTAGTTTTTTTAATAAGGGAAGGGGAACTGCAGCACTTTAATTTGCTGTTTTGAAACCTGGGTGTTTCAGTTGGCTCAACCTGAATAATGTCTTTTTAATGTTTTATTTATCACTCCTTTTATTCCTATTAATGTTTTATCTTCCTGGATCTGCTTCAACACCAATCTATATATCTCCTGTGAGGCTGGCACATGGAAATTGGGCCTTGGCCATCTCCTTGCCCCACAGCACTGATCTTGCTGGCTGAAGCAGCTTTCCCACTGCAGGGTGCTCTCCCCTAGGATGGAGGTGAGTGATGCTTTTTTGGTGCCATGTGCCTGAGGTGCCTCCCCTGCTCTTTGCAGCTTCTCAGTCCCTGACACATCTCCTGTCCCTGCTCTGCTCAGTGCCACCCTCGCTGTTGCTTCACTGCGAAGTTCTAAATTTTCTGAAGCTGTAAAAATTCTTCAAAAGCCCCAAAATTGGCTGACAGGTTCAAGTTGGGCCAGCACCCCCAGCTAGGAAACTTCTCCATGTTTTAAACTGTGTGTCAAACTGAAACACAAACCAGGAGTGTTTTATGGCTTGTGGTGCTTTCAAGACCCGTGGTAGAGATTATTTCAAAGCACAGAACCAGGCCATGACTGACTGAATCCACCCTGCTGTGACTTCTGTTTCCCCAGATCACCCCAAGCTACTCTGCTGACACCATAAAAGGTTCCTTATGGCATTCCCAAAGACACTGAACAAGGCACTGGCGCCCCAATGCAGACCTTGGCCCTCTAATGAACTTCAAATAGAAAACTTCTGTTCCATAGCTCCTAAACTGCTCATGGGCAGACATGGCACCTTTTCTTGGCAAGGCTTTTTCAAAGACAGTGGTAATTACAGGGTCCAAAGCCAGTCATGCTGATATCACTGTTTGCTTCTTTATTTGTCACAGCAAGAATGTATCACGAGGACAATGCCCAGATTATGTCCTCTCTAGGTGTCCTGCCAGATGCATGAGGAGTCTGGCCACCAGAAACTCAAGGAGTGCATGGTTTTGGTGGCAAATGGGCCACCTAAGCACCCCAGTGATTCCGGGTGGGCTATAAAACAAGTTGTTACTGTGACTACTGTGTATAAAGAAGAAGTGAGTGGCTTTGGACGATTTATTTTTGGTGGCTCAAGCCTTCAGCCAGCCCATCACTCACTCAGTTTCTGGCAGAAGAAGGAAAAGGAATCCACTTTTTTATGATTGATTGAAAACTTCATGGCAAAGCAGAAGCCAAGGTGTGCTCTGGGCTATGCAGAGACAAATAGTGCTCAAATATCCCTCATGTTGGTTCAGTCACCCACATCCCATCCCATGGTCATGGAAGAAAGCAGGGGCCTGCTGAACTCCCTGCTCACTGTCTCTGCTAACTTTGTATCACCATCCAGATCTCCCTGCTTTGCCATTCCATCCTCATTCCTTTTCCCAGCAGAACAGCTGCTGCCTCTCCAACTAATTCACTTTATTTGCTTCACTGATTGTACCTGGCTTCCTCTCCCATATCTTTGCTTGGGCTTTCCTTTAATTCTCCCTACTTTCTGACTTTCTCAGAATATGTTCTCTATGGTATTAAGGATGGATTTACTTCTGAACAGGGAAAACGAAAAAGTCATGAAAATCCTTTACAGTTCTAATTAGAGTTGAGTAATGTGTGTAGACAGCCAGCCTTACCTGTACCAGTAAATGGAGGATTTGGGAATCCAAGTGCCTTTTGCTTTATTACTCAGTGGAGAACTATCAAACTTTCTATTTAATTATTACCAGGAACAACGTAAGCAAGCTACAACTGCCATGGCACAGTACTGTGGGCTTGGGGAGCTCAGATGGAGGATTTGAGGATCAGCCAGTCCTGCCTTATTTGGCCTCATTTTTCTCTGACTTCAGACAAGCCACTTCCATTTTTCTGCCCCTGACTCTTTGCATGTGACAGGCAATTAAATGCACGTGGGTTTTGTGTGGTGAAGTGGGAAGTGTTTTAGGAGATGGCAAGTTTATCAGGAATCTTGGCACTGGTGCTCAGGCATAAAGATGAAGGATGAGAAATAGAAGGCAGTGAAGACCCCACAGGTGGGTTCTTTTCTTTCCCAGAGAAATCCCACAAGGCCATGCAAGGCAGTTTATTCTGTGCTTCAATTTTCCTTCTCTGGGTACTACAGGCAATACTTTCATTTCTTTGGTGTATGTAACCAACACTAAAACCTTGATGGAACCCTGAAGCTTTGAAAATTAAATGCTCTGTCACCCAGTAAGTTGTTTTCTTTATCAATAAACAACTTTTTCTGGCAATGTGGAAGAAAATAGACAAGAATGAATCTGAAAGGAAGGGTGTTAATAGCTTAAAAGGAATCCTCCCACCTTTCCAGAAGGCAATGCACATTTATCTGAATTGGCTGATTGGAGTTGGTTATGGAAATTAATTGTTAATATCTACACATGCTTTATTCTGTTACAAAGAAATCACAAATCAAATTATGACAAAGATTTCTCTTTAATTTCTGTGCTATTCTACTCCTTTTTTAATTACTGCACTTTATATAGTTTTTAATCTAAATCTGACAGCTTATTAAGAGGCTTGAAACCCACAAATCTGTGTTTTTGTAAAGCCCACAGTGAGAAGAATTGCAAACAGTCCATCAATATATAAATTTCTTCTGTATTTCTAGTGACAGATACTTAAACCTTAGCTTCAGTCTCTGCACAGTCAATGTTTGGGCAAATCCAGCTCCTTTCTTTACATGGTTGAGCACTTGCAGAGTCACACATGGGGGGCAAACACATCACCACAGATGGGTTTTGTTGGCTTAAATCAAATGCAGACATTTAAATAGATGGTGGAGGGCAGCAGAGCCCCTGCAACAGCAGGGGAGGTGAGTATTCTGCTTTCCTGACCTGCCTGAATACAGAAATTTAAAGAAAGTGGTAAGAAAAACAGACCTGTGTTTGCAGCAGATATTGCCCACATTTTCCAAAGACCAAAGAATCCCTGGAGAGTTCAAATGGGGAGGTGTTGTGTGAGTGCAGCCCATGGAATGATAAACACTCCTAGGGTAATTTAGATGTAGAATGCAAACTGAGAAACACAATTTCCATTGCAGCAAGGCTGGGGGGACAGAAATCTGTGTGGTGCTGTTTGTTCCCTGAGTGCAGCAAGGCTCTCACAGAGACAGCAGAAATTCCCTGTGCCAGGATTTCGTAAGTTTTTGAAGCAAGAACCTGTTCCCTTCATGGAAGAGAATGTCACAGCTGGACAAAGGACCTCAGCAGACCAGATTCTGCTTCTTCTCCAGTCTAAGTCTCTTTATTTTCTTACTGATAAATTCTTCTTCCAGCACAGCAGCCCTCACATTTTTTCCTATTCCCTTACTATGCCTGTGGGCACTTCCATTTGAATTTCTGATTTTTTGGGAATCCAGCTGATTCTTTAGGCAGGTGAAATCACATACGCAAGAGAATTGGAGATAGGAAAACTCAAAGTCAATTATTTGTGAGCATGTCAAAAAGCTTGTTTTCTTAACTGCCTCGAAATCTCCAAAAAGCAAGTGTTCTGCCCTTTCAAATCATGCTCTCTAACCACTTCTGTTATAATCAGATTTTTGTTTGCTAAGAGGAGAAAAGCTATGAAGGAGAGGCAGGTGTGTGGTTTCATCTGCCTTGTAAGCCCCAAAAGAAGCAGCCAAGGCAAAACCTCCAATGTCCCCCCTGCAGCCAGGGACCTGCCCAGGGCAAGGAACTGAATAACCCAACAGAACAGGAAACACAGGGACAATTTCTGAAGCGACAAGAGTTCTTGTATTTCACTGTTTGAGCTCCTTGAGAACTGAGAAGAGTTTCCTGAAATCTAAGATCTTCCTTATTTATCTAATCTAATTATTCTTGTATTTTTTTTTCTTGGAAGCACAGGATGGCAGTTTCTGAGAGGCAAAAACCTGGACAAAATAGATGAGGATCCAGCTGCTCTTGTGTTCTGGTGCATCAGTTTTTACCCCAGTAATGTGGGAACTTGGGCTGCCCTTGCTGGCCCTCACTAAACCAACGTGTTTTTCTTGAAGAAGCTGAAACAATGCTTGCACATTTCCATGGTAAATCAGCATTTTTTAGAGCAAAAAATGCACCATTTGCACTTGCACCATTTCCCCAGAGCAGCTGTGGCTGCCCCTGCATCCTTGGAAGTGCCCAAGGCCAGGCTGGATGGGGCTGGGAGCAGCCTGGGATGGTGAAGGGGTCCCTGCCATGGCAGGGGCTGGAATGGGATCAGCTTTAAGGTCCCTTCCAGCCCAGAGGATTCCAGGATTCTATTTGTGATTTTCTCTCCAATGTCACTCCAAGGGGCCCACCCAACTGTGTCTCTGAGACCACTTTTCCACGTTTGCAGGGCATAAAGGAGACAGATCTTGTGTCTTCCAGGGAGCAGAGATTCTTGTCAAGGATGCAAAGTTAAGAACAGAACCATGGACCTGCAGCGAAGGACTCTCAGCTCTGACAAGTGTGAGCATTGCCAGAAGGCCCCTGGCCATGCCTGAGCAGCAGAGCTCACATCTCCTCGTGTTTCTTTCTGATCCTGCTTGAGCCAGACCTCTGGGGTGTGTTTAATGATTGGTTCCTCTGTGAAATAACACAGGAGGAAGCGGACATCTTGTTCTTCCAGCAGCGAGTTTTTATTTCTTTACTAATTTGTTCCCTTGAAATTTGCACTCATTTCTGCTCTGTGGTGAAAGAAAGCAAGTCTGTGCTCACAGCCACCTGTGCACAGCATTTGCTTTGCGTGCTTGGACGGGGTTTTTCAGGATTACACTTCAGATTTTTTACCTCAGTCTGGTTCAGAAAGACAACAGAGAATTCTGCCTGGATCGAGATAAATCTTTGGAGGGCAGTCTGATGCTGGGCTCGCCCAGTTGCTTTGTACTGCTGAAAGATCCTGGAACAATTGGCACAATTAGACATGCAGAAGTATTTGAGCAGCAATACCTACTCACAATGAAGCAATTAAGACAATTACTGTGTGTTTTATGTAACAGGACAAATGGAACTCACTCTTAAAGTCTTTGAAAATTTCCTGTAAAAGCTCTAATAATGCATTAATACATTAATCCTTCTAATCCTGTCAAACTACCCAATTGTTTCCATGGAGGGGCTGATAGGAGATCTCAGTACTGACAGGAAGAGCAGCAACCACTTGCTAGAGTTGCTTTTCTAGCCATTTGTCTGTGTCAGGTGCTGCAGATCACAGTGACTCGGTGGCTGAAGGGTGGGCTCACACCTTGTTGGGGTTGGAAGGGATCTGTCAGGCTCATCTAGCCCAGCCCCTGCCAAAACAGGTTCCCCTAGAGCAGGGTCACATCCAGGCAGGTCTGGAATAGCTGAGACGCCACGAGAGATAAGAGAGAAGAAAAATTTTGGAAAGACTCTCTTGGTCCTGGAAAGGGTTCCCTGACTTGTGCATGCTGCCATTCCTATTGAACCCAGTAAAAATACAGCAGTTTCTCCTGAGTCACAAATCTAAAGGGACGGGGGCTGTGGCCAGGAGGGATCCATAGGGGATAGATGAGCTCCCCCAGGCAAGGAGCAGCCCCAGGCAGTGCCTCTCTCTCGTACCACAGGCACAACCTGGCACCTCTGCAGTCCAGATGTTTTGAAGACCTGAGCTGAGGCTGAACTCTGGGAGATGGGCAAAATATCCAATCAAGAAGTAAAACTAAAAGCAAATGTAAATGGAAAGATATTTTGTAAAATCAAAGGTAGGGGCAGCACAGTGGCAGTATCATGGAGAAAGAAGAGAAATAAAAGAAAACTGCTTCTGTTTACCCATACTTAGGTCAGATCCAAGAGGCTTCCTTGATTCTCCATTATCTGGCTGGCAAGCCATTTGCAATACCTGCTTAATCATGGGCCTGTGTCTCCTGCTCTTAGGCAAAGCTCATATTCTTAGAAAACTGTCAGGGGAGAAGATGCTGATTTGGATACACAAGCTCTTAGGGTTTTTTTCCTTTTTTAAAAAAAAAAAATCTTACCTGATACTCTGTTCCAGCTGCATCATCTCCCCACACAGATATCTTTGATACCCAACATAAATTCAAATTAGTTTTAACCCTCCACCCACCAGACTCCTGCTGCCTCAAAGCTCTGGTAACTCCTTAGCACGCTGTTAACCTGTTGTAAGATAACAAACTCTTTTCTGCCTGGCATGGCAGTGCTGAAATCTCAGTGTGAAGCCTTTCTCACAGAGCCAGCCTTGCATTTCACAGCATCCCAAAATTGCCAATCACATTTATAGAATAATATACATCTCACTGATACAAGTAGCTCATTAATAGCTCTTAATTGAGACTAGACTCAATGGCTAAGCAGCCACTTGGAGAAGATAATGGGTGTGAGGTGAGTGACCCCTGCACAGTCTTTGAGAGATTTCAGAGTGCCTGGATTTTCAGAAGAGTCTGGGGAAATTATACACAAAATACCTGTCGTATCTCACTGAGAATGGGATATCTGGGCTAGCTCAGAAAAAAACCCCCAAATCTCAGTTTTGATTTTTCTACATTTCAGGTCTTGATCTGAAAGCCAAGGCTAATGATTCTTTTCCTAATTTGGAGGCACATGGATCACTTGAGGTCTGTGAATTCTGTAGATGTGAACCTACTTGGGGCTAGTTAAGTAAAGTACTGCCAGAAAACCCAAGACACCCCCAAGCAAAGACTTTGCCTTCTGTGTTTTCCCAAAAGCACAAGGCAAAAGAAAAGCTTTGGAATCCAATCATTCTGTACAGGAGAGCCCATAGGATAAGAGGATCTGTATTTCAGGAGACACTTTTGTGGAAAATGTTGCCTTGACCTTCACCTGGACTATTTATTCTATTTATTTATTCTGATTTACAGCAGATGAGTATCTACCTCTCTATGCCTAAATATTGTAAAGATTCCCATTTAGCAGACAGAACAAGATGGAGGGGAGAGGTTATGCCCTTTATGCTGTGAAATTTTTGAAGGGAAAGTTTCTCAACAAAACACTGAAGTTCTTGCTGAGGGCTGGTGTGAAACTGTTCCCAGGGAAATGCAAAGGAGAGTGAGAGTGATATGCTGGGGGGTGCAGCCGTCCCTGTGAGAGTAGCCTCGAAAATCAACAAGGAGAAGTGCTGAGATAAATCAGGAGCTGAGTGGATGGAGGCACTGGGGTCAGGGAAGGAGGCTGGTGTCGGGCAGTGCAGGGTGGAGGACAACACCTGGATGTCCCAACACAGAGATCATCTCCAGCAGGAGAGCAGCAGCACCCCAGCAGGTGACAGCCACACACCTACCCACAAACTTTTAATTAAGGCAAAAGCCCCTTCTCTAAACGGAGCCATTTGGCAATCCAGCAGCAGGAGGAGGCTCTGAGCAGCCGCAGCCCGGGCAGTGACTCAGCCAGGGCTCCGCGGGGATTGGGAAACTGGGGGTGATGATTCAGTGTTAACAAATCTCTCCCTACCAGGAGTAGGTTGTGACATCCCAACCAACCTTTGGCATGCACCAAAAATATGTTCATGCAGCTCCATTTAATCCATGCTGTGGGAGGGCTGGTGACCTCAGCTCCTGATTCTGATGGCAGAAGATGTTTAGGAAAATTAAGGTTATCGATTGCAGTGATTCTTCTCAATCAGCCTATTAATGCTCGTTTTATGTAACAGGACAAATAGATCACTGTGTAAAGTCTTTGAAAATCCCCTGTGAAAGCTGTAATAATGCTTTAATGTATTAATCCTCTTAATCCTGTCAGACTCCCAAAGAATTTCTGTAAAGGCTGACAGGAAATCTCAATACCAACAGCAGAACCAGCAGCAGATACTTTTTCTATAGGTGGTTTTTAACTATTTGTTGGTCTCCTCACTTTAAAATATTCCTGAGCTGATGGTGAGGGAACTGCAGTTTGTGGAATCCAGGGAATGATCTTCAGCTGTTTTCCAGGTTGGATTGTTCTTTAATTTACATCATGTTAAATCCCAGCTACTGCTGGCTGTCGACATGAGGCTGAGGGGCAGCATTGAAAGGAATGATGGATTTGTCTCTAGAAGCAAGCTGTGGGTCTGCTGGTAGATAAAACCAGCACTGAGAGATAAAAGAAACAATGGGAAGGATTCCACTGATTGATGACTGAAAAAAGATATTTGCCTTTACAAAATGCAGGTTTGCTGATAAATAAAATTAGGTATTGAAAGATGAAAAAAACAATGGGGGAAAAACATAGATTCAATAAGAATTCAAAATTAAAAGGGAGGGTTGTACATTAGAGGGGAATCTGAGGTATCAGCATTCCAGGAAGTCTGCACCTCTAAAGTGCCTCAGACAATGGGGACAGAGAGAGGGAAATGCAGGGGAAAATTGGGATCTAAAGGAGGCTGTGTCCTCCAAAACTGGAGAGACCCCAGGGGATGCCCCATGGCCTCTCCCTTTAAATGAATAAAGTAAAAGGATTCCTCTGTCTCCTTTTTGGACATAAACCTCTGGTGTTTGTGGATTAATATTCCTAACAGCATTTAGCGTCCTCTATTCCTGCATTTCCCTCCTTTCTGCTTCATGTGGCTGCACTTTGCCATGGTCACCTTTCCCTGGTCCTTGCCAGGCACTCGAGTTCCCCAGGGGATCCCAAGGATGGGGATGCACATCCCTGTGTCCTAGGCTCTGCATCCCTTGCTCCTGTGGGCTCCACACACTCTGCAGCCTGGCTTTGGGAGTTCCAGGCCATAAATGCTCTGTCACAATGCCCAGGTATGTCTTAGCCCAGGCGCTCCAATGTAGACAATAACTTTGAGAAGGGAAAATCCAGATAGTGAAATGTTAGAAATGGCAGTGCTCCTTTGAAAGGTGGCACCTCGTCTCTCAGGCATGCCCTCAACAGTCTGTAATTTAGATGGAGCTGAAGCATTTAGTCACTAGGATGTTGTTTTTCTACCATCACCTTTTCTTTAACTCGTAAAGAAAATGACATTCTATGTAAAATGTAATAACCAATAATGAATCCTTTAAAGTGCAACATTATCTTTTCAGCACACATTTCCCCTGCACCTCTCCTAATTATTTGATTAAATATGTGCCTTAGTAGGTGTAGTGTTTGCTGGAGTGATCAGGGTGAATTCATTTTCCTTGTACAGAGCAGAAGACAGGGTATTTGGGGATCCTGAGCAGTTACGTGCCTTTGTGATAGAGCAGGTAAAAACAATGACAGCTTTGCAGTATCAGAACAGCCCATATATTAACTCCAACTCTGCTCTGGATTTCATTTACAGCAGTGCAAATGGCTGGTAATTTCAGTAAATCAGCAGGCTTGATTTGAACATAAAATCAGGAGCTACATGTTCCTCCCTGCCATCTCTGTCATGGCTGGTGTCCCAGCACCTTCCTGGCCAGCTAGCTTAAATTCAGATTTTTCCATTCAAGGTAAGACCAATGGAAATTTAAGTCCTCTCTTAGTATTAGCAGAATCATAACATCAGAAAGTGGTTTGGGTTGGAATGGATCTTAAAAGTTCATCCCATTCCAGCCCTGCCATGGCAGGGACCCCTCCCAGTGTCCCAGGCTGCTCCCAGCCCCATCCAGCCTGGCCTTGGGCACTGCCAGGGATCCAGGGGCAGCCACAGCTGCTCTGGGCACCTGTGCCAGGGCCTCACTGCCCTCACAGGGAACAATTTCTTCCTCATGTCTCATCTGAATAGACTCTCTTTTAGTTTTAAATCATGACCACTTGGACTATCACAGTAGGCTCTGCTAAAAAGGGGTTCCCATCTGTCTTATGGCCACCTTCAGGCACTGGAAGGTGCTGTAAGGTCTCCCTGGAGCTTTCTCTTCCAGGCTGAGCAGCCTCAACTCTCACACACTGAGGGAAAATCCCTTCTCCCTGGCTGCAGCTTTCCCTGGTGGAGCAGTGGTGAAGGAGGAGAGGGCTCCCAGTCTGGAGCTGCAGAGAGTAAAAAAAATGGGCAAACTTTGTGTTCACAAATGGAAATACACAGCTGGATGAGCCTGGGTGCATGTGCTGCTGTTCTCCCTTTTCCTGTGGCTGTGTCTCCTTTGGTCTGGGCTCCTCACATGCACACAGAGCTCCCTTTGGGCTTCAGCTGGGAACTGCTGTGATGAGCAGTGGAAAACACCAACCAAGGAAATCTCAGTGCTCTGGGGATGTGCTGGGATCCACCCACGGAGCACCCCCAACATGGGGGGATGGAAGCACAATGAAGAGAGACACAGAGATGCCTGTGAAGTTCTGTAGCATCATTTGTTGTTTTCTGGTTTGGTATACATGATGTGCAAAAGTGTACAGTTTAGAGGTTTTCATGTAAAGATCAATGCTTTCCCTAGGTAGGCAGAATAATTATTTTCTGACAAAGCTTAAACTCTGAGTCACCACCAAAAGACAGAGTTGGCACTCTGGGAGGCAGCTCTCAGGACAGCAGCTCCATCTCTGCTCTCTGCTGCCCCAGGCAGAGCCTTGCTGGGCTGTGTGTCTCCCCACTCCCCCCAGCAGATAGAGTGGCTCAGCCTGACTCATGCATTTCCCACTTTATCCTGTGCATTGATAGTTTATTCAGGCTTCTTTTGCAAGAATAGCATTCAACATTTTCTTGCCTAATGCCTTGGCAACAACATTCTTTCTTTTTCTTTTTTTTTTTTTTTTTATTCCTAAAGTAGTACAAGATGCTGTGCCAAGAAAAATCTAATGCTCGTCCAAAAGGATTAACTGGGTATCATAGCAATATCCTGCCGTTTACCCACAGAAGAATGGAAATAGTTTCCTTTTGTGCAATGCATCGGAGAGAGTATTTCACCTTAACTTTTATGTTGAGACCGTTTGTAGTCCAGAGATAAGTCTTTGCAAGGAAATCGATAATAATTCATGCATGCACAACTCACATCAGCTTCCACAGGACATTAGGTTTTGTATTAACATAAGTGAAAATTGGAAAGTTCCTTTTTCAATAGAGTAGCAATAACTACTGTTAAACACTGCCCCACGTGTGTGTGAGTCCTGCATGAGGAGGCAGAGTATAAAATATGGCTTTTTAGGGGCATTGTTTCCTACAAGCTTTGCTCTGCAAGTGCTTTCAAAAGATGGCATCAGGAATTCCTGACACAGACTGGCTTAGTTAGAGACACCCAGGGATGGAGGATTCACCTGGAGAATTGCAAATGACCAATTTGTCATTATTTTCCCTGTTGATCAAATAAGGATGAGAAATCAAGAAGCTCACAGGTTTGGGATTAGAAGAGAAAAAATGTCTCTTTGGTGCCATAAATGTCTCTCTAATTAGTTGGGGAAAATCAACAGAACATAGAATTTAAAGCAAGTACCATATAAAACACTGTGCTGGCCTAGGGAGCACAGACCCCCAATTTTTTTACATGGAACCTTTGCTGCTCCTGATGCTTGTGTTCTCTGGGCTACCAAAGAATGAAATGAGTTATATTTGTGGCTAAAAGAATAAAAGATAAAATATGGAGTCTTTCACTGTTTTGTGATGGGTTTAAAATCTGGGCCAGGTTTGCAATGATCTGTGACAGGTCAGTTCTGTAGCTCAGGTTTATTATGCTGAAAATCTACACTGCCAGGCATACTCCAACATGAAAGCAAAGCTCTGCTACAGCCAGGATTGAAACCAAAGGGGAAAAAGCTTTCTATCAATAAATGTCCATGCTTTCCTGCTCTAAGATACAGAAATAAATAAACCAATCCATCAAGATTCCCTACAAGGTACAGAGGCAAGTGTAGCTACTGGTCCCAGTTTTGTGCTCCTTGCTCTGAGGGCTGCTGCCATCTGAGGAGAGGCAGTGACACTCCCCTGGTCAGACCCAGCCCCTGGAGCTGGTTCAACACAGCCCTGTCCTGCCTGTGTCTCCCCTTACTGATATGAGGGTTTAATTTCTTTGGAGAGGGTTTTATCCCTCTGCTGGGTAGGTATTGGATGAGGTTTATCTATTTTATCAAATAATGAAAAACCGGAACACTCTGGAATCTGTTGTTGACCCAACTGGCACAAGGTATTGCTCTCTTAGCTCTTCTTATTGATGGAAAATCTAAATCAGAGAAGTTATTCTCTTGCTTGGTGTGAGCTGACTTGTCTGCCGTCATTCTCAGCAGGGAAAGCAGGACCTGAGTGTCAGGATCCTCTGCTAGGCAGCCTCTCCAAACTGGGGTTGTGGAAAATGTGGGGCAAACCTCTTGGGAATATTTCCTCTGGTGTTCAGCTCATTGCCAGGATATGACTTTGCAGAAGCAGCTCCCACCTCATCTGTGTACTGGGGATATGCTGGAAGTGGAATTTGAGGTATCTACAACTTTAAAATGCAGGTTCTCCATGGAGACACCCCAAATCTTCCATGAAAAAAACATAAACCATATCCTTTATTCCTTTTGAAAACCTTGACTATGGATTTTCACCTTGCTGCAGATTTCCAAGCCCCACAGCCACTCAACTGAAAAGGGAAGAAAACTCTACCCATGAAATCATATGATCCTTCAGTGGAAAAATATTTATGTTATAGAGATGATTGGTTCTGTGGTATATTTACACTATTTTATAGAGACATACATGTGGGGTTATATATTTACTTCAGTAATTACATGCTTCACAGTGCTCTGGGAAGAAATAAAAAGCATGCCAAGAATAATTCAAATAAATATTAAGGCCTTGACACAACTTGTATTGCGGTGATGTGGTTTTCTAAGAGCAAAAATTTCCCCAGCTCTTTGGTATGTCATGAAGGAATAATGAATGCAAATGCTGTTGATGATGACAGTCATTAAAATTCTGCAAATGAAAATGACTCACCCCTGTGTTAATTCCAGCCCATTGCAGAGGGAACCTGTGAATGCCTTTGTCAGTGACACTGTTAGCTTTGGAAAAGTGAGAACAAGGTTCCCGAGCAGCTTTTCTGTTCCTGGCAAACTTTGTCCTTGTATGGTAGCAAGCTTTCTGGCTGAAAGATGACGACGACGACGATGATGATGATAAAAGCCATTTAACCACCTTTGATGTGTGAAGTATCTCCAAAAATAAAGCCCGTGTGTGACAGTGGGACCAGGATGTGAAAGGGTCAGTGACAGTGATGAAGCAAGGAATGTCACCTGTGTTCCTGAGGGAATTCCAGGCTCCATTAAATAAAGTATCTCTAGAGAGCTTGTAATATAAATAGGAAAGACTGACAAAGGATGAGAACTATTTTAGGGACAGAGGGTTGAAGAAGTGAAGGATTGTTTTGAATCTCACTGCACTGGGGCTCTGCTGGCAGGCTGGGGTGGTTGCTCCGGGTGTCAGCGAGCCCAAGGTGCCGTGAGGACTCCAGAAGGAAAGGGAGATGGGAAAATGGGAATTTGGGGAGTTTGGCACTGCACTGGGGCAAAGTGTCTTCATTGTGGCAGGATGTCTCTCTGTAACTGAGGTGGTATAAGCAGACCAGCAACTGGAGGCCAAGTTGGCTGGAAGCAGCAGTAGGAATAATTTGTCTTTGACAGAGCTAAAGTCCTTCATTTTCATTTAATTGGATAACGTGAGCTACAACCTTGCGATTTGCTAATTTGTTGCACTGGAATATGATTAGAAGATGTTTTGAGACTCAGTGATGAGGAATTTTAATAAGACATTTCTGAGGTGGGGTTGTTCTGACACCAAGGATTTTGTTACAGTATTTTGAGCTCATTGTGACTCTAATGATGTTACAAATGTGGAAGTGAGATAAATATAAACGAACTGCAATTGAACCAATCCAACGAGAAACTTTTAAAGTGTTGTGGGACATATGTAAATGAATATGGAAATGAAATGGTTTGGGTTATAAAAGGACATGTCTGAGGAATGGCTCTTTGGAAGTTCTTTGAATCAGCATCAAGGATGCTGATCATTTGGAGCTTTTACATATGTTAATCATCTTGTTCTTCCAGGCCAAAGAGGCTATGAATATAAAAGTGCTAACAGCCTATTACCAAGTTGTTTGCAAGAGTCCTCATAATAGAAACATTAGCTGTATATCTTAATTTCTACTTAAATAAACCTGCAGCTTTCTGTAATAACTGACTCTGATTAGCTGGATCTATCTAAAATAACCAGTGTGATTAAACCTTATCTCAGTTTAGTCTGACAGTCCACAAGGGCTTTGAGAGGGAAACAAGTTGTTTTAGGGGTGATAGATAGGAAGTAGCTAAGGGAAGGTGACAGAGGAAAGTGTGAAGGGGTCAGAGGGGTGGGTAGAGAAAGTGACGTTTGCAGCAGTGTTTTGAATTAACAGGAGCTGCCTTGATTACAGCTTTCCAAGCAGAAAGCAAACTGTCAATCAGGATACAAGATGTTGAGTGGGCTTGCTTGGCTTGGCTCTGTGGACTATCTAAGTATAGAACAAAAATCTCTTACGTTCTTTGTTGGCTGTTTTTTTTTTAACAATAGGTGACAATGTCAAAACTCTCAGCCTTCTCCTTAAGCAGAAGACTATTTCTTGTCATTCTTCATGTAAGACAAAAAAAATAATGGCCCTGTGATGACTGTGCAGCTCAGTCACCCTCTGCAGCAGCTCTGCCACAGCTGATGGGACAGCGCTGAGCTCTCCCTGCACTTGGGTGCTGTTTCTCTGTGAATCCCAGGTCAGGTTTGTCTTTGGGAACTTCCAGCTGTTGAGGAATCCTTTCAGTGCAGGTGGCTGCAATGCCAGCTCCAGGGTGAGCTCTGGGCTTGGGAGCCCAAGGCAAGAGGCTGTGACCTCGTAAGGACTTAATGCAGGTACCTGTCTCAAAACAATGTCAAGGGCGCAGGAGGAACTGTAAGAGAAGCAACCACAGCAGGAACTTGAGGAGGAAAGGAATTTGAAGGTGCTAATTCCAGGCTTAAAGAGGTGAAGGTTTGGTTAGCATGCCAAAGAATTCCTGCTGTGCAGACTGTGGGAAAGGAAAGGCAAGCACTGGTGCATCCATGCCAGCCCAAGCTGTGGGAACATCTGCAGCCACCCCTGGGCACCCAGACCTTGGGCTGTGTAAGGGTGGCACCCCCAGAAGGACAGCTCTGCACCCCCATCACCAAGGGGGCTGGGGTGAAGAAGGGGCTATTGGGATGCTGTGGGACCCACAGGGGTGGCGTGTCCATGACTTGTGTGAGCCTGGTGTGTTTTTCCTGGCATCTGTGTGCTGCTGCTGCCTGGCCATTGCCACCACCACAGCCAGGGATCCTGCTGGCCCAGAGTGCCACACGTGCTGTTGTGTGAGGGTTCTGTGGCCCTGGGGCACATCTCTCATCCCCTTTGGTCCCAGATGCCTGAGACTGCAGGAGAAGTCATTCAGCAAAGCCTGGCTGATGCCTGTTGCTTCCTTGCACACCAGCTCTGGTGGGTTCTGATGGAAAAATATCTCTCCCTGGCTATCTTTAGCTCTTGAACTTCTTGCTTACAACAAAGACCAGCAGGAATCATGCTCCAGGACTTTTGGGGATGCCGACTTGCTTTTTTCCAGCTCTAGTCATCAAGGGTGAGTGAATTTTTCTTCTTATCACTGTTTAGTTTTGCACTCTGCTGAGGAGGATTGCTCTTAGATCTCTTGGTCATGAGTGCTGGGAAGGGAAACTCAAGTTTTTCCCACTTGGAAATCACTGAAGCAAGGAGTGATGCCACCTGTATTTCCATACAAAATCTTTTTTAAGTCCTTTGAGGAACACTCTTCCCCCAAGCTTGACATTTTGAAATACTAACACATAATCTAATTTTTGATGTATTTAACTGAAACCTAGTTTCCATTTTTTTGTCCTGGAAAGAACAGCTGGCTCTGGGGATCCCTGATAAAGCTGTGGGAGGGACCCCCTGCTTCCATAGGCAAGGAACTAATCAATCTGCCACCACGAGCTTACACTAATTTCTGTGGTGATTGCAGCTCACGTATAATGAAGACAAATCCTGTTCTGCTGAAAGATCAATAATTCAAGAGGGAAAAGGGGGAGCCAGGAATGGGGGACAGAGACTGCATCAGCCCCTGCCAATGAAATGCTTTTTGAAAACAATGAGCTTTAAATATAAAGTGTAGGACAATTACTGAGAATTACTGAATGTCCTATGGGTATGAAGAAGACCCTGTGAATACAAAATATCCCCTCCCAACCCTTCCAAAATCCAATTCCTGCTAGGAGCTCCTAGGAGAGGTATTTAGAGCCTATTAGAATGGCAAGGAACCAGCTGTTAATCAGCATGCTAATCCTGGTGTGCCGTCATAGGGACCAGTGCTGCTACCTGCATGTGTTAGAGGCTGAGGAAGCTGAGCTGGCAGCCTGGCCCTGATTTCCTCAGCCTGCAGCACCACAAAGCTCTGGCATTTTCTGGGGGCTAGGAGGCATCCAGGGAGAATGGAACAAGCCCAGGAAGAGGATGTAGAGGTGTTGTGGCTCATTTGTAGCATTTGCCCAGGGGAGTGGTGCAACCAGCACCCCTGAGGTGTTCAAAGCACATGTGCACGTGGAGCTTGGGGCCAGGGGTTTGTGGTGGACCTGGCAGTGCTGGGGGAACAGCTGGACTCGATGATCTTGGAGGTCTTTTCCAACCTGAACCATGCTGTGACTTTTGATGAGATGGGAAATGCGCTGTGTTTGCTGACTCTCAGTGCAGCAGTTTGAGGTCGGGGAGGTGAGCTCAGCAGGCACAGTGAGGCAGCTCAGCTGCTCCTCCAGAGCTGTTGCTGGTGTCCTGTGCCCATCAAGGGCTGGATCACACAAGCCACGGGCCCCTGGGGTGCAGGGCCACATCTCCTGCCAGGCAGGGATCCTGCTCCTCTCGACCCAGCAGTCATCACCTCTCTACCCATCTTGCCATCAGTCTTCATATTTTACCATACACAACTCAGATTTTAAAATCTTTATTGGGCACGGGCCTAGGCCCATGTTGTTTTCATAACATCTCAGATCTGATCAGGAAATTAATGTGAACAGGCATGACAAGACACAGATTAGTCTGGAGTTATTTCTCGTCTTCTTTGGAGTGGGAAAGGGTTAAAAAGCTGCCTGAGACTCTCTTGCTGAGACAAGAAACTAAAGGTGTTATTGATTTCAGCTTGCCCCCACCCCCCATTTTTTTTTGAGCATCATGAGCTTTGTTTTTTGCTTGCCCTGCAAAAGTGATTATTCGACATAAATACAGACAGTTTTCAGAGTTTACAAGTTAGCTGATATAGCAAGTCTCCTTGTCATATGCTCCTGGAATATAGGGGGGGGATGAACTTGCCAACCTTGAGCACTCATGAGTGAACTGCTTTTAGAAATCAAAATATTTGTTCCAAAATGGCTGCTTTTTTCCTTAATGAAGAAAGGGAAGATCCAGACATTTGTTGCTGTATTTTTTCAGGGCCTGGATTGGGTCACAAGGATTCAATTTTAAAATTTTTTTCCACAGTGAAAAGGTAGAGACACTGACATTATCTTCCTGTATTTTCTGAGCCTTATCACATGGCTCTGAAAGCTGGAGTTTTGAGATTAAAAACTGCCAAACAGTGTGAGACAACAGCAATATGAGATGATGTCATTGCATCAACTCAGCTGTACCTTGATTTTCCTTGGGTGTCAGAAGTAAAGGGGTAGGGAAGTTCTACTGCTTCCTCAGGAATATTTTAGTGTGAACTAAATTTTGAGCAGTCAGCTGAAAATACAAAGAAATGCAGAGCTTTGCATGGTTTATGCCCCCTACTACTGCATCCTTAAAACTGAAGGTGGAGTGAAATGCTGTGTCTGTGTGAGGGGAGGGTGACAGGGCTGTCAGGCCCCAGGGCTGTGCAGGGAGGGGTTTGAATGCTGGACACAGCAAAGGCTGCTCTGCCCCTCTCCCTGCCTGGGCAGGAGTCCAGCAGTGCCTGGGGACTTCATGGAAGCAAAGGCTGCCAGGGCAGGCACAGCCTTGCTGGATGCACTCCTGGCTGCAGTGCCACAGGGACTCCTGGAGGCACCAGGAGCCTGAGCTGGGGCTCTGCACATGGAGCCCAGGGCTACTGGCTGGTCCAGGAGGGAGCTCATGCTTTGCTCTCTCTCTCAAGGAGGAAATGTGGTTTCTTTGGGTGGGTATCAGGTTGGAAGAAATGGAAAAGAGACTGTGGAACATGCTCACAGCTCCCCAAAGTCCCTTCAGAACATTCCTGGTGTGTTCTCCAGCTGCGAGTAGGCTGAGATGAATTTTATTCAAGGTTAAGCCAGGCTAACAAGTTTCATATCTTGATCTCAATCAAGATCCTTTTGCTGTGGGGGATCATCCTCTGGTGGTGTCAGTGCCTGTTGGATCAGCTGAGGTTCTGACAGGGCCACTGACCTCCTGGCCAGCACTGACCCTCAGCCAGGGCAGCACCTTCCTTGGGAAGCTGCAGCACAGGGAAGACTAAACCAGGTTTCCATCAGAGCACGGCCCCACAGCAGAAGGGTTTGGTGTGGGACGCACTGTCCAAGTGGGAATTGGCCTCCTGCCCTTCCTCCTGGCTGAGGGCAGCCTGAGCATGTTGGGGAGCATCTCTGGGAAATCATCCTCGCCAGTCCCTGCTGGGATGGTCTGTAGCTGAAAAGAACATTGTGTGCCCAGGATGGACACTCCAGGAAATTCCCCTCAGTAATAACCCTCAATGAACCAGGTGGGAAATACTTCATAAGCTTAAAACACCAACCAACCTGCAGGATTCTCTTCAATGGAAACCCATGAAAGTGGTCACTGCCAATTTCTTTTGAGGGACACTGGGAAAGAGATAACAGCAATTTTATAACATTGCAAAGCCATGGCTTTGTAGTGGAGGGAAACATTCATGAGCAAGGTCCTGCTCATTTTCGTTTTCTCCACTCTACAACAGCAATCCTTTCCCTCAGCTGAAGGAAGAACAAGAGGCCAGCATCCCATCTGTTCAGCTGAGCTTTGCAAAATGGGAGTGAGCTGGAAACCCAGTGGACTTGCCTGGGCTGCAGAGACACAGCAAAGGCACATATGCTGCAGTTCCAACTATGTCATTTTACTGCTATATGTAAAACACCATCTGTGGTGCAGAGACCTCTGCTAGGAGGGAGGTGCACAATCAACCCAGAAAATTGTCAACTGAAGTGCTATAAAGTTCTCTCTAAGTGTCTTCATCACTCATTGCTCAAGGAAAGCACCTAATATCATGGAATGCTGCATTAAAGGGCTAATGTGGATGCAGGAAGCCAAAACCAGCACTGGGGTGAATGGCTGCAGCTTTCCTGCCTTTAGGAGCAGTCCAAACTCCATGGAATTCACTGAGGAAAAGGGATGTAACTCCACTGAGTTCAGAGGTGCCTCAGTGTAGCACCAGTCAAAAACAGTGAGGGGGCTGCTGTGTATTTCCCAAATGAATTAATTCGGGCTGTAATATTTTGCTTAAAGACAAATTTTATGGAAAACAGGAGGCCAGGGGTGATGGGATTATATCCTCCCCTAGCAAGGCTGTAATTCACAATGTTATTTGGAGTTAGTCCCTTGAACTTCACATCTCCTCCAGGCAACGGCAGCTCGAAGGCACGAGCTGTCTCCCACACAGGGACCAGCAACCCCGGTGACACTCACATCCTATTCCTGTGAAAATTTGGCTTGCAAGGAGAGAGAGAGAGAACTGTGCTTTACTGAGGTGTGTGATGCCACTCATTGCCACCAAGTGACCTGGTGCAATGCTGCTGAGCCCGGGAGGTGCTGAGGTACCACAGGCACACTGCAGCCCAGCCCTGGCCTACAAAAATGAAACCAGAGCTGCTTTTTGCTTCCCTGCCTCAAAGAGCTCATCAGAATCATTTCCTTATGAAACAAATGGTTAGAAAAAAGCAATTCAAGAAACCCATTCCCTCTGGGCTGGCGTGAAACCCACCAGTTTTTGCTGTTGGATGCCTGGGTGAGCAGGCTCTGTCCTGCAGCTCTCCCTTCTCCCAAGGCTGGCAGCCAGGAGCTGTGCCAAGGCCAGCAGGAAGGCTCATGCCAAGGAAGGGGCTCATCAGTGGCTGCAGCACTGGGGAACTCGCTGTTTGGTCACTCTGCTCTTCTCAGCACTCAGGGAAGTTTGGAGAGGTTTGGCAGCAGCTCAGTCCTCAGAGCAGGGATAACTCTTGGATGGTGAAGTGACCACAACCAGGGGGAAAAACCCTGGGGGGCTTGCAGGCAGCTTGCACCTGTGCTGGGAGTGTAAGGGCAGAACAGAGGAGTCTTTTTCCTCCCAGCTTGTTGAGCTTCATCTCTGCAATTGGTAGAAGTGAGACAGAGATACCAGCAGAGGGTTCAGAGGGAATATGAATGGTGAGTTTTGGCCTTTTGTACAGGGGTGTTTGGAATGTGTGCTGTGTTGTACGGCTTACTGCTGGAAGGACCTAAAAAATTCAGTGTAACCTGAGCTTGGACTCAGCCTCTAAGCATTGAAGACTTCAGGGCTCTAGAAGGAGTGGCTGTGCTTTAGATCCTATTGTAAAAATGACCCAGGGAGAAGAGCTTAGACAGACGTGAGAGTCCCAGGAATGCAGGATTGGGGACACGGGACAGCGATGAGGAGCAAGGCAGGCAGGGCTCCTCATATGGCAGGGTCTGCTCACACAGAGCCACACTGCATGGATGCTCAGTGTGGTACCAGCTGCTCTTTATTCTGCAGTTCTGGACCCATTACTGTGCCCAGGGCTGAAGCCTGCACTCCAGGTCAAGATGAGTAAATTCACTGAGGTAAATGGAGGTGCTGCAGATTAAAGATAAGATTTTTGGTAAAGTGCACAACTCCTTTGCTTCCCTTCCTCTCAGGAGCACACAGTTTTTGCCCTTTGCTGAGCAAGCTGCTGCCACTTCATCATTATTAAAATATACAGACTAATGACCCCGAGGCTGCAGCCACCGTCCATTTTGTCCACTGTGGATTTTCCATCTTCTCTCTCCTCATTTGTATCGCAGTCTCCACAGGACAGAGCCTGCACTCCTTCTCTTCTCTCAGTAGCACAGGGGAGCATCAGAGCCAAGCCTGTAATCAAATTGGGATAATCTGCCCTGACTGTAATTAGGCTGCCTTTGCTCCCGTGGAAGCCACAGGGCTGGGAGCCGGGGCGAGCAGGGTGTGCCAAGCCCAGAGAACAAACCCCAGCGTGTGCCAATTCACACTCTCATTTATTATGGGGAATTAAGATAGCAGCTCGAGATGCTGCTCCTGAGCAGAGTACACAAAATGTTCACAGTTCCTCCCACGAAAAATTGACAATGTGTGTAGGATGTAAAGGAAAGGATTGTTGCTTCATTTGAGGTGAGAGGAATTGTGGTTCTGAGCATTGTGCAGGAAGCTAGAGGCTGAAACAGGAGATAAACTTGGTCTTTTAAGCTCCACCACAGTGACTTTCCTACCACAGTCTCTTACCCAAGTGATTTGAGGACGGTTGTGAGACAAAATATGCCATTTTTATTCTATACCATTGCATTTTTGCTCTGTCTGCCAGTAGTCATGGGGGAAGAAAGGCCATTTTGTGCACTGAATATACCCAGAAGGTAACTTACACTGAAATCAAAGTGTTTTGGTCATTCTGCACTGGAATACAGAATAACCTGAACTTCTTTCCTTGTTTCTCTCCTTTACTGGAGCCAAGTGTTGCCATTTGAATTGGAAATGTAGCCCAGATACAACATGGAGACCCTCCTGCCATCTGCTCCACCTTGATTCAGTGTAAACCCCAGCAGTGTTAACTCAGGCCATAAAACATAAAACCATCAGCACATTCACCTCCTGATGGCAACCTGGAACAGAGGCTGAACCCATTCCCTCACCACCAGCTTATTTAATGGGATCAGATTGGGGTTTTCTATTCCCCTGTTTCACAAACCATTTGTAACTTCCATCCTCATTCTCATAACTAAAGCCAAACCAAAGCTAAAATTCAGCAGGAATTGATGCAGGAGATGCTGGTGCATGGTCCTGTACCCAGTGCTGGGGGAATAAACACCGGGCAGCCCAATTTCTCCTCAGTGTCAGGTGGGGGTCAGTTAAGTTTTGCCCAGTTTTTGTTTTGATCCCTTGCATGAAGCACTTTCAGCAGTTTTGGGGGCAGTGTTTTAGTGCCTGTCTCAGTGATATTCAACACTTTATGATCACTGTAGTTCGAGGGAGGGGAAGTACAACTTGTGCATGAAGTCTGAGAGGGAGACAGATGCCAATCCTGGCTTGTGCTTGCCCTGTGCTGGTTGCCACCCCTCGAAGTGAATGCCATGCACGTCCATGTAGCAGATTAAAGGCGCCTTTAATGCTCCTATACCGTGAGCTTCAAGAAGTCATGAAAAATAGATAGGTAGAGTCCCTTGGCACCCTCTCTAATTCATGTGTTTGTGACTTTAATCCTTGGCTTGATGGTGTTTTAATTGACAGAATGTAAATTCCTTTCTGTGGTAATCCTTCTGGCACGGGGAGATGTGGACAGATGCTCTCGGTTCACAAGACAGCGAGGGGGAGCAGGCAGGAGGGGCTGCTGCTGCTGTGGTATTTACTCAGAAATTCCCTGATTATTTACTTTTGTGCACTTCAGCTTGTGCTATCCCACTGAAGCTCACCAGGACCGTGTCTCTGCCTCTCTTTCCAGGATTGCTGTGATAGAGCAGCAACTTTATTTTTTTTTTACCCTGGGACTTTTGAATTCCTCCCAGGGAGATTCTCAAGTAAACCCAGCAAAAAAAGCTGCATGTCTTTATAAGAAAAGGAGGAAGCCACATCTGGCTTTTCACTAAAGAGTGAACTCTCTTTTGCAGCAGCTTTTAGCTGAGGAAAATGATTTCCTGCTTTTTTTCCCTGTCCATAGTGCCTTAGCCCGCGGGAGGATGCTCGGTTAAGGAGGGGCCAGCAATTCCCAGCCCTGCAGCTGTGAAAAGGAGGCAGGAGCAGCCAGACTGCCCTCAGCCCTCCCTCTGCCTCTCCAGCCAGCCCTGCCCTCTGGTTGTTTGGATCCAGATGAACTCGGTGACCCACCAGTGCTCCTGATGCTTGCGATACCAGAGGAGGTCTTACAAGGGGAGGGGTTCTCAGGAGGTGCCTGGAGCAGACTTTGCTGTGCTCCTGGACTGGCTGAACCAGCAGACATGCTTAAAAATGTAATAAGCTTTAATAAACCATTTAAAAGAAAAATAAGGCTGGCTTTTCAAGGCTGCAGGAAGAGTGGTGTTCAGATAATTTTTAGATTTACTGCTATTTGCAGTAGTTTGGTCTACCCAGCTTATGTAAGCACATTTCCTTCTGAAACCAGTTTTACAATTTTGGAATTACCCCTAATAACTGAAACCCCAACCATTTTAGTTATTTGTCATACCAAAAGGTCCCCCACTGAGTATAATCAGAGTTTTGGTGCAGAGAGGAATGAATAGCATCTGGGAGACAATTTCATCTAATGATAGAGGAGTTAATGGGGGTTTATTTAAATATCTTAGTATTTACCAGTTATGGGTTATGAATAATATTTCCAAGATTTTAAGGCAGATAAATTCTGACATTTCCAACCTCTCTTGTTCATCCCAGTCTCTTTTTCAGTTCTTCTGTTTTTCCTAAATATCTCTGTCAGACACTGCCCTCATTCCCCACACTGGGAAAGGCAGAAAAGGGAAACTCTTTCACTAAAACAATTCTTTCCTTCCCAGCACTGCTGGGTCAGCTGCATGATTAGATTTCTCTTAATTGCCTTGAATTGCTTTTTTATTTTTTTTTTATTCCCAGCTAATTGCATTGTCTGTGGCTCTGTCCCACAAGCCAGGAGCCCAGAGCTGGTGGCAGTGAGGCTGCTCAGTGAGAGGCTCCGTGGTGCTGCAGCCCCTGCTCTGCCCTCCCAGAGATCTCCTGCTCAGTGACAGAGAAGGACAACTACAGCTTGCATGTCCTTCTTTATTCCTGCTTGATTTACTCGCCCTAGATTCAAAACTTTGACTACTTCACAAGTCGCTGCTGAAAAACAAGTTCCATATGTATTACTCTTCATCTGCATTAGGCACAGAATAAAGAAGAAACCTTTCCATCTGAAGGTGTGTCATCTGAATTAACTTGCAGAGTGCCTGACTGGAAATGTGGGGTTTGTGCAGCCAGCCCTCCTTCCTCTTTCCCACTCTGAAACATCTTTTTACCACTCTGACATGCTGCTGAGTAGCAATGAGGACAGGACACCTGTGCCATCACATCTCTCTTCAGGGATCCCTGGGAGCCAATGAACTGAAAATCCTCTGTCAGTGAGTTGTGAAAGAAAGAGCTGAACTTCCAAGCGTGCAACTGAGCAGTGAAAGTCAAACAAGCTCCAGAGAGGATTTGTTTTCTCCAACACAATCACTCAAGAATCAGAGGGTTTGTCCATTATTTCTTTAGCTGCCTGTCTTCATCTCTAAATATTTCTTTGTTGTGTCCATCCCAGTGTCCTGCCTGCTCCTGGGCCGAGATCCTATTCTGGAGTCCCTGGGTGTGCCCTCCCTGCCTTTCTCAGGGCTCTCTCTGGTACCTGGCAGGTGCTGTTTGCTGTTTCAGCCCTCCAGAGCTTCTCCCAGGAGGAGCTGAGCTGCCTGTGCTCACTGAAACAGCACTGGGAGAGAGTGGAGCAGCACATGGGCCTCAGAGGGGCTGCAGGGGGTTGCTGCAGCCTCTGATGGCTCTGCCTGGCTGGAGATGGATGTGCCTGTCCCTACCTCCTGCTTGTGCAGAGAATGGGAACTTTTACCCAGCACAGGGCTCTGTCTGCCTCAGGAATCCTCTCTGCCCAGCTCATCTGGCACAGCGAGAGACATTGTCACTCCCAATGCAAACACAGGCATTCCTGAGAGAAATGCATCACTTCTCTTTAGATACACTCAGCTAGCCTCAGGGAGCCAGATATTTACTACTTTTATGAGGCTCAAAACTGTCCATAATCATATCAATGGACCAGCCTCATGGTGCAAAATCTGTTTAATTATAACTCAGTTCTCATCTGAGTCTGGCCTAAAGAAATGTCCTTAAAGAGCCATTTGAGTGACCCCTTTTTTCCCAGTCTTCAGACAGCAGGAATGTGAGCAGACACATGAGATTAATGGCAGTGGTTGGGGACAGAGCAGGTGCAGTGTGAGTTAAAGAGGAGGAAATTTTATCCCCTGGAAAGTCCAGCTGAAGTTGCCACGTGTTGTGTAATGCCAGCCCTCCAGGCAGCACTCTGTAGGCACGTTACTTTGCTGTGGATCACTTCTGGATTT
Organism: Anthoscopus minutus; assembly: GCA_013399455.1. Classification (NCBI taxonomy): domain Eukaryota; kingdom Metazoa; phylum Chordata; class Aves; order Passeriformes; family Paridae; genus Anthoscopus; species Anthoscopus minutus. The sequence continues at coordinate 1,609,679 of VWYI01038255.1, read as the reverse complement.
TCAGGTGGGTATTTTTGTGCTGCCCTTCCTACACACCTTGCCATCTCCACCCCTCACCTGCTGCTCTGGTCCCAGACTGGTCCCAGCCCAAGGCTGACCAAATTGTTGAAGAGCTGTCGAATTTCATGGGTCCCCCAGGTTAGGCTGACTTTGAAAGGCTGGAAATGCAGAGCATGAAATTATTTTCTTCCCACAAAGTAGCCTTTGGAACAAGCATTTCTCCATGAACTGGGAGACTTTTCCTGCTGATGTTATGAGGGTTCAAGTTTGGGATCATGGGATCATTCATGGTGGAAAAGCCCTCTGAGATCATGGAGTTCAAACATGAATCCAGCAGAGCCATGCCCAGCACTGACCCATGTACCCAAATGCCATATCCACAAGCTCTTTGAACCATTCCAAGAATGGTGACTCCTGCCCTGGGCAGCCTTTGCCAGGGCTTGACAACTCTTTTGATGAAGAATTTTTCCCTAATATCCAGTCTAACCTGCCCTGGAGTAACTTGAGGCTGTTTCCTCTTGTCCTGTCAGTGGTACCTGGGAGAATGAGCATTTCTTGGCATGGCCAAAGGCACTAAGTACCCACTAGACTTGTTTGGGTTGGGGATTCCATCAGCTCAGCAGTGCACTGAGTGCTGATTAGAGCAATTCCAAAAAGATTTTCGTTTGTAGCTTGACTTCTCCAGTCAATAAAGCAATATATTTCACATTCCAGTCAAGCAGAAATGTCTGATTCAAGCCTAGAAGATTTTCTGTTTCACTTACAGTTATTCAAAGAGGCTTCATTCAGGTTTATTACACAATATTTATAAATTTTTCCTCTTGGAACTATACTTTTTGACCAATTTGCATTTCTGAAAGAATCTGCCAGCCTCTACTCACATCCAGCAAATCCCAAGGCAGAAAGATCCATGAGCAAAAGTCTGATGGACAAGTTTTGAGAGCAGCAATCTCTCACTTGATACAATACTCAGTTCTCCAGTTTGCTGTTCCTGGTGCTGAGAGCAAAGGGAAACTCCAGAGGGAAATGTCAGGGAAGCTGCCCTGTGTCCCAGCTGCTCTGAGAAACTCCTGCCACACACCCTGGAAGGGAACTGTGATATATGAAGAGTGATTTAACATCTTAATATTTATTGGACCAAGTTCTGCTGAATATAACCCCTCACTGATCATGGACTTTACAGCATGCGTTTATTTGTATCATTTTGGGAGACTTCAATGGCTTTTGCATTTTCATTTCATAATGATGAATTACCTGAAGTCATTCCTCTCGGAGCAGATTCCTCCAGCTTTGACTCCTGCTAGGATGTTTCATTTTGTGTTGAAAATTGCAATAGGAAATTTCCCTGAGCCATTGATATGTCAGACTAGAGTTTATTATCACTCACAGTCCCAGCACACCGGGGCTGTGTGAAAGGTTTTGTAAATAATATGACATGGGCAGGAACTCATTTGATGCTGTGATAGGTGGTGAATATTCCCAGCCAGGCAGGCAGAGGGAAATGCAGTAGTAGGAAGTGTGATCTTCCCTAGGAAGAGGCATTCTCACTCTGTACTGTATCTTGGTAATTAATTTGAATTTTTAGTGGGGAAAGCAGGATTTCAGCGGCTGATAATGGCACAAAGTGTTGTCTCTGTGTTGCCAAATCTGCTTGCTGTTCTTATGCATCTCTAATGAACCAGGACACAACTTCTGCTTGTGGTCTCCTAAATTCTGTTTCTGACCTCAGTCTGCTCTTCTCCAGGCTGAACACTGTATTTATATTGTTCATATGTTAACATTACTGTATTAAGAAGTTCTATTAAATATCAGGTTGTGTATAGGTAGGATGCTCAGGATCAATTCAAACGTGTTTCAATGTTAAATCCACCCTTAAATGTGGTGGTTGCTCCAAACCTCCTCTGTCAATAACCTGTGCAACTCTGGGTTTATTGAATAGAAAATGAGGGGTGCTGGCTGGTGGTGCCTGCCTTAGAGCTACCAAATTTGTGCACACATTGAAAAGAAATTCTCTATTGTCCTAAAACTCCTACTCAGCTCTTATTAAAATCAGGCTGTATCCACTTACCTTTTAGCTTTCAGGTGTATGCAGCAGAAGGAAATTAATTTAAAAATATCCCTGCTTCGCCCAAGTGTCATTACCTTGGTATCTAATCATAGTCCTTCATTTACATATGAGGAAATTGACATGTGAAGAGGTAAATTTTCTCATTATCAAATGATATCTAAGTTAGGCTGGAGCTATTGATTTGCAATAGCTTTAACCTTGGTGTGCCACGGGCCAGGTTTCTCCTCTGAGGGAAGGTGGGTGGGACTGGGGAGCAGCCAAGGGCTGGGGATCTCTGCAGCCCCACAGGCCTGGAGCTGTGGGAAGGATGCTTTCAGCCTGGGCTGGTCTCTAACCTGCTTATTTCAGGTCCTGAGTGCCCACATTTGTGGTAGGAATCACTCAGGCAGTTCCTCCTGGGGAGTTAACTGTTGCAATTATTTTTAAAGGAATTTTGTGCACAGCTCAGTTCTGTATCCTTTCCTCTGCTCAGGGGTCTCCTGACACTTCTCAGTGGTTTCAGCATTAGTTTATATGCAGACAGAGAGCAGATTTAGTGCTCCTTCCCTAACTTTTTGATTCTTTTTGCCAGTGTGTTTTTCATAGCCCAAGTGATGTCTCCAGCTGGATGCTGCTAATTGTTTACTATTCAGCACAGCTAAGAATGAGATATTATTTTTAGGTTCTGTCACTATGTCTTTACATTTTAAGATAAATCCATCTCTGCTGTCTCCCATTCCTGAGCTACAAAAATCTAGGTTTCATTTCTAGCTCCCAGCTGTTATTTCACTCATGTATTAACTTAGTCTTTAAGATTTCTTGCTTTTATTTATCAGCCATTTCCAGAAGTGTTTTTTATCTCGCTGAGCCCCAGTGGAACCTGTCACAGCCCTCACATTGCAAGGGACCTGTTGATCCTTACATTATGGATTATGGAATCTCCTGAGCTGGAAATGACTGAGGGGATCCCCCAGCCCAGCCCCTGGCCCTGCCCAGACCCCCCAAAATCCCACCCTGGGCACCCCTGGCAGCGCTGCCCAAACGCTCCTGGAGCTCTGGCAGCCTCGGGGCCGTGCCCATTCCCTGGGGAGCCTGGGCAGTGCCAGCACCTCTGGGGGAAGAACCTTTCCCTGCTCTGCAGCCTGAGCCTGCCCTGGCCCAGCTCCAGCCGTTCCCTGGCTGCTGTCCCTGGCCCAGAGCAGAGCCTGGAGCTGCCCCTTGTGAGCTCTGCCCTCAGTCTGCTCCAGCTGAGCAACCCCAGTGCCCTCAGCTTTTATCACCTAAAACCAATTTTTATTTGTATCCAGAATGGTCTTAATGCATTCATCAGGACCAGTTTCTCTCAGGGAAACTGAGTCATTCAGTGCTGGAGGGTCTGGACACCGTTGCTGATGCTGGGAGGGAAGGGAGGGGTGGGAGCACTCAATCTTTCTGCCAGCCTGAAATCTTCCCAGTAGAAGTTGTGTCTTCTGTCTTCATTTCCATCCAAACATATCTCAGAAGGATAAACAAAGGGCTGGAGAGTTTCAATATAAACAAACCCCTTTTAGGTATTTTTTTTCGTCTCCAGGTCTCCATTCTGCAAATTATTATGATTTAATAATGTAGCACCATCCACTATTTTTTTTTTTGGTCTGATCTTTTCCCTCGTGTTGCTGCAGGCAAGATTTAGACAAAACAGTGAAGAAGAACAATAAAACAAGATGAGTGTGTTGGACCTCACCAGCCACAGGGATGGAAAACTGTGAGAGAAATCTGATTTCTTGGATGTCTCAAAAGAAGGCTGCAGGAGAGGTCAGCCAGGTGGGACTAGAAAGAAGAAAAAAAGATCTCCTGGAGCAAGGCACTAATATCTGGTTCACTGAAAGCTTTGTAAATATTTTCAAATTTAGCCTTAACTTTTTCAAAGTTATTTATTGAAGAGCCTGAATCAGTGAAGCTGCAGCTGATTGCACTGCAGGCAGTTGTATGCAGCTGTATCCAGCTTTACAAGTGAAGCTTGTTCTGTTTGTAATAGCTTATCTAACCTGACTGAAAAGCTTTTCTCCCTGTTGCCATCCTCTTTTTATATTTTATTTTTTATTGTATTTCATGGAGGGGGGACACCTATCCTTATATTGCATCATTCTAATGTTGTCACGGGAAACTGGTTCCAGAAAGGCAATTTCTGCTCCTCTTTTTCCCTCTTCCCTGCAGTCTTGGGTGTATTTACAGAGCCTGTGGCCTCCTCTCTGCACCTGCAGCTGTGCACCAGGGCACATCAGTGACACCCAGTCAGAGCCACCCACGCTGGCCCAGCAGCTGTGGGAGGAACAAAACTATCCCACCTGAAACTTAAGGAAAGTGAGTTTTTCTAACTGCTTGTGTTCCACTGAGAAATTGTCTGGCTTAAAGCAGCTGTTGCAGGACCTCAGACCCTTTGAGGTGCCCAGTATTTCTCAAGGGTTGAGGTTTAGATGAAAATTTCTGGAAGACACTTATCCTTTCCTGGCTGCAGCCCTGTGAGTTACAGCCTGTCCAGCCGCCAGTTTGGGACTGTCAGCACAGACAATAAGGAACTGCTCTGGCTGTCACAAGATGGGATTTTCTTTCTGGATTCCCCACTGATGATTTGGGACAAGTCACCCCATCGCTTTGTGCCTCAGTTTCCCTGTATGAAAAATGGGGAGAATGCATCTTCTTCCTCACCCCCTCCAGCAGCCACAGCTGGGAGGCACCTGATGGAAGAGAACAGGGGTTGTGATCATTGCTGCTGCTGTGCAGGCACTGGGTTTTCTGTGTGCAGGCACTCTCAGGTTAATTCTTGGTTGGCTGTGTTGTCACCGGTTTCAAATTCCACACTTAGAGCCTTTTCTCTTATGCTCTGCAGTCTGGCAGAAATCTCCCTTCAGACAGCCAAGCCATGGGCTCATCAACTCATTTAAAACCTAACTCAAGTTCTTTTATACTTTTTTTCCCACCCTGCCTAATCTCAGTTTATTCTTGCTTTATGTGCTTATCCATGAGCTTCACGAGGGGCTTGTTTTCCTGCCTGGCTCTGTCTTTGACTCCGGTGAAAGGCACTATATTAAATCTGTAATAAAGTGTGTGTAAGCAATTCCTGTCACACTCTGCACCAGGGAGCACAGCCCATTATGCAAATGGTCACTGCCAGCTTCCTATAAACTGCAGATACTCAAAGGGCACTGCCTTTCTATTGCCCCCTAGCCAGCACAGACACGGGAAAGGGATAGGGAGGGTGAGCAGAGGAAGGTGTTTTCTATCAGGTTCTTGAATTTTGTTCCCCTCAACAAGTGAAAATACCCTCAGGAGGCAAAGCAAGGGTTATTGTCTCCAATTTAATACTGGCTAAGATAGCCTGAACTCAGTGAAACTCTTTGTCATCAAGTCTGCTGGATTTAGGAGGTTATAGGAGAAAATGCTTCAGCCTCCTTAGCCAGGAAAGCAGCCAGTGTTGTGTGGGCTTCTATCCCTGCAAGGGTAAATTCTGCTCTGGATTCTGGTGTGCAGGACTGGAAGGTGGAGAGCAAGGTCAGGGAAAGACACAGATGTTATCCCTTCCCCACAGCCAGGTAACCCTGACCTGCCACGAGCCTGCAATGGAGCAGTCCAGATCTGCTTGTAGCTGCTCTTCAACAAATATCAGCAAAGCCGTGCTACACAGATTCCTCCACAGCCCTGGGCATCCACAGTGGCTTCCAAACCATCTCATCCAGTCAGGAGAGAGAGAACCACATCACAGGACCCAGGGAATCGCTCAGATCTGCTCCTGTTCATTGTGATGCACACTCACAACACATCCCTCAGCATAAGAGATTGCCCTCCGACGAGTTCCAAATAATGGACACGTCTGAGAAAGTGGCAATCTGCTGGCAGATAGTTTGCAAACAGAAAAAGAGAGAAAATTCGTCAGCTAAATGATTCATGATGGCTTCCTCTGACATTTTCATGGCAAAACCAAACTGTGCACAACTCCACCATGGGCAGCCTCTGAGCTCTGCATTTCCTCCCTGTGATTGTCATGCATATAATATCTTACTACATTCGATATTAATGGCAGAGTTGTGCTCAGGTATTGAAAATCCATATGGCCTCTGTAATATTTACAGTATGACAAAGTAATAAGTCACAGCACCAGCCTGCTGTCGTGCACTTCCAGCATTTCCCCCCAAGCCTGGGCAGGGTGTTTGCTGGGAGAGTTGGGCTTTTAATTAGTTGGATTTGTAGCTTTAGGTAGGGGAGTGTGAGGGTGGGTGTTGCTCTGCATATGTTACCCTAGCACAAAGGCTGAGAGCAGAGGAATGGTTCAAGAGTGGCTCTGGTTGAGTTTTTGGCCTCACTTCTTGTTGACAAGACAAATGGAGAAAAGCCCACGAGGAGCCCTCGCTCTGGTGGGGCTGCCCTGTTTGAGGGAGCATGGGGAAGGGATGGGAAGAGATAATTCCTGCTGCACTGCTGGATGTGGGAGCACTCCTGAGCTGCTGGAATGGTTTTGGGAAACAAGGCTGTGACCCTGGAAATGCTCAGGAGCTGCAGAGACCAGCCAGAAACCAGGGCAGTGCAGCAGGCAGGGTGCAGATGGTTGTCAGTGGCATCTCAGTAATACACCTGCCAAGCAATGGACAGAGTGTGAAGTTTTGGCTGTCAAGAGTGGGGATAAAATGATGGTGATAGTGAGAGTTTGAGCAAAGGTCTAGATCTGAGAAGGAAAAAAATAACCCAAACCCTGGGATTTATATGCAGCTTGGTGTGGCTGTGTGTGACCTGGGTGGGGAGGGAAAAGGGGGGAGGTCAGGGATGAGTGACAGGGACTGGACCTCAGCAATGGGAAGGAAATTGCTGTTGTGAGCGGGAGGCAGAGATTGGAGGCTGCAGACAATCTTGGGGAACAAGGTCAGGAATACAGGAGGAGCGTGGCTAAAGCTGCAGCTCCCAGGGAGAGCGAGCAGTGAAAAGGAGCAGTGTGGCTGTGTCCTCATGACCCCCAGCCGTGGCAGGGAGGCTCTTGCTGCTGCTTTTCTTACAAAGCCTCGGGCAGCAATCCCCACACTTCTGTCTCACAACGGTGTTTATCCTTCCCTCCCTTCAATTTGAACCCCAGGAATTCAGCCCTGCCCCACAGAAGGATGCTGAGTTCCCCCACTCTGGTCAGGGCTGGGTGACCCCTCACTGCCCCTCTCTCCCTTGCCCATGCAGATGGGGTTTTGTGCCACACGAGACAGGAACCTGCTGGCACCTGTCACTCAGGCTTTGCTCTCATTTCCAGCCAGAAGATTTCTTATCATGGTGAGTTATGGATCTGAAAAACTTTGCAGAGACTCTGTTTCTTGGGGCATGGAGTGGAAATGGGATCCTCCAGGATGTGATGGCCTTTTCCAGGGGATGGTTTAATCTTTTAAAGACGGGGGAGTATGAGACTGGGTAATCTGGTAATACAAGCAGATGAGGGGAGATGCAGAGAATTTCAATAAATCAACTGAAAGTAAAGAACATGGAGCTGCTGTAGTTTCCTTTAGAGTCTCTGCCTGGTGAACCTCAGGTGGAGCTCAGCCAGAGCAGGTGAAAATGTGTTGGTTCTAGGGCAGAACCTGTTTTATAATGGAGCAGCCAGTCCATTCTCTCCTTCAATAGCACACTGCTGTGCCTTTACAACTCAATTTCCTCCCCCCAACCTAATTCCCCCATTTTTCTTGCTTTTCAGTAACTCTGTCAGCTCTCCCAGACACTCAGACACTCTTGGTTTTCTTTCCTCCATGTTCTCACCTTCTTCTGCACTCTGGAACAGGCTCTGCCTTTCCTTGGCAAGAGCTTGCCTGGGACCTGAGCTAAGAGTTTGTGTTGGTGGTCAGCAAAGGCAGGGATATCACCTGGGCTGTGGGAGACAAGGGCAGGGATGAGGGGCAGCACAGCTCTGATTTCTGCTCTCATTGCTCTCAGCTCTCTGTAACTCTTGGGGCAGAGGCACTGAAAGCCCCCTGAAAGGGTGTCCCTGTGAGGGAGCACATCGCTCAGAGCTCCTGTCACACTCTCCTGCCTGCTGTAGCCCTCAGGGCAGGGAGATGTTCCCCTCAGAGCCCAGGAGCTACCACCACGTGGATAAGTCATGGAAGTGTCTCTTTGCCACGTCCAACACAAAATCCCTCAGCAGAAGAGCCATTGTCTTGTAACCCCCACAACACAGTTGAGCCCTTAGGGCTGTTTTTATTCTAGCAGAGATGTCACGTCTGTCAGTTGCTGTCACCCTGTGATTAGACCAGCAATCAGCCCCAGCTTCTTTTGATAGAATGAGCCCTGACTGATTAACAGAGTGGCCTTTGGCCTCAGGTTAATAACAGATTTCACAGCACTGCTACAGAGTAATTATTATTTAAAAAGGTCTTAGTGGAAGTTTGATATTCTCCTACAGGCTTCTGTCCATCTGAATGCAGAATTGGAATGTAACAATTACAGGCCTGAGCACCAGCTCGACTGGAGGTCTCCTAGTCCTGATATATCAGTATTCTTGGTGATATATCAGTATTCTTGGTGAAATATCAGTATTCAGTCACATCTCTGCATAGATGAACCAAAATATCAGGTTTGCTTCTTTTTATGACACCTCAGTGCACTAATCAACCCAAATATGAAGTTGTCTCAGTCCCACCGTTGTTGGAATTATCAAGTCACCCTGAGTATCAGTTTCCTCCCTCTGTTGGCTGTCTCACAGCACAGCCCCTGCCAGGTCTGTCTTCCAGGTGTACCTCCTTCCCTTACTTTTGATTGCCATGGAGAGACCCATCTCCATAATCTTGTCCCTTTCTAATAGAATTATCTATCAGTTTTCTGGGTGAGCCTTTTGCCTTGGTGGCAAAGGCAGCACAGACCCGTGAGAGGTGCTGCTGTGTAAACACAGAGATCCATCAGCTGCTGGCCACTGCCTGCTGGCCATGGGCCTCAGCTCAGGAGCTGCAGATCTGAGCTGTTCATGGCTCACCAAAACACCCCAGAGCCTCAGGCTGCAGCACAGCAATCTCACATTTCTCCAGCCTGGTACAGAAGTGCTGCTGCTGTCTCAGAGGGTGAGGAGGGAATAGTCACTCTAAGGGCCAGGCTTGTAAAGGGATAGATCAGAAATTCTGTCAAACACCACATGGCTTGGGTGACTGAGGTGTCCAAGTGACATATTCACAGTGATGTATTGAATTAGTGGCTTAATCTCAGCTGAAAGTTAATCTTACATTCCCAAATCTTGCCTCTTACAGCACTTTGCAGAGAAATGCTCAAGTGATGCATTAAAGAGTTTGTTGGGAAACCAACAGGAACCTTACAGTGAAGCAGGGAACTGAACTTGTGTCTCCTGATTCCCAGACCAGCTTCCTTTCATGTGTCATCCTTCTTTTCCTGACAAAAAAAAAAAAGGAAAATGGAGCAGCAGTGCCTGTTTGACCAGTTGTGGATATCTCAGAATCCAGATCCAAAGAGGAGAAAATGGTCCTGCTAATGCCAGTAGAGAAAATATGGCAATTTCTTCTCCTCCATGCTGAAAGAACCTCATTGAATGTGCTCCTGTACCTGCAGACCTCTGCATCTGAGCAAATGTTTTTGCCAATTAAAGAGTTTCCTGCTGCTGTAGTTGATCCACACAAATGGAAATAGAGGGGAGGCGTGGAGGAAGGAATCATTAAATCAGCGGAACAAAGGCATGAGGGCAAGTTAAAAGACCTGATCTGAATAAAAGAAGCTTCTCAAAATATCAGCTTCTTTGTCCTGCCTATCCTTCATCCATCCAATTCTCCTGAATGCTGTAGAGAGGCTTTGTCATTCTCAATGACATGGCAGGAGGAACCAGTCCCCCAGCAGCTGCCTGAAATAGCAGCAGACAAGGGACAAAATGCTCAGAGGTGCAGCTTAGTGTATGAACACTCAGAATTTCAGGGCCAGACCTGGATTATTCAGTCCTCACACACAAAGAGTTTCCTCATCCCAGAAACTCTGTGGGCTGAGTTCTGCAGACAGCCCCATTCAGGGTGGCCCCTCTGTCTTTGCCCAGTTCAGGTGAGGTGATGTGTGCTGGGCAGGTGAGGTGCCAACACCCCAGCAGTGCTACAAGTCAGACCCAAATTTTTAGGATGTCTTTAGAAAGCCTTTTGTCCTCCTGATGAGATTGGGATCCATTTTTGCTCTCCTCTGACAGTCTGCTCACTTTTTAGACAGTCACTCCACATCCTTGCTCCTTTCCACGTTCCTGTTCAAGGAAAAAACATTGCTGTGGTGCTTGAACAGCTTCCCCTGTGCGAGGGTGCGAGTATTTGAATACTGAGATCATTGCTGTACATTTATTTTATCAGATTTCCCCCTCTGCTGCCTTTTTCTTCCATCCTTTCCCCCTATTTATCTAATAATTCACCTCTTGGGTCTGAGAGACGTGACCTGTGTGAGGAACCCAGGCTGAAACTGCTGGTTCATGAACTCTGAGTTACTTTCCCATAACTGTGAATATTGAAACTCCAAAACTTGTGTCTAGGACATTGCAACACGCCCTGGCTTGCAGTGTCAGCAGCCTGAAATTCTGGTACAGGACTTTCCATCCTCACCAGGCACCAGAGGCCTTTCTATTCCTGTTAGTACTTACAGGAATTTCCTTCCACATGAGAAAGCAACTCCAAGCAAGGCAATCATTTCGCTCCCACAGACCTTCTCTACACATTATCCAGTACAGGCTTTTGTGCATCTAAAGCACAGTCCAGGTGTGTGTGGATGGAATGAAATCAGGCTGCTGAAGTCACTGTGTTTCAGATGGAAAACAAAGTCTTCCTGCTGCATTCCTGCAAAAAACGAGATGGAGTTATTGTTCAGCCCAGTGGAGGATCATAGAATGGTCTGGGTTGGAAGGGACGATTAAAGCCCATCCCATTCCAACCCCCTGCCATGGCAGGGACACCTCCCACTATCCCAGATTACCCCAGCCTACCCTGGGCACTGCCAGGGATCCAGGAGCAGCCACAGCTTCTCTGGGCACCTGTGCCAGGGCCTCCCCACCCCCATAGGGAAGATTTTTTTCCCTATATCCCATCTCTTCTCTTTCAATTTGAATCCATTCTCCCTTGTTCTGTCACTCTGGGCCCTTGTGAAATTCTCTTTCCATCTTGTAGCTCCCTTCAGGCACTGAAAAGCCACACCGAGGTCACCTCAAAGCTTTTTGTCTCCAGGCTGAACAATCCCAGCTCTCCCAGCCTTTCCTCACAGCAGTGCTGCTCCATCCCTCTGATGAACTTGGTAGCCTCTGGACTCACTCCAACAGCCCTCTAAGACAGGAAAGCTCAAATCCCACAGATTCCCTACAGTTTAGAAGCTGTGGCTTCTGCTAGAGTTGGAGTTTTTTGTGCCAATCCATGAGCAGAGCCCAGCAGGCCCCTGGCTTGTAACCACCACTGTTCCTGAGCAGCAGAAGAGTTAACTGGACCTTGCTGGGGAGTGACACCGTGTCTGCATAAGCCATTTCAAAGCCTCTAAGCATTTATCATCAATCCTCTCTCCCACCTAATGAGCAGCTAAAGTGATTTTCTATTGCTTGTAATTCACCAAAATTGTTGTAACTGTTGGAAGAGGCAGAATTGACAGGCTAATGCAGCTGCCCGCCTGACTGTCTCACTGGCTCATCCGAGGGTGAGCTGATTGCTGCCTCCGTGATCAGCAGAGGTGCTTCAGACAACATCATTTCAGTAATGCATCAACAACCTGAAAGCTGCAAACAAAGGCCAGAGGAGAGCGATCATCAGTCACGATGCGATGCTTAAGGCTAAAATAGGTCAGGGCTGAATACTAAAGAGTACAATGAAGAAAAAGTATTCCCCTCTGTTTGTTTTCTTTTTTCTCTCTGTCTCTGTGTCAGCCTCCAGGCAGGGTCCTGGTGGTTTTGGACCTTTCCTTCCCTAAGCAGACTGGATGAAGGTGGAACTGAGGTTAGAATGAGGCAGTTTGGTCCTGATTTGCTTTGGTGTTGCCCTGGTAGGTTTGTTGCTGGCTCTTGGAAGGCTGAATGAGCAGCCACTGAGTACAGATGAGTGCACTGGAGAAGACTCAGCCTGAGACAAGTTCTCCACATGTCAGGGTCAGTGTTTGCTGCTCACTCCCCTTTCCTCAGTCCCAGATAATATGGCAGCTTCAGGAATTAATTTTCTCAGGGATACAAGCCACAGGTCTCCTCAGATTAATATCTTAAGTCAGACTATACTGCTGAAACTTCTAAACATAAACCTGGCTTAAGAAGCCTGAGATTTTGTGTTTACAGATATATGAGTACATAACTGTGTGCATGTATTGCCCACACAGCTTGTGGATTTCTTTTGGGAAAAAACTGAAAAAGCCTGTATTCAAGTTCTCACTTGGCTGTAGGAGATGAAGTTTTCTGAGAACCCCTTGAATGATTGGACTCTAGGAAACCAAAAAAGCACTGGGAAAACTGATGCTACAGAAGGGTCTAACTGTGGGTTCTAGAGTTCTGGATCTAATTCCTTTTCTTGCTGAGGACACGAGTGAGCAAGCAAACCTGTTTTTTGTCCAGGTGTTCCACTGCAAACTCAGCTGAGCAGGAGATGCCTTTTCTTCTGCCCCCTTGCAGGCACAGGTGGCTTTCCTGGGAGTGGCAGTGGCTGCCAGTGTGGCTTTCAGGATCACTGCAACTCAAAAGCTTTCTCGCATCATCAACCCCAGACCCCAGGGAAGTCATTTTTACATGGAGCTTTTGCATCCAGCCCTCCATATCTGAGCCAGACAGCTTGAAAACGTGAAATACAACAGCAATTCTATGGCCAGCCCATTCTCTCATCATCGTTAAGCTCAACCAGAGATGAAATTTGAAGGGATTTATCCAGTCACTCTCATCAAAGCCAGCTTCTAAAGAGCGCTCTGAGTATTTGCCCCATGCTGTGTTTATTTATTCACCAAAAAAAGTCTTTGGAGTACAAATTAGGTTTTGAACCTAATTTTCCATGTGTGCTTTGTCGGGCGTGTAAAGCCTGAGTCTGTGTGAGCTGACCATGGTGCTGTCTTAGCAACTGCTGCCTTGGCCTCAGTAGAGGGGATAATTACACTAATTTATTCTGCTAGAATGATGGCTCTGCCTTCAAACTTTAGAGATGATTGAGAGACAAATGGTTTTTTGAAACCAGAGGTCCTGGATTCAATTTTTACCATTGTGACCCAAAAGCAGGCATCATGCTGTGACTTACAATGGGTAAAAATAGCCAGGAACACAGAGGATCAAATTCCCTGTCACAGGAACACAGATTACTTGTGCTGCACAGATGCTGGGGATCTTTAGATACCATATGGTTGCTATGTACTAGCATAAAGTACAGCATGAAGAGGCTGTAGCCAAGGTGGGATTGGGACCTGTGTTTCCTGAATCCCAGGAGAAAATGCTGACTGTGGAATAACTTAAATAGCCCCACTAATTGCTTTTCTGGAAACCATTTGTACCAGTCCTGATTTTAGGGATGGTTGAGGGCACTCACAAGGTTCCTTAGGGGACTTGTGTTTTGTGCTAGTCTTTCTCAGCTTTTAATGCAGAGGATGGCTGGAGGAGGAGCTGGATTGCTGTGGAATCACTGATTTAAGGAACCTACCTTGCTCTGGTGACTACTGAATGAACCTAAAGGTTTTGCACTCACTAGCCTGGAGCAAAGAGGCAAAGTTCTCAACATCTTCCTCATTTATTCACAGAATAAAACCCTCTCATGGCAATTAACCACAACTCCATCTTCTTTGGCTGGCTTGCCTTTCAAACTGCTTGTTTTTCTTGTTTTTCAATAGCTGTATAGTGTTCATAAAATATCTCTAACCAAAGAGAGAGAGGCTGAAAAGCAGGAAGCTCATCTCCAAAGGAGATTTAAATAGAAAGGATGCTTAGATTTAAACAAGTGTGTCCCCACATCCAGTAGTGACGCATTAAATCACTGAAGTTCCAATAACTCATACAGTATCTCCATGGAGATGTGCACCATATGGAGTTAATTAGTAGAACAACAAAACAATCAATTAGTTCCTTAATTAGTTTTACTAAGAAATGATAACAAACACAAACAATTTATTGAAACAAATACCCAGACCACAATGATGGTTTAATGGCCTCAGTGAAACTGGCTCCACGCTGAGCCCCTCAGTGTTGCTGGGATGGATTCTGGGAGATATTGAGGGTAAATGTTTGCTTTGGTCCAGCCAAAATGTTTTGTCAGTGTGATCAATTATTTACAGTATTAGAACAGAGAGAGGAGATTGCTGAGAGGTTTTCATTTAGAAACACATGAAAAAAGAGGGGAAAGAAAACCTTAAGTAATAAGGTTGAATCAAGCCAGTATTTAACCTCAAAGCAATGTGGGGGGATTAAAACAACAGGGATTTGCTCCACTATCATTTGAACCTAGAAATAAATTGACTTTCTGTACCTTATCCAGATTGGTATTTTTGGTATATACATTACTTGGAGAAGACTGGATCACGAATGCACAGATCATCCATTAACTCAGACATATTCCAAACAAAGTGGTGCTGGGAAGAGGGATATTGGCAATAAAGTAGTTGGATACAGATCATGGAGGTCAGAACGTACAGAGGGAATTGGCTGGGGTTTTGTGCTGATCTGTATCATAGGTATTTGTATGAGATTGGTTTTTTTGCATGAAGGGAGACATCTCCCCATATCACACCTGACTGCTACTGATATCAGGAAGGACTCAAGAGCTCTGGAGAATGCATTACCTATGCCACCAAGAACAGTAAATATCAGAATTAGCTGCTTTCCTGCACTCAGGGCTGTGATTAATTGCTTGTTAACAAGATGTTCAAAGTACAACGATTTATCTGAGTTTGATCAGGCAGATTATGGGATATAACATTTTAATAAATTCATTGTGACTATAGATATATGTTAAAATGATGAATAAGCTGAGCTGCTATAGATGTTTTAGATCCAATAAAGCTATTTTTAGAATGTGTTTATGTGATGGACTAACCTATTATTTACCCAGTTGCATTTTTATGAACTAATAATTTTCTTTAAAAATAATGCCCCGACTTTAGAACAGTGTTTTATTACTATCATCTTCTCCATAATTCTTCTTTCCCCAATAAATGGATCTTTTTGTTTAAAAAAAAAATAAATAAAATAATCCTATTTTCGGCAGCTTTGGAGAAGGCTCAGCCCTTGCAGCCAGAGGCTGTGTGACAATGATGCTCAAGATGCAGATTGTGAGCAGCCATACCCAGAGGGGACACATCTGGCAACGTTCTGTGGGGGAAACTCCTCTGAGCAGCCTGTCCCAGCTGGGATGTGACAGCAGGGGAGCAGCTACTGACAAGTGCTGGCAGAGAGAAATGCAAACTCTTGTGGGAGTCACCAAAGCTGCTGCAGCCTTGGCTTCTCTGACCACGGAAGGGCGCGTGGAGATTTGAGTCGTGTCCTGCTGGATCAGGGAGCAAAGCAGAGCCTCTCTCTGTGCCCTGGCTTTAGGAGCTGTTTCCTACCTGAGCAGGCTGTAGGTGGTTTCCAAGGCAGCTTTTTTCAGGAAATGGGTTTGGGACTGACTCCCAGCCTGGTCAGGAGGAGGTGGCTCTGTTGCTTGTGGCTGCTGTCCCTGAAGGGGTTGATTTAAGAAAAATCCAATCCCTGCTTTCCAGCTCTCAGTACCTATGGCTTTTCACAGCACTCTCATTCGCTCTGCTCCCAATTTTGGAGGCCATATTAAGTAGCTATTCTAACCTTGTGGGTACAGTTTATTATTTTGCTGGGAATAGGAATAAAATGTCATTTTCAGGTCTGTGTAAACCAGCTCTGGGCTTTGTCCTGCAGGACACCGTGAGGCGTTCCAGACACACAGCCACTGTCTCCAGCACCCCAGCAGCTCCACTTGGGGGCTGAGGATAAATCACTGCCTGCAGCCAGGCTGGTGGTTAGAATGTAAATGTCTAAACTTTGGAGAAGTGACCTCTGTTAAGTGGTTTAATGCAGTCTGTTGCCAGGAGCTCATGAATTCTGTATTACAGCGAGTAGTTCCATGAGATAGCAACTATCTTACTAATAAAACAACCTCAACATATTTATCACAATAACTCAGACACAGAGAAAGTATAAATATCTTTGATACTGGGAAATGAACTGGCTGCCTATAGGCATCCTCTTTGCTTTATTGATTTAACCCTTCACAGGTGTCTGTCAGGAATTGGTGCAAACCTGGTGCAGAGGAAGAGCTTTAAAAGGATTAAGCAGTGATGCTGTGTGTCTGCACAACATCTCCCGTTCAGTAGGATTCAGGATGTTTTACAGGTGCACCTGCGGACCTGCGGGTTGGATGTGACCAGCGTCGCTTCATCAACTGCCAAAATGCAGCTGTGTGTGAACTCCAGGTACAGCAAACCAGATTTTTTGCACTTTGCAGTGTGTTTAGGGGAGGGACTGAAGGAGAAAACTCTCTCTAGCTGAGGCACTCAATAATTTCAGGGGGACGAGGCTGATGCTGTTGTTTGACTCAGGCCATCAGGCCCACAACAGTGCTTGGGATCACCTTGTGCTTTCCAGGTCCTGCTGGCCAGAGGGTCTCAGGTGGGTTGTAACTGGTTTAGGGTGCCAAAAGGGGAAACTAACGCCCAGAGAAGCAGTGGATGCTCCATCCCTAGATGTGTTCAAGGCCAGGTTGGATGGGGCTTGGAACAAGCTGTCCCTGCCCATGGCAGGCATGAGCTTTGAGGTGCCTCCAACCCAAACCATCCTGTGATCCTGTGATTCTGTGGCAAGTGACCTCCTGAGAATGCCTGGCTGCTCTGAATGGATGCACTACTAAAAATTTGTCACCAAAGACCTTGGTTTTCAGCCCACTCCATCACTCCCCATGACACATCAGGCCATTTTTGGAGGTTTTTAGAGGGCCACAGACTGAGTGGACACTTGCTGAGCACAGACACCATTCTCTGTACCTCAGATCTGGTGCCTGTCACCAGCACTGACCCAGTCTGACTTGTGTTGTGTGCCCAGAGACTGCAGTGGTACCAGATGGATTTTAAAGCCCTTGGATATGGTCAGGTAGAGCTGATTCCTCCATTCCTTAAGGCATCTAGGACAGGAAGTTAAAAGTTATTATGGACTAGCTAAAATCTCTTGTGAGTGATCAAGTCTAAGTGATAAAGATAGTCATGTTCTGGAGTGATAAAAGCCCAATTTCATAGGCCATCCACACTGGATTTCTTGAGATAGATAATGTTCCTACCACACACATCTCCCCATCTTCTATTTTTTTTTGGTTAAGATCTCCCTTCTTTTTAAAATGAAGTAAAATGTTGGAGTTGCTGAAGAAGTAGAGCTTTTTATGGTCATTTTACCCCCAGAAAAGGTCTTCCAATATTTCAAGCACTGGCAAAATTTGGACAGAAGGAAAAAAGATTTTTGAGGTTTTTTTTCCTTTGAAATATGGACTGGATAGAGAGAGGAGAAGGTCAGTGCTGCAGTGGCTGAAACAGCAGGGGAGGAGAAAAATGTCAGGGCTGCTTTTTGTTCTTTTTATGATCCTACTTAGACCCACTAAAATGTGTCCATTTCAGATATAAACAACTGGAGAGAAAATGTGGTATCACCACTGCCATGTGGGCTGTCCTGCTGAGCCACACTTCTCCCCTCAGCTTCTCCCTGTGGTGCAGGCACAGAGCTTCCCTCCAGTGTGGGGGGATTATTCTCAGGGTGTCTGTGGTGCACAATGCATGGACTTAACTCCTCTGTATTTATCTGTAGTGGGAGAATGTTTTCAGCTGTGAAATCCCTGTGAAATCGAGATTTCACTGCATGTTGAACTCCATGGCCTCTGAATAACCAGGGTCCTGTTCCAGTGGTGCTCTGCAGGCAGGAGGATCTTCAGGCAGAGCCTGTGCTCAGGGTGTTGAGGGCAGCAATCCCGCTGCACACCGGGCACTTCTGTACTTCTGAAAAACAGGAGCCACCCTCAGTGCACCTTTGTCTTTGCTCCCTGAGTGTAGAGGGATCACAGAATGTTTGGCTTGGAAGGGATCTTAAAGCCCTGCTCATTCCATCTCCCTGCCATGGGAAAGGACACCAGCCTAAGCTGCTCAGAGCTCCATCCAACCTGGCCTTGCTTCATTCAGAGCAAGCAAAAAACTCTCTCTGTGTTAACCTTGGATTCTCACATGAGCAGAATTCCCAGCTGACAGGGAAGCACACCCCTAAAGCAGACCTGTGAGCATGACTTCAGAATTTGTGTTAACCTTGAGGGCCTCCAGCTGCCCCTGGCCTCTGCAGAGCTGCCCGAGAGGGGTGGAAGGGGCAGTGCCAGGGAGGACCTGCTGAGATAAGAGGGGGATTAAACCTCTCTCATTTGCCTGTTTGCCTCAGCCTGCCCACAGGTGTGCATTTACCCAGCCACGCTTTCCAAGGCAGATGCTGTCCCAGGACACTGCAGCTGTGTTACAAAGGGAAATGGATTCAAGATGGAGCTGTAATTAAAGTGCTTGGTAGGGGATTCCAAATCCACTGCCCTCACCACAGCCCACAGGCTGAGACTTCTGGGTCTCAGAACTTGTTTCTCCCTCACCTATTTTTCATTTTTTTTTCCCAAGGCTCTTAGACTGATGAAACCTCAATTATCTTGAACTCAGAGCAAGGCAAACTGAGACAGCTGTCTGAAGACACGACTGCTCTTGCCCATTTAGATCAGACACTTTCTCTCTAATATTTTCAAATTTTTCTCACACACACTTTATTTTTAATGTCCAACTTTTTTTTCCTCCCCTGGAGCTGCAATCTTCTAAACCACTGACAACAAAAATCCTTTTGCTGTCTCTGGTCCATGCTGTTTCCCCAGCTCAGGGACATCTGCAAAAAGAAGAGTCCCACTGCAGACTGATCCCTCTTTGCATAAATACAGTGGTTATGGAAAGGTGTTCATTCCATTTTCCACAACCTGTCATGTTGACTTTATAATGAACCCGTTTCTCAGCTCTGGAAAACAGATGGAAACCTCTGCTGACAGCCCCTGTCAAAGGAATAGGCAGGGAGAAGGAGAAAAGAATTGCTGGATATGAACTCCTGGTGCTTACATGGACAGTGGCAGGAACTGAGGAAAGATGCAGGTTTTGAACAGGATTTAAAGGCCTGATCAATCACCACAATGATGGAAATGCTGCCATCAAATAATAATAAAAAGATCTATAACTGGATGTAGACCATGAGTTATTTTCTTGGCTGGCAGAAGCGATGTGGAGGTGGTGGTTTGGGATCAAGCAGCAGGTAATCAGGCTATTTACATACTGCGAGCCACAGCGGATGCAAAAACCCTGAGGGAATGGCAGAAAGGAGAGTTAGGGGAACTGATTTAATCTCTGGTGCTACTGGCTGCACAAGCCAGGCTGTTTGATGGATATACATTTAGATTGCTTCTCTCCTCTTCCAGCCACAGCCTCATCCAGCGTCTGTCATCCTGCCCGTCCCTGGTGACAGACAGCCCTGCTGAGAGTGCCCTGCACACCCCACACCTCTGCACCATCCTTCCCAGGCTGTACCAGCTGGGATTTCTCCATGGACAGGAAGCTGTGCTGGCACATTGGGCAGCTGCTCAGCCCTGGCACATGCCGAGTGTGACGGAGCTCACCAGGAGCAGAACACGCTCTCTATGCATGGTTATAAAAATCTGGGTGTAGTAGGAGGTGGTAGAGCCTCACCCAAGAGTTCCAGTTTAGTTTTCTAAAGAATTGAGATGTCTGTGATAGTCCAGGCACCTACCAGACTCCACATAACAATTTCCAAACCTCTTGGCTTGTGCCAAGCAAACTTGGCAAATGGGTCAAGGTCTCAAAGGATTTAAATTCCTGTGGATGTTGGGAAAACAGATGGATGGAGAAGAGGAGCCCTAATAATAACCTCAGGCTGTAGTGTTAGCTCAGCTCTTAATAGACATCAGGAATTTTAAAGGGGCATTGAGTCTTAAGACATAAATCCTTAAATTATCCAGTTTCCTTGGTTCTGCTGCTCAGGGAGCTGCTTCTTTAATCTGGCATTGTTTCTGAAACTTAAAACCCTTA
Source organism: Anthoscopus minutus (assembly GCA_013399455.1). Taxonomy (NCBI): domain Eukaryota; kingdom Metazoa; phylum Chordata; class Aves; order Passeriformes; family Paridae; genus Anthoscopus; species Anthoscopus minutus. Next base: position 1,589,575 of record VWYI01038255.1, on the reverse strand, counting down.
GGAGAGCTTCCAGGCAGTCTCATTCATCCTAAACACACTTTTTTTCCTCCCCCCTGGTGATGCAGTTAGAGCCAAAATCCCCTGAAAATAAAAACTAAAGAGATGATGACATTTGATGTGATAAATCCTAATGCTAAGTGGCAGAGGCAGCCGCAGCCTTCCTGATGACAATCACCAACCTCAAACTGAGCTGACGAGCAGCATTAAGCAGGACAACAGCCAGATGATTGTCTTCTGTAATTTTGTTGAGGAGCACAAACAGGAGGAATCCAAGGGGAGGCATGTGTGCATCTCTTCCTGCACGCAGGAAAGCTTCTGCTCTGCTGTGATGGGTCCAGGGGCTCTGTTCAGTTCTTTTAAGGCCAAGGTCAAAGATCAGCACAAGCCCAGATGCCATCAGGCTGACAAGGAAGCCAATCCAGCACCTCCTGTCCTGCCAAGGTTTGTGCAGCCAGCATCCTTCCCCTCTGCCTTTGGCTTTCCAAGTGAATAATCAATAACTGTTTACAGCTGTAGGCAGCCTTGAAACTCCTGTCTAGCCCCAGAGTGTGACACTTTCCCCTTTTCCCCCTGGGGCTGTTAGTTACACATGCAAGAGCAATTGTCAGCCTCAAGGATGGGATTTGTTGTTGGAGGGGTGTGAGGGGAAGAGGGTTCACATGCAGTTGACAGGAGATCACCCAGGAGGATTTGATCAGCTGAAATGCAGGACAGTGGATGGATGAATCCTATCCTGAAGTTTGAGTCCCACCTTCTAAGCCTAAGTGGCTTTTTTTGACCTGCCCTTTCCTGGCCGCTGCAGAGGAGTGACCCATGGGTTTCTGTGCTGCTGCTGATGCTCCAGTGCTGCGTGCAAGCACTGAGGCTTGTGTTGGGCAGCGAGGTGAGGAGAGAGGCAAAATAACCCCTAGGAATCCCTTGTCCCACGTTACTGATCTGTCCCATGTGGTGTTTCCCTGTGGACTGTGGGAGTTTCCTACGAAGGAGACGGGAGGGGGACCCTGAGAAGACACTGGAGGACTGGAAGTATCTCACATGAGCACTAAAGTGGACAATAAGGGTGAACTCAACTTTTATCCCAAATTTCCATCAGCCAGATGGAGTTAACTCACTCCAGCACATCAGATAAAAGGGATTTGGGACACAAACAGAGTAGGGCCAAGCTCTGGTGGCCCATGTCTGGTGCATGTTGAGGGGGAAAGGAGGCTGTGCTGGGGCTCTCATCCAGCCCAGCAGGGTCTGGCGTGCTTCTTGCTGTGGCTGGAGGTTGGCTCAGCTGCTGGATGGAAGTTTGCAGTTACTGTGCTTGCCCCAGGGACAGGGGCTGAGCTGTGGATGGCTTCCCAGGACAGGGTGGAGGTTGGGTGGGCAGCAGGTCCTGGCAGGATGAGGTGAAACTCTGCCTGCTTTGACGTGCACCTTCTTCACATCAAACAGTGAGGCAGCAAAGGGAAAGAGTGCTTGGAATAAATATAGCACTGATCCCAAGAGCTGGGTGCCTGCATCCTATAAATAACTCAGGCTTGAGCACCTTGCTGCCCCTAAGATGCTTTTTGAAAGTATGAGCCAAAGCCAACAGCCCCTGGAAGAAAGTCAGAGGAGAATTACAGGGGGCAGCTGAAGGAAGGGAAGGACTGTCTGACTTCTTGGAAAGGAAAAAGCCTTTGCCAGGACATTAATCCAGGCTGATCAGTTCTCATGGAGAAGGAGCTGATGCTGGTGTGCAAAGCTGGTGTGTACAGACAAGAGCGCCTTCAAATGTTTTTTAAAGAGCCCTGAAGAGAAACGTGATTTTCTTGTGAAACTCCTGAGAGTTTTTAAGCGTGGATTTGTTTGGGTAAATTGTGAGTGAGTGCCCTCCCGTGAGCACACCGGAACGACTGTTTAATTGGCCCACACCTGGTGTTAATTAGGATGCTTCTGGTTTTTTTCACTTCCTAACTCCCTCCACAGTATCTCATTTTGATCAGCTTCACTGCTGTACCCCACAGCTTGGCTTTGGCATGCCCAGTGTAAAGCATAAAGAGTGCTGGGAAAATTACGTGCAAATCTCTCCACCTTGATGTAATCAAGCATTAAAAAGCAGAAATCTGAGCAGTTCAGCCTGGCTGAGACGTTTGGATCTGGCTCTGAGAGGAGCAGAGGAGTTGGCTGTATCTAAAGCTGTATTTTCTAACAGCTTCCCTCCGTTCACTGTTGGATGCATAACAATATTTAAGTGAAAACAAACTCATTGCTGGCCATTACTGGTGACTGGGGCAGGCAAATGCCTGGCACACTTGCTGGTCTGAGACATCAAGGCTGAGCCTTAGCACTGCAGCCCTGTTTTGCCTACAACTAATTACCTCCTAGGCAGCTAATTGGGCCTTCAAGTGCCTTGGCCATGGTCTGGACCTGTTCTATTGCTGTCAATGCAGAGGATGCTTATTAATTTATTTGTTTCAGTCAGATCTCTGGGTGCTCACCTGAGGATCAAAACTCTTCTCATGTCTAAAATGGGAAGTTCCAATTCAGGATTTGTATTTATGGGGCTCCCAACTGTCTCTGTGTCTGCAGAGGCAGAAAGAATAGACTTACACTTGACATCACCTGGATGTGAGCAGAAAGGGGGAAAGAAGCACCAGCAGCTTCTTCAAATGTTGTAAATTCTTTTTCTTTACTTCCCAGGGCTGTAGAGCTAAAATAATATGGCTTTGAATCTGAATAGAAACTGAAAAGCAGGAGAATTTGGGAAGGGGTGGTACTCATGCAAGGCATTAGCTGCTAAATTATAGCCTTGCTATGAAAAGCAGTTGTGTCTGTGTGAGTGTGCAGGGAGAGGTTACAGTGGGGAGGTGTGGGCAGGAAAATGCTTTTGATTTAATAGGCAGATTTTTCTCAGTCCTTTGGAGACAACTTTTGCAAGAAAACAAGAAATTTTCAAGGCTGGATTCTGCATAATATTCTAGGATAATGCAAATGAACAAACAAAAGCCCCCAACCCAACACCAGAGCTCTGAGTGGGTATACAAGAACCCTTCTCAGTGGCAGCTGTGTTGTTTTCAAACCTGAAGCCTTTCTCTCCACACAGCTCCAATCTTTATTAAAAAGATGAAACATCTGGAAGTGTCTGTGTGTTTGTGCTTGTAAAAAGATCCTCTGCACCAAGTCTGGGTCTCCTCTGAGCTCGTTAACTGGCTGCAGGCTTTAAATCAGGGTTGTGAGTAGAGCTGAGATGTGGGGAAGAACCCACCTGGCCAGAAAGACCATTTTTCTTAAAGCCCTCAAAGTTTACTCAGCTGGTGGAACAACAAACCTCATTTCTTCAGCTGAAATGTTAAAAAGACAGAAAGAGAGTGCAATAAAAGGAAAAAAGTGAGTGGAGGAAAGCAGGGGAGAGGAGGGAAGAGAAGAAAGGATGAAGGATTGCCTCATCGTGCTTGGCTCAGGGAGTGGAAGAGCAGTGCCAGCCTTAGTCCAGCACAGCCCTGTGCCCCAGGGGTGCCTCTGCAGCACACCAGCCCAGCACGGGTCATTCACTGCTCACTGGCCCCTGTCCTGTGGTGTCTCCACCACCCGCAGTTTCGTGGCCCTAATTCCAATCCCAGAGCTGGGACACAACCTCTGCACGGGAAATTTGCCATGATATGAGACAGAAATACTGTGGACACAGCAATTTGGTGACCTGTCTGCTGCCAGTTCATCAGCCAGAGCCTCCAGTCAAGCTGCTCAGAGATCAAAGCAGCAGCTCTGTGACTCTCTTGTGTCCCCTCTCACTCTGCCTGTCCTCCTGCCCCAGTGCAGATGGAAACTCTGATGCTTCTTACCCCAAGCATTAGCTTTTTCTTTTGTTGTGACTGTTTTCTTTTGCCTTATTCATTTTGTTTAGGGCTTAGAAAAAGTCCTGTTCTAGTCTAGTAATAGCCTTCGGCCATGAGCCAGTGAGATTTCCAGAGATATAAAAAAAACAGAGCAGAAGAAAATATGTGAGGAATTGCAATGACAAGGTTTCTGCTGGTAGATTGTGATACAGAGAAATGAAGTCCCAGGCCAACGGGGTTTGGCAGCTGAGAAACGCTAGAGCTGGCATGGTCTGTCTGGCAGCCAGGCAGGCAGAGGGGATGAGCTGATGGGGGAATGGGCTAAGGAGAACACTTGCAAGAGGCTGCACAATAGAAGGAAATCTAAATTTTGAAGCAAACACTCGAGTCAGCCTCCTGTGCAGCATAGCTGTGGGTATTACACTCGGTTTTCTCTCCCTCTTTAACCTGGAGAGCCCTACAATGCAAATAGGGGAGAATGTTTTCATCTGGCCTGGGAAATGCACGGGTCCCAGGGTGTTTGGCTCGGTGGCAGAGGAGAGCACAGAACAAGCTGCTGTAGCTGTTGGAGGGGATTTGCAGGCCCTGCAGAGCAGGCTGTGGTGTGGGCTGTGCTCTGCCCGAGAGAACTCACAGGAGCATCTGTGTGTTTTGAAAACTTCTCTTCACACTTCTCAGAGAAGTGCAATGCTCTTCCAGGCTCCAGCAAACTGAAGGTCAGGAAAGTTCCCTGTGGACAACAGTGATAAAATCCCGCTCTCGCAGACATGCAGTGCTGGGCAAGATTGGGCTGGGGGATTAAAACCTCATTCCTGTTCCATCTCTTTTGGCAATCCCATTTCCCCACACACAAATCACCTTTGTTCCCTGGCTGCCCCTGGCACGTGGCCCTATCTGTGCACAGATAGCAGCAGCACTGTGGCAGCCTCTCTCCTGCTCCCACATTTAGCCCCACCATCCTGGAGAGGGATTTCTCCCCTTTTCTGGACGTGTAGCAGAAACAGCTGGGTCACAGCTCAAGCTGGGTGCACATGGAGCTGCTGGAAGGTGGGTGATCAATGCAGTATTGCACCCAGATATACCTCCATCCTCAGGGCAGAGCCTTTCCCCTCTTGCTCTGTGGCTTGGAGGTGGAAGTGCTGCCTCTGAGTGGGACTGAAGTTATTTTTCCCTCTGTGGAGTTTGTGCTTTACGTGGAGAAGGAGGGAGAAGTTTGTGCTGTGGAGTTTGTGCTTTACGTGGAGAAGGTCAGGGAGAAGAACCTGGACAGGGGCTGTTGATGCAGACCACCAGGAGAGATCCCTGACCCCACTGGAGTCCCAGTGTCCCACCAGGAGAGATCCCTGACCCCACTGGAGTCCCAGTGTCCCACCAGGAGAGATCCCTGATCCCTCTCAGGCAGGGCAGGGGTGAGGGATGCCAGAGGGGCAGGAGCCAGACCAGGCTGCATGTACAGTCCCTGCCAGAGGCTGTCCCTTGGAAAGGGAAGATGCAGCCGGAACTGGCTCATTGGAAACATGGCCCTCAGGAGCTGGGGCTCTTAGTTGTGGGGCTCTCAGGAGCTGGGGCTCTCGGGTGCTGGGGCTCTCGGGAGCTGGGGCTCTCAGGTGTTGGGGCTCTCGGGAGCTGGGGCTCTCAGGTGCTGGGGCTCTCAGGAGCTGGGGCTCTCAGTTGTGGGGCCCTCAGGTGCTGGGGCTCTCAGGTGCTGGGGCTCTCAGGTGCTGGGGCTCTCAGGTGCTGGGGCTCTCAGGAGCTGGGGCTCTCAGGTGCTGGGGCTCTCAGGAGCTGGGGCTCTCAGGAGCTGGGGCTTTCAGAGCTGGCCTTGCTGAGACACAGGTGGATGCACACGCAAGATGAGGCTGGCGGCCGATTTTCCAAGATTACTTTATTTTATTTGACTTTTCTGGAGCAGAGGGAAGGTGTTAGACATCCTCCCTGTTCCTGCTGGCTGTTTCTCGGGAAAGCTGTGAGCCGCGCCGACAGCCAGCTCCCGGCAGCCGTGTGAGCCCTGCCTCCCGCACGTTTCGGCACAAGGGCTGGGTTATCGCGGCCCGGGGAGGTTCTTGATGCCACTCTGCCATCAGCACTGTTATTATGTTAATGCCGGGGAATTGGCCCGCAGCCCTTTCGCAGCTCCACATGTCCCCTTCTGCGCGGATTTACATCCCGTGCGAGCAGGGAGAACAGAGAGGGGTTGGTGCAGGTGAGCGTTAATAGCAGATGTGTCAGGCAGCGTGGGGGAAAGCAGAGGATCAATTACCGAGTGGCAAAGGGACAGAGAGAACGGCAGGCAGAGGGGCCCTGGAGTCACTGGGCTGCTCGGGGATGACCGAGCACGCAGCCCAGCCTGCTCCAGCCGCCAGCTGAAGGGATGTGCTCCCCATTCCTGCCTAATTAGAGGCTCCGCTAATGCCCAGCCCTCCTCCCCTCTCTCCGCAGCGAGAACGGAGAACGGAGCAGCTCCTTTCAGTCCGGGCACGGAGAGAGAGCGAGAGCCGCATTTGCTGCCCGCAGCCCCATCTCGGCTCCATCCGGAGCGCGCCGGTGCGGTCTCCCCTGGCCATGCAGGGGAGGGAAGGGATGAGGATCACCCTGGGAGACCTGCCAGGAGCCCCAAGGAGCGGGCAGCGTGTCCTGCCCGTCCCAAAAAGGGATGTGCTGCTGCTGCTGACAGCAGGAGCTGGGCTTGGCTTCCTCAGCTCTCTGCTCCTCACCCTGGGATAAATCTTTCGGGCTGTCCAGTCCCGCTCACCTGGTGGTGCCTGCTCCGGGATGAGACCTGCTTCTCTCCTAATCCCTGTCAGGGCTGCTCGAACTCCTCTGTAAGACTTGAGTTGCTCAAGATTTTTTAGAGTATTTTGAAAGACAATAACAGACACAGCCTTTATTAAAAGTATTAAAGAAGTGTATTTTTCATTAAAAACACGTTGTTTCCTAAAATATTCAGTCTCTTCCCCAACCCCTTGAAACATAAACATTTTCCAAATGCACACTGACATATTTGGTTTATTAGCACCTGTGTTTGCAGTAAATGTTTTCATTAAAACATTGCGCTGTAAGTTTCTGAGGGAACAAAAAAAAAAAAGAAAAGAAAAGAAAAAATGAGCTTATTTTTAACCTTTCAGGATGAAAACAGCTTGGAATTGTTATGTGAAATTAATTTCAGGATTTTTAATCAGCTTTAACCAGGTGGAGGAAGCAAGAGAAGCGACTGAGGGACACCAGAAAATGGCAATAGAATTGTCAGCCTGGATCAGACTGTGACTGTGGCTACCAGCTTGTGGCTGTGGCCAGATGCTTCTAAAGAAGACATAAGCACAACACAACAAACATCACAGAATCACAGAATATCCTGGGCTGGAAGGGACCCAGTGCAGGATAATCCATCTCCCCCCAACTCCCTCTGATTCTCTAATTCACACTGTTTTCTAGGAGAATTGTGTGAAGTCTCTTACAAAGGTTTGTAGCCTTTACTGCTCTAATTCCAGGTATTCTCCTTAGCCAAGTGAGTGAGTGGCCAGCCCCCCAGCAAACTTGTTAAATTCTTGTTCTCAGAGCTTTCCACTGGCACTGAAACAGGCAGGGAAGAAATAGTCGTTTTTATCAGTTTGGGATTTTCTGCTTCTTAAAATCCCATCAGCTGCCTCTTTGTTCTCCTGTCATGAGATGCACAGAGCAGAGCTCCCAGCCCACCTGCTCCAGCCTGGCCCTCATTTCAGGCAATCTTCTCATATTCCTTTTGCATTTTTCCCTGTACAGAACAGAGTCTTTTCTCCATGTGGGACTTCCCTCAGATCCTTTTAAGGACCTCCAGTTTTTCAGTGTCCTTTCTCAACACTGCACACAACACTCCAGAAGTTCAAACCGTGGATGCTGAGGATGCTACAAAGGAATGTCCATTGAAATGCTTCTGCATCAGCTGCCAGGGCCTTGTCCCTGGGCTGCTTGTTTATAATGATTCTGGGTGAGGAGCTGAGGTCTCTCACTGCACATTTGCAGTGGCTCTCACCTGAAGGATGACAGCCCCTTCTCCTTATCCATGGGCCTGAGCCTCTCTGCAGCAGAGGAGGGAGATTTTCCACCTTGGCTGGTACAAATTTCCCTGCGTGGTGTGACTGGAGGCAAAGATGCTCTTTGATGTTTGCTCCCTGCAGGCTGATACCCAAAAAGAGATGTCCTGGTCCTGCCTGAGACAGACCAGATAAACAGCACTAAGGCTTCTGAGTGAGATGAACTCCTTGGTCCAGTTTCTGCTGGAGCAGCCTCTCAGCAGTGCTTTCACCAGCAGGAAGGGTTCAGAGCTGTGCTGTTTACTCTCCGTGCTGCTGAGGGCTGGAAGTGAAGAAGTGGAAGATACCAGGCAGATCAAAGTATGTGGAACAGATTAATGACAGTTTTGAATAAGAAAGAGCTTGAAAGAAGAGAGTAAATGCTGGGGAGTGTGTGGAGAGAGTTCTAAAAGAGATAAAGCAGACCCTTTAATAAACTAGAAAAGGAATAAAATCAATGATGGCTGAGTTACAAATAACACAGTGGAGCCACTGAACTCTTTTCAAACTAGCCTTTTGCAGAAAAGCACAAAAATCTGGGACAAACAATTAGGAAGCATGAAGACCTTGTCAATAATACTGTTGATAAGGAACAGATAAAATGGATACTTAAATTAAATACGGTGGAATTCCTTTTTTACTGATCATTCCTCCTAGTGCTCATCCTGCTTTCCGGATCAAGCCTTCCTTTCAGCAGCCAGCTCCCATTTGTGTTGATGTTTGCTCTTTGCTTAGACTGCTCAGCAGGGCTTTTGGTCAGGAGGATTAGACTGAAAAGTTATTTGTCTGATTTTCTTTGATGTTGTCAAAGGTGTAAAAAACCCTTGTGCTCTTGAGGGTCCATAAATCTCTGAGCCAGTTTAATGAAGTATTGGCTCGAACCATTTATAATTTCACTGATCTATCCTGGCATTAAAATGCCCTGCAGAACTCACCTCATTCTCCCAAGATGGAGATTCTGGTTTTACACAGATGTCTGATCTGGAAAGCTTAGAATTTCATGGGTCTCATGTGGTAAGAATTCAGTCTTAATAATCATCACCCACTGAAGTCAATGGGAGGGTTTGCACTGAAGGAAATGGCAGGCTGTTTGACCTCTACAGAATCAATTTCTAAAATAAATATTTATAGCAGAGTTCACCCTTTATGGGCACAACAGAACATCTATGGGAGCAACAGTCTGGAGATACGGTTTATTGACTTGGCCAGAACATGCAAAATCACCAGCATGCTATGGAGAATGTGGGAAACTTTAGGTTTTTTTGGCTGGATGACTTGTAACTTTTTCACTCCTGATCTGATTAGGTCTGGTGGGTGGTACTGCCCTTAAAAGGAGGAAACGAGAGAGACTGGAAATTGTTTTTGAGTCTACCCAGCTTCTGTTCAAACAGAGAGCAGGGAAACTGCTGGATCTCAGCCCTGCCGTGGCCTCTTGTGTGGCTGTAGGCAAATGAGGTCCCGTCAGATTTTTAGGTGTGCAAAGCAGCGCTTGGTTGCTCAGGAGAGGGGTCCAAAGCAATGTGAGGAGAGGGGCAAGTTCTTCTGGAAATCAGCATGGGAGGAGACAACGTTTGTTCTGGTTCCTGTGAGAAAAGGGAGCTGCAGCCACAGGAACTCTTGGAAGCCCGATGGGTGTGGAGGGGAATGGGAAGTGGCCGGGCAGGGAGCAGAGGAAGGGAGAGCAGAGGGAGCAGGGCTGGAAGCGCTGCCCAGCAGAGTGCCCAGAGATCCGCGCTCCACAGCAGCCCCAGTGACCCGGGAAAGCTGCAAATAAATAAGGTGTTGATTCCGGCTGCAGATTGTACTCCAGGGGAATGAGTGCAAACACTGCAGACAATGAAATAACTCAAATGTCCCGAGTGCTCAGCACTGAGGAGCTGAAGTTCCTGTGTTGTGGCTGGATTTCCTTCAGTAGCCTGTTTTTCTTTCACTTGTGTGAATCACAAGAGAAGTCAATTGAGTTCTCTAGCAATAACAGGCTTGTCACAGACCTGCATAAACTTATTAAATTCTACGTGATAATTAAGTTTTTTACCGTTAGTTTCTGGCCTGGGTTTAAATGAACACAGAATAAAGACAGTGTGCTGTATCTCTGGATGAAAAACCTAAAGCAGAGGAAGAAGACTCCATTCAAGCTTCTGTCTTTTCCACTCCCATTACAGAATAGTTCTCAAATGAAGGCAAGGACAGGCAGAGAGCTGTGAGTGGTTTCCAACAATGAATCATAAACAAGGATGGAAAAATAATAAAACAAGAGTACCCACTCCCTCTGTCTTCCCTTATGGTGAATGTGGACCACACCATAATCAGATTCCCACCTAAAAAATATTCCTCAAAACTGGTATTAAATATTTCATTGTTTATTAACAGCAAGGAAATTCAACAAGAAATAGTGCCTGTGATTTGTTAGCAATATTTATCTACTTTGTTCCTATACAGCAAATCTGAGAGATATTTCATAGTCTTCCTTATAATGGTGTTGCTAGAGATATAAACTGCATGATTAGAAAAAAATTCATAATAGCAATACAAAAAGGGCTGATTATTAATAAAACACTCTCAGATTAACTAACAGTAAAGTCAAGCCTATCTAGTAAGTGCTTGAGAGATAATTCTTTATTCTAAATGGGTATTTTAGAGTTATGCACTAATAAAAAACTGCTTTAAACTTTCTGTGAGATTAAAACAAAATAGGTTTTTTTGTTTTTCATTTAAAATTGCTGCTAAAAATTCAAGCTAAAAGTAAGCACTGAATAATAGACAGCAGTGTTGAAATCGCATTATGGGCAAGATCACATTTCAAAGCAAGGGTGCTTTTCATGTTTTCAAGTGGCAAATGGCATCTGGTACTGCAGACTGTTATTGGCTGAACAGCTTTTTATTCAAGTGCTGAAAATTTCATGTTCTGGTTGGGGTCTGATCCACAGCACAGTGAGGGCAAGGGGGGTTCCCCGTGGCTGCCACAGGGAGAGGAACTGATTTGAAGGCACAGCAAAATAGGCGTGGGTGTAATTAGAGAACAATAAAGTCTGCAGCAATCAGTGCCTCAGAAGAGCTGATTTGGTGACAAATGTGCTCCTGGCAGATCCACACAAAAACCCAGCCCAGGACACCTCGGTGTGATGTAGGAATGGGCTCAGACAGAAGAAATCCCGAGGGGGATGTTAAAAGTAATGGTTTGTAAGATAAGGGGAGGGAAGAAATCTGAGCCCCCACAATGTGGATACCCCAAATCAAACACTTTAAACTCACATTAGTATCATGAAGCGTCCATGTGAGCAAATACTGACTCTTCCTGTGAATTCAGGTGTGTGTGCACAGGTAACTATAGCTGTGCTACACAGGAAAATTGCAGCTTATACATACATGGCCCCTCAGTGAAATAACAGACAGCCCATACAGGGAAAAAATGCAAAGCACATCTTTGTTCTGGGCTGCAGCCAGAAGTTACAATAATACAAATAATAATATTAAAGAATAAAAAGAATAATTTGTGAGCCAAAGGTTTGGGACAGTTGAAATAACTATAATAAATCATTCTGGGCTATAACAGAATGAAGCAAACCTGGAGATGTTTATTGGCAAACACTTTCCATGGGAACACTTTTCTGCATGAAGGAGCTGATGGGAGGAAACCTGGATTTGGTGGTTGACCCCAGTGAAAATAGAGGATGTATGACTGGGGGCAATTTCCCTGCCAGAGCAAGAGGGTGACTTGATGAGCACTGATCCAGGATAAAAGAGGAGGAAACTTGCCTTTTTCAAATTCCCACCCATGTCAGGGTGCTGCAGAATTTGGAACAAATGTCTTGGTACCATCAGGAAAGAATTTTCACACACAAGCTGTCAGTGCTTCTGACTGGTTTGTGCTTAGAGTTTGTAGAGTAAAAAGTTCCCCCAAATCAAAGGACTCTCTCTCTTCCTATCTCCATCAAAACCAGCCACCAGAAACCCAGTGTTTACAGGCTGATCGATCTTTTTCATTTGAAGAAGTATATAGCTTTTTAAAGGTATTTATTTGGTTCTCTTGTGACATTCTTGGCTTACAAACCACCTCAGAAAACCAATTTTAGATTTAAGAAAGGTTTAGGTAGACATATCCTAAACCACAGGTTCAACCCTTTTTCTTAAAAACACACATCACATGTTTATATGTCTTACATTCCTTCTCAAAGCATGGTCCTGCTGCTTCACAAACATCCAGGCTTGGGACAAAAATTGTCACCAGACACTGTGGCAAGGGACATGTCCTGTCCTTTGCCCTATGACAGGAGACTGGGGGCATTTTTGACACTGGGAGATGGGGAAATTTCGAAAACCCTGTCAGCCCTTACCACAATTATTCCCTTTGGCAGCTCCAGAAAAAGAATTTTGACTGCAACTTGATTTGGAAGCTCCTTTAGGCACAATCCCATGAGATCCAGTAGCAATGGACTGCAAGAGTTGGAGGAAAAATAAAACAGTGGTGGATGGGAGTGGAGAGAGGAGTCTCTGTTTTGCCTGATGTTCTGTATTTCTTGATGCTGGAGTTCCAGCAAGCAGGTATTAATAATAAATAAAAAGAATGATGACTGTTATCAACACTGACCCTTTCCCTCTTTCAAGTATATTTCAAGTTCTTTTTATTGGATATACACAGACTTCCTCACATGCAGACTAGGCTGTGCTGCCTTCCAAGGAAGTCTGTGGCTTGAGCAACCCAGGCCAGAAACTGCCCATTTGCTCCCACTCTCCACTCTCATTTCTAAGAAATAAGAATAATAAAAACCCCTCCTTTTGAGATTGTGGGAAAAATGGCACCAAAAATGCATGTTTTTGTCTTTTCAATTTGCTGGTTCACTACAGGGCTTTTGATCTCATTTTAACATGAGATAAATCACCTTGAACAACACTTTTATGATGCTGTTCCTGCAACAAATGTGAGTTCATCATCTTTGTGCCTGGCTCAGGGACCTGGCCATGAGACTTCACCTTCAGAACTAATGGTTAATAACCAGATTATCCTTGCTGGTGAGAAGGCAAATATCTTTTATTGCATATTCTACTATTCTGTACCACATGTGATTTTATGTATAATTTTAAATTAGCCAGAATCTCTAATGAATGAATGTTGAGGGTCCAAGCCACCTCCTAAGGTGGTAGAACAAAGCCATGAAGTGTTGTGCTTCTCCTCTGGCTTTGATTTCAGGGGGTAAGAGGATGGCATGGAGCCTAATTCATTTTAAACACCAATGAAATGCCAAGAAAAGTGCAAGACTGAGAAGCTGTAAGGAAGTTTTTTGCTGTGATCTGGTCTCTTCCCCCTCAAGAGGAAGGGCAAAGCAAATTGATAGGTTTTGAGTGTTGGGTGGTAAAATGAATCTCATTTCTCAAGTCATGAACTTTGAAAATGAACTTCCTAAACATCACAGAGCAGAAAAAGCCTGAGGTTTCATTATTTTATAGCCCTGTTGAATGGACACTTGCAGATGGAAGGGAAAGGTGGGTGTGTGAGAAGAAATAACAGCGTGCAGCACCACACACCCCAAATATTTGCAGTTGCTCCTCATACTGCGTTCGATATTGGGCGCAGTGAGTTCTCCCTGCAGCCACAGCCCTGCCTGTGTTCACACCAGCTCACGTGTGGCTGCTGGGATGAAGACAGCAGCCTTGCATTGCTCCCAGGAAGGATTCTCTGTCCCCTCAGGCTGGGTGTGTGTCTCTATCAGGGATGTGGAGCAGTGCTGTGTCACACGCTGTGACATCGGGGCTGCTGTTGAGATGAAATACCGTGCCCTGCCCTGAGCCCTTCCCCACCAGGAGCCCATTGCTGAGCTAACAGAGCTCCTGTGGCATCAGAGGGACAGGCACAACACAGCCCTGACGTGTGTTCAGAGAAATCCAATATTACACAATTTATATCTGCAAAATTCATCTTGTATTCTTCCCCCTCAGATGCCTTCCCATATTTCAGGTCTGTGGAATCGATGGAACTGAGGGGCAGTTTGTTGTAGCACCCTGTAGGATGATATTAAATTCTTGCTTTATTGCTAATATCAGCAACTTTTTTCGACTGAGACAAGAAAGGAGATAGGAAGGGAGAAAGGAAGAGTGTGGGAGGGAGACAGGAGCTACAAGATGTGTTGCTTATTTTGCTGAAGTTTGAACTGGGGAAAAAAGGCAAAGCACAGTTCCACAGAGCTCGAAAACAGATGATGTCCCCATTCTTTAGCTCTGTCCTGTAGCAGCCACAACTAGACTTTTACTGGAAATAAATGAATTATCTTGTGCCAGAGCACTGTTCTGTGTGGCTCTTGAAAGTTCTTTGAGCAGGAACCAAGTGAGGCCTGACTCCTGCTTTGCCACTCTCACACTCTGGAATCCGCTGTCCTCTCATTGTTGCAGAACAAGATTCCACCACCCTGCTATTGTCATCACAACAGTTTGGGGCCAGATGTGCCTGTGCTGTGCACAGATGCTATTTCCAGGATTCATGGATGTTCTCTGAAGCCCCTGCAGCTGTGGTTCCCACAGGACTCTGGTGAGACAAGGGCACGTGGCCCCGCTCTCCACATCTGGATGGTCTCAGTGCAAATCAGGGAGATTCCTGATGGGGTAAAGGATGCCCTTGGCAGCTTGGGCAGGACACCAAAACCCCTTCTGACCCAGCAGTGTCAGTCCTGCTAAAGAGCTGGCCCAGCGCCAGTGAGACTTGGTCCCCAAGCACTTGAGGATTTTCCATGTTCCCTCTGCCAGGGCTTGGCAACATTTCCCTGTTGTGGAACCTTTGTGAAGGTGAGGGCTCAGTGCAGGGATGCCAGGTGCTCCAGAAGCAAAATCTGATCAAAAGCTACAATTTCTCTGCCTGGACCTGGGACCAGCCCAGCACCAGCAATACCCACCCAGTCCATTTTGAAATGAGTTATTCTGCAGAATTTTAATTTTAAGGTGTAGGGCTGAGTTGGCAATTAACACCTGGAATTAATTTATCCCTGGTGCAAGCAGGAATGTGTCCTAAGTCACAGAGTGTCCCCCGTTTGCATCCATGATGAATTTGGCCCACCAAACAAGCCCTTCTGGGCTCTCTGTGATCTCACCCATTTGCAGCACGGAGATGTTTATTATGCAACAGGTTTCCAATTTGCTCCCACGTCTCTTGCATGACAATCAGAGTAATTCTGAGCAGAAGGCTTCCTCAGAGAGGGCATCAAAGTGTGGCCTGGATGACATGGACACAAACTTCACTGGATACAGAACATTAAGCATGATGATAAAACCCAGGGGTTTTTTTAATTGCTCTTGGAGCCCTAAGAAATATTTTTTTCCCCGGGTTGGAACCACAATAATATTTCATTCCCACTGCTTACCCTAAAAAATGGATTTCCTTTCCCTTCTCAGTTGGTGATTTGTTTTGCATTAATGCCTTTCATAACTCATACGTTTTGCCATTAAAAATTAATGCTTGGTGCTGACATAAACAAATGAAATTTGTATTATTAATGTTTTACATAGGTAAGACTTTGTAATAACAGATTCATCATAACAGACTGTTTTAATTAAAAGACTTGCTCATTCCCTAAACTGGTTTCAGACATAATTTTGGGCATTGGGAAGAAAGTCTGGTGCAACCTCCTGGAGAGGAGTGATCAATAAGACCTTAGAAGCCATTTTTAAAGTTTGCACCTGAGTTCAGACAAGGGATCTGCTGTCTGGGGTGTATTCTGTGAGAACAGCAAGTGGGAAAGGCACAGGGATGGCTTTTTGGTGCAACCTTTCTCCACCATTGTGGTTTGTGCCCCAGGGCCAGCACAGGGTTTTGCTGCACGAGGGCATTGCAGGTGAACAGAGCACTGAAGTGGTGGGGCCACACTGGGGGTTTGCCTCCTGCTTGGGCTCCTCTCCGTTTGCCTGGAGAACCATGTGGCTCTCAGGGTGAATTCCCCATGGGCACCAGGCCTTTGGGCACCAGGCTCTGACTTTGGAGAGATGGGGGTGGCCTGGCTTTCACTGCTCCTAGTGTGGGACAAAGCTCCTGCTGCCATCCACATCCCAGCTGAAGCCACTCTCTCCTCTACTTCTCTACAAAATCGGGCATTAGGAAAGAGAAGGAGAAAGAAGCTCAGGAATAACCTGCCTCAGTTTAGTTTCCTCTAAGAACACAGAGCAGGGCGTACACGAAGCTCATGTTAATTCTAATGCCAAGCAAACTTTTTCTTGAAAATTTCCCATTAAAAATTTTCTTCTGGTTCTGAAGCTAACAATGTTGACTGCCCAAAAGAAGAAACTTGCTTGGCTGTGAGGCTGCAGGTGATGTCTCCACAATAGAGGTCTGTGATGTATTCCCAGGCAAATGAAGCTCAGGTTGAGAATAACTCACAGCAAACTCCATTACAAAGCAGTGGTAATTGTGCCACAAGACAGGGTTACAGTCTTACAAAACTCAGAAAGGGAAATTCAAACACGTTAAAGCCTGGAGATGGACGGGTGGGGAAGGGAATGAAAACAGGAGCGCACTTCCACGCAGACCTGGGAGCAGTGGCACAAAGGCTGCTAATGACAGGGAACAGCTGATGGGAAAACATCAAGGGGGGGAATTTCTAAAGCCCAATGCACTTGCCTCTTCCCCTGTCGAAATCAATGGAAATGTTCAGTTCAGTTTTTCTGTACCAGTGAGATCAAGGGGAGCTGAATTAAGCCAGGGTGCTTTTATGTCACCCACCCTCCATAACTGTAAAGAACAATTGGAAAAGTGAAGAACTAAGAATTGAAACCGTTGTAAAAGAGCTGGCCTTAGAAAATGGTTCTGGGAAGCCAGGAGTGCTGAAAAGAGAAAGATGATAAGAAACTATCTGTATTGGACATCAGGAGCTTATAAAAGGCAGCAGGATGTAAAATGGCATCACTCTGGAAAGGACACAAAAGCAATGAGGGGAAGAGCAGGGCTGTATGAGAGGCTCGTTAATGGGCAAGATGACTTGGGCTGTTTGCTTAAATCTCCCCTCTCCACCCCTTCAGCTCCCACTGTGACCAGTGCAGCCCCACACACCCCAAGGCACGTGGAGCCAGGCAAAAAAATCACCTTGCAGAATGGGAAAGGAGGTTTGTGTGTGTGACATGGGACAGGAATGCTGATGTGTACAAAACAGGTGTGCATTTGTCCCTGGGACAATTGTCTCTTATGCTGGCATCAAGACATTTGTGCTGCCCTTTGAGAGTTGTGCACTGCAGAGATTTTTACATTGCAAGGGGCAACTTCCACTCAGAGGAGGTTAAATGTTCTTTTTGCACCTTTTACAAGCACGTTGCAGCTTTGCATCTGCGTGTCCAGCATGAGACTGCAGCCATTTCTGCAGTCTTTGTGCTGCTGAACCTATTTAATTAGAGGAATTGGATTGAGGCTGCTAAGCTGTTATTGTCGAGGCTGCTCTCCGTGCACATTGTTCAGGAACCCCCAGGAGTGCTGTACTGGACATGGGAACACTGTGCCTGCATCTGCACCCCAGCCAGCTCCACAAAGCAATGGCACAACAAGGTGCGGATTTCAGGCGCTGATCTTGAGCAAAAAGTTAAAAAAAGCAAAACCAAAAGAGGCTTATTTACCCAGCTCAGTGCAAGAGGCACTATGGAGCACTTCTGCCTGAGGAGGATAAAGAAAGCTGGCAGTGCCTGGCATGGTTGCTCCTAGATCTCAGGGGAAACCTGGAAACAAGCTCTCCAAAGGGCATTGCTACTCCCCACGAGGAGCCCAGGCTGCCCCTGCTGTGGAAGAGCTCCTGTCAGGAATGGGGATGGAATGGGAGCAGCTCTGTTGGACAGGCCTGTGCCAAGGCAGAATGAAAGTTCATTTTCCTAACTTTACATCAGTGATTAACCAGAAATTTGTTTTACATAAGCCTGAACATAAAATTTTTAGCTCCTGGAGGTTATTCCAGCAGTTCCAGCAAGACCTCTGTCAGCAGCTTCAGAACTGATGTGCTGTGAAAGGAGAGGAACACTGAAGAATACTCACTTGTTACCCCTGCAGTTGCTCACTCAGTCAGCTCTCACCCTTCATTCTCCTCTCCTCATATGTTTGGAGAAGAAAAAAAAAGAAGGTAGAAAGCAGGATTTTACTTAGAAAGTAGAGATGAAGAGGAGCTTTCTCTCCTGATGAACACAAGAAAACTGGGTTGTGGAATAATCCAATCAACTGAGCCCATCCTCAAATCTGGGTGTGTTCCTGGAATTTCAATTAAATTGCAGGATCTCTAGGGCACAGTCAAGCCTTTCTACTCACTTTCCTTTAAGTTCTTTAATGTGACAGAGTGTTGATCCTCAGTTATTTCTCTGAGGTGCTCTTGTGGTAAAAATAAAACAATAAAGAGCATTACAGCTGGCCTGGGTTGGGTTGGGTTGGGCTGGGCTGGACAGCTCAGGCAGTGGGAGGACAAACCTCTGCTCACCAGAATAAGCATCCAGTGCTTAGGCTGGAGGCTCCTCTGGTCTTCACTGAGTGTTCTGAGGTCTGTCCCTCTGCTCTGGGTCTGCAGTGAGCAGTTCAGAGCAGGAGATCAGCCCTGTATGCAATTAGTTACTGTCAGGAGATTCCCCTTCTCTCTCTTCCCTTGCTGCTTGCCAGGGATCATCCCACCCTTCCTTGATTACATCCAGCTTTGTGAATCCCTCTGAGACTCCCCTTCTCCCCTGCTTGGGATTGTGAACATCCCACCCTTGTCAGGCATTTTAATCTCTGAACATCTTCACTCTCTGGTGAAGAAAGACTGGGGGGTTTTTAAGAGCTTTCCATAAAGTTGTGATGATTCCAGGACAGATTCCTAAGAGAGGAAATTCAGCAATGGTTCCCTTGACTTCAGGGAAGGGGTAGCAGTTTGCAGCATCCATCTCAGAGTCTCTGCAATATTTGTATTTTTAATTCAGCCTTTTTTGTCGTCACATCCCAGGGTGCAGAGACCTTGGATCAGCTCAGAACTTTAGCAAGTCACTGCTGAACACATGGCAGTAAATCATCTTTGTCACTGGTGGACTCAAAATAGCAGAGTGGATTCAAATCACAACAGCAGGGTTTGATCCTAATGGGGCAGAAGCCTTTATTTGGGGTTTGCAACCCTTTCTATCAGGTGTTCTGATCCAGGTTAACGTGACTGGCCAAAGGAACCTCTCTGGTGCCATTGGTGGAACAAGAGAAAGGCACACTCAGAACATGTGTGTGACATTGTTTTGAGAACCAAAACCTATTTACAAAAACACTCCTTGAAAGAGAAGTTTCCCAAAAGATTTTCCCTTGGGAACAGATCAGCCCCTGCCAGGCTGAAAACTCTCTCAGGCTCAGAAAATCCTGTCCACATATCTTCATAAAAAAAGTCCCCTCTTTTAGTGTGTCTGAACCCAGCACTGCATGGATGTAGCGTGCAAAGTACACCTGGAGAGTTTAGAGGTCAGACTTCCATTGAAGTGAAGAGTATTAAGGTAACCAAGCCCTTCAAAAGATTTCTTCCTACTGTTTATCCTTCAGGATTCACTCCACAGGACAATAAAGACTTTAGACTTTGGACTGTTGGAAAACTCTCTCTTCACTGTCCTACTGTGCAGTCAGTCAGCTAAAGCACTTCCTAATTCTTCTTGCTCTGAGTTAAACAATGGAAGAGGTGAATAATAAATAAAAACCATAAATTTTCAGAATTTTGAGAGACAAAGAAAAGAAACCACAGTTTTCAGGATCCATCTCAAACAGCTGAAGCTTGCATAGGGACCTGAAGAAAAGGCAAAAGCCAACCTTGCAAAACAGCAAAAAAACCAGGTTCCCTAAAATGGGAAATTATGCATGGGAAAAGAAGCAATGCTGCTGAGATATGCATCCCATTTCTCCTCAATTGCTGGTCTGCTCCTTCAGGCTTCCTGACAGAACTGCATGCTATTTTTCCTTTTAATTTCCTGACTGTAGTTATTAACTGGAGTAAAAATAAATAAATAATCATGATGACAACGTGTAATTTCTTGCAATGAAAACTTATGGTACTAGTTATTTCCCAAGATTAATCTCAATGTTTGCAAGTCTCTTTATTCAGCAAGATGGGAAACAGGACCTATCACCAGGGTTCCTTTCATTTTCCTGGTTTTTTTTTTCCTCTTTTAACAACCACATTCTTATTTTTTCCCTTGCCTGTAATACAAAACTTTCTTTCCTATAAATCTCTTTTGTTCCTCCTGAGACTCTCCAGCAGTCTGTCAGGAGCCTTGCAAAGAACAGCTCATTTCTGTCAAGAGCTCCATATTAAGCATTAAATGTCTTCTAAAAAGCTGTCCTGATGACAGCCAAGCACAGGGTCATGCTCGTTTGAACTACAATTTACTCCTTTTCATGGCAGAGTGAGAAGAACTGCTTGGAGCTGGGAGCTCAGAGTGGGAAGAAAAGCCTCGTGACCCACTTGCCAGGAGCTGCTGGCATGATGTGACAGGGGATGGTGGCAGGGGATGGTGGCAGTGAGACTGAGCTGTGGGGTGGCTGAAAGGAAAGGAGGTGCCTTTGGAGCTGCCTGAGCAGCACCATCACTCACAGCCCCGTGGTCCTGCAGCTCCTGGGACACAACTTGTCACTCACTGGCATGGATGGCACAGCAGGGGGACAAGGACACGGGCTGGCACCAGCCTTCCTCCCTCTCTATCTTCTCCATCCTTCAGCTGGTGCCTAACAGGGAGTCCAAGCTGTCTGCTGAGGCACCTTGAACACCCTTAAAGACCCCACATCTGAAGCAGGCTGGGAGAGAACTCTCTTCAGAGGGGTCACCCACTCACTGAGCTGGCAGGAGATGGACCCCAGGTGGTGTTGGGCTGCTTTAAGCATCATTCCCAGCTTTCCCTCCATCTTCTGTTCTAATAGCTTTACAGAGCTTGATGCCTTAGGATTTAACTTTTATATTTTCCCTCTGTTTGCAGCCCTGCAGTTGCTGAGTGTGTAACTCCAAACCCCACACTCAGTGCCAGCTGCTGCTGCCCCACTGGGCTCACACACAGCAATTCCTCTCCAGGCCTGGCAGCCAAGGGCACCTCCCTGCCCCAGGCCCCAGAGATGGAAACAAAAGTGACTTGGGGGCAGCAAACCTGGGCTCAATGACTTCATTACCTGGGGCTGGAATTGGAAGATGAACCCCAAAGTGCCAATGGCCCAAACTTATAAAAGTGTGAAACCCGTGAGCCATCGTCCATTTTGGGTGCAGCCCCTGGGGGCTTTGTCTGCCCCAAATGTACCTGAAGGGCCTTGAATAAACAGAACAGCTTTTTATTGCCTTCCTTCTGTCTGCCCTCTGGTTTGAGGTAGTCCCAAAAAGACATCAAGCTGACACCAAAGATGCTGAAGATAAGAGAGACACATGGTCACAGGATGTCATCTCTTCTCTTCACTCTCACACTGTTTTTGTCACTGTTACTAAACGCCAGCCTGGTTTAGGCTGCATTTAGCATCTTAACTAAAAGAGCATCCATCTTTGCTGTGTTGCTGAAGGGTGGCACCTGTGTATGGTTCTAATAAACAAAAGACTGAAGAGCTGTCAAATCTTGCAAAGTTCCTGGTGAGTATTTGGGGAATGAGTAGCTCATGGAGATCTTTCACTGATCTTGACAAAGGTGCTCTGATCTGCTCTGCTGACGTGGCCATTTCACCCCAAAGGTGCAGGGGACAGCAGCATTCTTTTCTCTCATTTCACCCCAAAGGTGCAGGGGACAGCAGCATTCTTTTCTCTCATTTCATCCCAAAGGTGCAGGGGACAGCAGCATTCTTTTCTCTCATTTCATCCCAAAGGTGCAGGGGACAGCAGCATTCTTTTCTCTCATTTCACCCCAAAGGTGCAGGGGACAGCAGCATTCCTTTCTTGGTGCTTTGTTAGGAGAAGAGTGATCCCACTGAAAGGAGATGTGGGCTGTGCTCCTGCTCCTCTCTGCAGAGAGCAGCTCCCTTCCCTGGCTGCAGCAGAAGCATGGGATGTGATGTTGTGTAGTGCATAAGGAGCTGATGTCCCAGACAAATCCTAATTTCACAAACCCCTCGTCCCAGCCCTTTCCCTGTGATCTCTTTCAGACCCATGAGATTTGCTCATCTGCATTTACCTGGGTGGTTCTGCACTGCCAGGAAGGCAGGGATTAATTTCCTCCTGAGCATCATCATCATGACCATTCATTTATGGAAGATCCTGGGAACTACCTCAGTCCTGCTCACAGCAATTATAATAAAAATAAAACTAAGCAAAAGGGACCACAGTTCCAAATCACCTGGGTGCGTGGGGAATTGTTGTAGAGCAGTGCATTCCCTGTCTGCTCCTGAGTGATGGATAACACCAGCCCACCAGAGAGAGAGCATCACTGCTGCCCTTCCTGTGTCCTCCAGGATGGCAGGAAAGAGTAAGTGGGTGTTTGCTGCTGGAAGTATCTGCAGGCTCCAAAGTCTAGGAGCATTTCCAGGAGCAGGAGGCAGAGGATGTCTCACGTCTCCCCCCTCTATCTATGCTTCCCACCATGGGTATCTCACATTCTGCAAATGCATCAGAAAAGAAAAATCAATGTAAACTAAACAAGAGCCTTTCCAGGCTGTAAAGCAGAGATGGCATTAGGTGTTCATTAATCCCATGGCTGCAGCAAGTCCCTGAAGCGATTGAAATGGGAGGAGGGAAAAGGGAGGAGGAACAGAATACCAGGGGACAGAGAACCAGCAAATCCTCTCTTATGACTGTAGTTGTTTTCCTTTCCCTTTATTTATTCCTATTTTTTTTCTTTTCTTCCCAATTTAAATAGAACTCATAAAATGAGCTGATGGAATATTCTGCTTTCTCTGCCTCCATGTTAGATTCAGAATGCTTACAATGCTTTCTAATGTCAGCAGATCTAAATAAGGTCATTTGCATTAAAAGAAAGCCAAGCTTGCAGCTATCTACTTAAAAAAAAAAAAAAGGCAAAAAAATGCATGCTTTTAAAGTAATCAATGACCCCTCAGGTTGATGCCCATGTAGAAATACTGAACTGAAAAGTTATGCATCTAATCATAAAAACTCTGAATTAGCTCTGGATTGGCTGCATAAGGGTTTAATGCAGGTCTTTCTCTTCTCTTTGCTGCTTGGCTCCTTGGCTCAGAATTACAGATTCTCTCTCTGATAATCCTTCCCTGTGCTTGTGAGTGCAGAGAACATCACAGGTCTTCCTCCAGGAGCTGAGCCCAAAACCCAGGAGCTCTCACAGAGAGGGGAGGAGGAGAAAATGATCCTGGTCTGTCCCAGGGTAGCAAGGTCCTTTAGAAGACCTCTCTGGAAAATTCTGATGAAAATCTCTGTTCTAAACTTCATTGCTCTTTACAGATCAACTTCATAACTGATGCAGCCCTGCACCTTTGCACTCCAGAACTCTTTTTTTATCCCCACTCCCCAAAAAATGTTATTCTCGTGCTTAATGCTTTGAAATTCTGCAAGAACCTGGACACATCTTCCCCTCCACTCCACGTGGAAACCTATCAAGCCTGTGGTTTTTGGTTCTTGTCCATTTTTATATGCTCCAGCCCACATCTCAGTTTATAATTTCTAATAATTTCCAGTGTTAGTGAGGCTGAAAGAGCCATTGAGTGTTTTCAGGACTGAAATTGAGCCATCAATTATGAAAATGTTTCTTCTGCTCAGTTTCCTACTGAGCCATTATGTAATAAAAACCCCCAGGAAAACAACTCCCTCACCAGAAGAGGAAACAGTTAACAAGGCAGAGATGCTGCTGAGGAGCCCTGAGAACAGAAATGCTGGATACAGACACCCACAAATCCAGAGCCATCCCTGGCCCCAACAGCATGCAAAGAAAATTGCAGACTCAGTCTCAGCTGGCATAATTATCTCCGTGAACTTGTCCCCTTCCCTTGAAATACTAGAATTACTTTACAATACAAAAGCTCTGTGCAATAAATGGCTTTTATTTTGCCCCCCATGAATTTCCCTTATCATCCCCCCTCCGCCCAGCACACGCAGAAGGGAAAAGCTTATTTACATGTAAGGCTTGGGCATTAGGTTCCTCTTATTATAGGTCGAGAAAAACGTAACTATGGAGCAAAAGAAGAGCAGGAGGAAGTGGGGGGGCAGAAAAAGTGCAGCCACAGTAAATTACTGTGTGAATTAAATCTCCAGCTGACTGGAAATGGGGCTGTTTGAAAACTCCCTTTGATTTTTGCAGTGTAAGGTGGGGAGGCTGCCATTCTTCTATTTTATGTTTGCTGATCCTTTGTTGTTCCTTTATGATCTTTTTCACCTCACGAAGTGTGATTTAGTGTCATTCCAGGAACACAGAGAACTGCAAAGTGGGCATGCTTGGGAGCCGACAGCCATGGCCAAAGTTCAAGGTTGAAATCAAGGTACTGAGCTGCCTTAGGGGGGTGTGAAAACTGGTCCCCAGTCTGGGTGGGCACATCCACTTTTTGGTCCTGTTAATTGAGTTTTTTCCTCTTACAGTGGTATTGAGACAGTGATTGTTCAGAATCACAAATTCACTGGAAATAGGTATGAAATTCTGACCAGGTAACCCAGTGATAGGAAAGAGAAATAAATCTATTCATCCCATTTGCCAGCTTTTGGTTTTAATTTTAAAATAAAGAAATTGAATTGGGTTGAAAAAGGCCAGGTTTCATATGGTCAGCTTGTCTCTACCTCACTGAGACATTACTTTAGAAAGTCAGGGGGGTGAAGGGAAAAAAAATGATTAGGGAAATAAACAGGGCCAGAATAAATACTGGATATGGAGACTGATGATACCAGTAGAAAAAAAAACTGCTTTAAAACAAAAATACATATAACAGGTAATAAAAATGAGAAAAATAGGAATTCTGAAATTGGATTTCTATCCTGGAGATGTGGTACCCTTAGGAACTACCATTTTACTGACTTACTGCACCCAGTGTCTTTCCCCCAGAGCTGTGCTGAGAGCTGAGCTCCCTGTGGGGCTGGAGGGGTTATGGCCAGATTTGGGGAATCTCTTGACATCTCTGCTCCTGTCCCCTTCCCCCAGAGAAGCCGTGTGTCTCCTGCCTAAGGAAAGCTGGAGGATCTCAAACTGATGGTGGCTGCTTTCCATTGTCTCCTCAGACACCTGGGCTGCTCTGGGATAAATGAGATGGGCTTTGTGGGTGTTTGTCAGCGAAGCTTTATTAAACCTGCCTCCAGGTGACCCTGTAGCCCCCCTAGCACAACATCTCCAGCATGTGCAGGGCAGCTGAATCCATGAGATCCATGAGATCCAGAGCTGGTGTTAAACACAGCTGATGGCCACGCACCCACAGCTCTGGATGTGCTCCAGGGCTCCAGCCTGCAGAGCTGCCCCTCAGAAATGGCTCTTTTTCCACCATAAATTCCTGCCTGAGCTCATCCCACACTCCCTGGGCAAGGTCTCCACTCCCTGACGGGCATTTCTGCTCTCCTGTGGCCCTGTGCTGCCAGCCCAGGTCGCTGCTGCCCCCAAGGCACTGCTCAACACTCACCAAATCTTTACATCTCTTCTTCTGCAGGGAGAAAATGCCAATTTCCAGAGGTTCCCACGTGAATTCTGCTGATGACAGGAGTCACTTACTGTTTGTCACTCCCGTGCCTGTATCTGATGGTTTATTGGGAAAGGGCTCAGTTTATGCACACACCAAGATAGGGCTTCATTGGTATTCCTTGGGTGGATGCTCTTCTGCTCCCATCTTAATAATCATCTCTTCTTCTTATCTAACAGGGCTTTATATGGAAGAATGGGGGCCAGTGAGGGGCGAGGGACAGCAGAACAGGAAACCCAAGGTTATCAGAGCTCCTGTTCTGCAGAGGTGTGCATGGGGGTGGTGGGATAATGCTCATCCACATCACCTATGAATGGCAGGCTCTGATATTTCAGCCCTTAGGTGTGTTAGGTGAATAACTTGCAAACCACCTCGTGTGATTAGCCACTTTCATGCTTTGTGAAATTTCCCTACATAATATTTACAGGGAAAGGACATAATTTTAGGCATTAATTTATGTAAATTTAAAAATCTGATGTAAAAATCCTCAAACCTCAAAATGCACTTCTGCCTTTATTTTTAAAGTTTTTTGGGTTTTAAAAGTTTTTATTTGTGTTATCTAAACCCTCCAACCTCTGACACCAGGGTCTGGTGATGCCTGGTACTCTCCAAACAGAAAATGAGGAATTTTTTTCCTGCTTCGAAGACCTTGAAGTTTTAGGCCTACAATTTCAAAGGACTGGACATCCCACAGAGTGCAGCTCCCAATCCCCTTACCACGCTTTGAAAACCCTGAGCAGAGAAGACACAACATGGCAGGCTAAAGAAAACTACTGAGAAGGGAAAGGACTTGTTTTAGATCAGGATAAACCCTCTGGGTAGCACAGCCTCACAGTAGGGGTTATTCACTGTTCTGTTTTGAATGGGAATCTCTCCCCTTCGAGAGTAGCTTTGATCCTAAATTGAGTCTGTGACAGCACCTTGCTCCCCTCACACCTTTCACGTGTCTGTCTGGCACTGTCCCCCCCTCCCTCAGCTGTCCTCATCTCACCCAGCTCCCACTGATCACATGGGCTCATCCTAAATGATTTAAATTTGCAGCTACTTGGTGTAATCCTGCATTTATGTCCCCTTTGAATCCATTTCGACAGCTAATGCCAGAGAGTGCCGTGGCACTTTCACACAATCCCATTCTAATGAACAGAATTTAAATAGAGGAAGATTGAATTAGAAGTCAAAATAATTACTTTTCTGGGCACTTTTGCAGCACAGAGAAGTAGAAATCAGTAACCAGAGCCTGGGCGTGCTGGGATATCCTGCAACCCCATCCACCCCTGTGCACAGCACAGTCTGGTTTGTGCTGGGTCTACTCCTGCTCATTCATTGTTCATTAAACCCAGTCAGAACTCCAAGAAAGGTTTGTGCTAATTCACCCTTCAGTAAGGGGAAAAAACAAACAGACAAATGCATTGAGGGGAGCATCCAAGCTGCACAGGAGAAGGCAGCAGACAAATGGATCTCTCCTGCGGGAGCCAGGAAAACGAGAGGTGAGTTCCAGGCTGCGCTGCTCTGGCGGGGATTTGTGGAGCCCAGCTGCAGTCCTCCAGCTGCAGAACTGCTGTCATGGAAGAGAAACCTCAAATATTACCAGTTCAGAAAGAAACACATGCAGTGGGTGTCGTTTAAATGCAGCCAAGGCGCTCTGTTCATCCCCGTGCATGTGCTGAGCCCGTGCACTCTGCACTTCTCACCCACCCTGTGGGACCACCAGGTGCCTCCAGATATTAAAATATATCTGAGCTTTGCTGTCTGGAGCTCACAGGTTAACCAGACAAAGAACAAAAGCAATAAGGACAGGTAGTAAGACATATTCCCTACTAATCTCCCAGACCTGCAGAATACCCAGGAGAATTTGCACTCTTCTGTTCCTAATGGTTCTGACCCATGGTTTTTACCTTTATTTCTAGATATCTTGTTTCTCGATGACTCCTCTCAATGAGGAATATTTGTCTCTCTGTCTATATATAAACCCAACAGAATGAAGTGCTGCACTTCAGATGATCTGAGAAATCCTAGTTCACTGTTCCTTCCCGATTTCAGACACGTAGGAGATGAACTCCTGCCTGGCGCTTTGCTTGGCTGGCTTCAAAGTTATGGCAGCAAGTTGTGCACTGCACCCCTCCTCACTGGTGGCATTTTAATCTGAATCCTGTCCAGATAACAAAAGTTGGATCCTGAAATATTAATGACAAACAACTGCAGGACTGTGGGTGATTTGCATTACATCTTTTTTCAGGAGGGAAGTGGGATCACCTTTCTTGGGACCCGAGCCTGTGCAGATTGCCTCTGCAAGTGATGGAGAAGTGTGCTCTGGCATGCTGTCAATCTCATAAACAAAGGTGTTGTCAAGGAGCCTTATTTAGAAGTATTTCAAATTAACCTTGACAGAAGAATTAATAAATAATAAGAGCTGAACGATATATAAATAAATCAATTACACTATAAATTTTAAAACAGCATGGTCTCAACGATTGCAGGGTGAGCAATACTGAGAAAGTTCATGTGGGCTAAAACTTCTCTGGAGGGTTTCTGATGTCCCCTCAGGAGCCCCATGGCTTCCAAGGGAAAGATGAAGGGAGTCACAGACTGAGAGGGGTGTTAGGAAAACACACAGCGTGTGCCACAGAGGCTGTGCAATGCTCTCCTTGATCCTTGGAACACTGCACCTCCAGATGGGACCCAACTGTAACAGCTCAATCATAAGTACATTTATTTCAAAGTGCCGAGAATTTAGGAGGAATGGCCAATCTTGGAGTTTCTAGGGCTTGGCTCCAGAATCCATGTAAAACTGGGGGAGAGCTGAAGAAGACTAAATGAGAAATCAAAGTGAGATTCATCCTTTCAGACCCTGGCTGCCTGCTCTGAGCTGGGCTTTTTGTTTTCTTCTGGCTGGCGGGGAGAGAGAGGAAGGCCCAGGACCTATGAATCACATGTGACAATTCCCTGTTTCAGGATGAAGCTAAGCCTGTGACAAACCTAGGAAAGCTTCTATGAAATGTCTTCTTAGTTCCTGCTTCCTGGTTTTGGCCTTCCAGCTTCTGAGCTGCTGGATCCATTTAACCACTGAAAGACTGGGCTAAGCTTCTCTGGGTGACTAGTCAAATAGGTGTGAGCATTGCTGCCCCTTAGCTCATTATTTTAATTCCTGAAGAGCACAAAGCCCCCCAAAAAAGGCAGGGAAAAAGGCATTAAGGCACCAGGGTGGTGGATGACCTAATCAGAATTCCATAGTTAGGTGGAAATTGGTTTAAAAATTCAAATGACTGTTCACATAAAACCGCTTGCAGGATTCACCCAACTGTAATAGCAACTCTCTGCAAATGATTATGCAATTACCTCCAGGAGGTCAAAAAGTAATTACCACATAACCTGCTCTCTTCTGCTGGTTGCCTCTAATAAATAATAGATGCAAGCTCTACTTGGCTTTAGAAGAGAATTTGCCATTTCTTTACCCTGTAATTACATTAGATTATTTACCCAGCATGGTCAGCTGTGACCATGTAGGTCAGCTAACATGATATAGGAAGAATGGGTGAGAATGATTTATGTTCTGAAACTCCTCCAGCACCTGGGATCAAAGGGAGTTTTGGTTTCTCAAGCACCCAGGACAAACTTTTCCCTCTGGCCACATCAGCTCCCCTGGGTGCTGAGCAACATCCTGGGGCCTGCTCAGCCCAGTGCAACCCCACACATTAAATGGGCAAAGCCCCAGCAGCCAAACTGGGCTTCCTGGGGCTCACTGCAGGACGCTGCTGCACACCCTGTGGTGCTGTCAGGACTTCAACCAGGAGATAACATTTCCTGTAACATTTCCTTTGGCCTCAGGCTCAGAAGCCTGGAAGACCCAAGTCTCCTGTGTTTCCCCATGGGCAAATAAGCAGGCTGTTGCCATTTTCAGCTTTGTCACAGAGAGGTTTTTGTTGTTGGCTGATTTCATGCTGAGGTAATTTCTTCCTGAGGATCTGGAATGATGGCATTTGCTTTGTTTCCCTGACTATCTCCTTGGAAGATGCAAACCTTTGGAATACGCTGCCTTTTCCTGGCAGTCTCTGAAACTGGCTGCTCTGACCTTGCTGGGAAGGAAGATATTTGTCATTGGGGAGCAGAGAGAGATGTGGGGGCACAGTGTGCTCACAGCCTGGCAGAAGCAGGACAAGATGCACAGCTCCTTCCTGGAGAAGCTGACAGGAAAAGCTGAACTAGCCAAGTAACATGTGGGAGAAAGGCCAGATTATTGTTTTCATTTCACACAGGGAGTGAGGGGCAGCAAGACAGAGAAACTTGATCAAGGTCATGCAGCAAACCTGCACCAGGGCAGCACTCCAGATCTCCTGGGGGTTGGTCCAAAGTCTGCACCAAGAAAATATTTTCTTCTCAAGGGCTTTGCCTGTTAGGAAGCAGCTCAAGCTGAGACAGAAAAGTACAGGCTAGCCCATAACATATTTCTCCTGTCAGAAGATAAGTGTGTCTCCCACTTGCTGCTTACTACAGTCACTGTTTAATAAATTAAGGGTCTAATTACATGGTATGGAAGTGATGTTGTTACACAGATGCAGTCACTGGAAACAAGACCAAGCAATAATGTTCCAGCAAAACCCAGAGGCCTCTGCTCCTGATTTCTATTTTATGCTTTGTAGTGCCTGCATTAGAGAGTGTGCCACTAGCTGGGATCAACTCAGGTTTTAATGTACCCTGTGATTGATGGACACAGCTCCAGCAAGGGCTGGAGTCTCAGCAGCCTCTTCTCTCTTTTCCACCTGATCTCCCACAAAACGTGGCCAAGGCTGAAGGTGTAGAATATGCCTGGAGCTGCTCCTCTTCAGCACCTAAAGATAATGGGAAGTATTTATGGAGGGATCACTTTAATGCTATTATTTTAAGGATGCCATCCTGCAATGGCCACAGAACTTTGAATTTCAGCCTGTGCTAATCTGCCCAGTGTCATTGTTGACACTGTCTCATGCTTTAATAGTTGGCCTAGAGGTCTCTTCTGACCTAAATGACTCCATTATCCACAAAGGTCACCTCTCTCAGACCCATGGCCCCTTTCACCCAGGCATTTTGAGGAAGAGTTGCAGTGCTTTCATTTGTGGCCTCGGGTTCTACAGCCATTCCTTCACTGCTCAGAGGTGCCCAAGGAGTTCAGTGGAGCTGGTGGGTGTTGCTTGAGGCAGATGTGAGAGATTTCTCCATTGTGGGCACGTGCAGGTCAAGGTGGAAGTGGAAGGATGCAGGTTCATTTCCAGCCTGGACGTGCACAGGCAGCCACGGCTGGGGATTGCTGAGCTCTGTATTATCAATGAAGGGCAATCACACCACTGGGAGTTAATGGCAGTTTTGCACACAACAGGAACCTTTGGGAGTAATTGCAGGGTCCTTTGATGCCACTGGGACCCAGTGTGTCCTGGGTGACCTGAGTGTGCTGCTCGGGGGTCCCTGTGGGTGGCACAGAGGCAGCCCCACATCTGGATTGCTCCAAAGCCTTGTCCAGCACCTCAGGTGCTGCCTGTGAGCCACAGCTCAGGATGGGGCACCAAGGCAGCTGCCAGAAGTGAAGATCAACTCTGAGGTGGCAGGAGATTTGTTCAGTTCTGTCCTGCCCTGCTGCGAGGCTGCTGCAGGTCCAGTCCACAGCGTGCCAGCACTGGCTTTTTGTAGGAAGCAAACTTGTGTTTTGCTGAACTCCAGAGACTGAGGGATGAAGGAGAGGGAGAAGTGTGGACATGCATCCTCAAAGGGCAGTGCAAGGTGCTGAGCAGGTAAAGAGAAGAGATGGAGGGTGTGAGACCCTCAAGAACAAACTCTGCAGGCTCTGAAGCCTGGAATTAGCTCAAAAAAGGCTGGAGCTGGGCCATTCCCCCTCATTTCCTTTCCTTTGAACCCCACAGCTCTGCATAGCCTCCTTCAAAGTGTGTGCTATTAGCAACAGTTCCTTCCCGAGCAGGGAGATGCATTGAGCTAATTAAGTGCAGGGTTTGTGCAATCCCACTCTGGTGGCTTAGCACTGGATGTCCCTCAGCAGCGACGTGGCTGGAATGAGAAAAAGGCCAGAAAACGATGACACCAATATCTCAGGAGCCAAAAGGCCTGGAGCCAAGAGGCTGTGAGGGCAATGAGTCCCTGGGGGCATCGTCATTCCAGGGAGCAGAATGAGGTGGCTGCAGAGAGGAGGGATTCTCTTACCAGCAAGGAAGAGGGGAAAAGGAGAAGGGGGAAAAGAGAGAAAGAGGTACAGCATCCATAGTGTAGAGAACTACAGTGGTGCTGCCCAACCTGTTTGTTCTTGCAGTTCTTTAACTGAGGAGACACCAGCTCTTATTTCAGTATTTATATTTCCCTGGAGCAGCACCAACTGTATTTCAATATAAACGTAACGCAGTTAATTGAAATCACTAAGTTCAGCAGTCATTAATAACAGATCTCTGGGAAGGAATATCCCTGCTGCAGTTAATGATCAGCATAAAAAAAGCCCTCTTTCAAAGTGTAATGGTGAGCTTGGTGTTCATTTCATCGTTGATTAGAGCAAGTTAAACTTTGCCCCTGTCTATAAGTTGTATATTTAAATATGAGGAGTTGACAGTATCTGAAGATATCAAAATACCGCAGGCGCTTTGGGGCAAATCCAGCCCTCATGGCTGATCCCTGTGGAATGATGTGACTCTGAAGAAAAGGTGGAATTAGCCCACAGATGTCAGAATGGACCAAGTTCTGCTGTAAACCTCATTGTGGAGCAGCTTTGGGACTCGGTGGAATCAGCAGGATTCCTCCAGATCTGTGGGAAATCTGGCAGAACCTGACCCAGCCTGGAGCTCGTCGCTGCCGCCCCAAGATGCTATTGCAGGTGACAGCCCTTAATTCAGGGAGGCCCTGAATGTTTAGAGCTGCCTTTAGGATTGCATTAGCACTGGGAATTCCTTTGGAAAGCTGACAGTGTGAACAGAGAGCTTTTGCCCCTGTGGGTACAGCTTACTCAGGGTTTGCATTGTAGCTGGGGCAGTAACACAAAACCAGATCAACTGCAATGTGAAAATGGAAGTGCAGGAGTAAGTTCTGAATTAAATTCTCTCTATTAGAATATAATCTCTGAGAGTGGCTTTTTCCTAGAGGGCCAAAGGGTGATATGGTTCAAAAAGCCTTGGGAGAAACCTCTGCTCTAAATACATGAAGCAGAAGTGTTGGACTGTGGGTTTATGAATTTCTTCTGCTGGAAGAGGTGAAGGCTTTGATATCATTTGGGGTTGTCAGAGCTTCCATTTGTTGGCACCAGATCTGGGTTCAGAAGTTGCAGTCACAGCTGCAGCTCTTCCCCAGTGGAGCTGCAGCTCTGTGAGGTGCTGAGGGCTCGGTGAATCTCATGGTCTGTTTTCAGCACAGGAACTGGGTGATTCCCCACCTGAAATGCTCCCCCTTTTCAGGAAGCCTGTTGGGAAGGACAGCTCTCATCCTGTGGCAAACCACAGTGGAAAGATCCTCATGTACGAGGCCATCACTAGCAATAAAACCTGCTCCTTGAATTAGAATGAAAAATGCAATTTGCATGTGAGGCATGCATGTGAGGCAATTACCTATGAGATAGGAAAGAGGGTAGCCCTGGGATGATGAGTGGAGGGAGACATGCACCCTAAAGTTGTTCATCTGCTGGGGGGAGATTTACTGCACACCTGGAAATGGCACAGAGTAAAACCAGACTCACAAGTCCATCCTTGATCACCTCAAGTGGTGCTTGGGCTGCCAGGCTTCTGCTTGGAAGAACTGCATTTCCTTTCTCACTGTATTTTGACATCCTGGCTTTTGTTTCCCAGCACAGCCTGCAACAGTAAGTGGAACTTGGTGGTGAAATAAAGTCCAGTACAGGAACAGAGGCTCTGCTCCTTCCAGTTGGAGGAACTACCCTGTAAGTCTTGCAGCAGGGATCACTGTGGCACTGCTGAACACTGTGGATCCAACATGATTCACCTGGGTGACAGCTCTATAGAGCCACTGTGGAAATGAAAACAAAAATGCTGGGTATATAATGCAGTGATGGATTGCTTCCTAAATTTCACAGGATACTTTGCTATGAAACCTCACTGCAAGCTTGTGTTGGTGCTGCCTAGGATTTCTGTAGTCTCTGGAGTAGTGCCAGCATAGCTTTGGGGGCTAGAAAGGGAATAAAATGAAGAAAATTTGAACTCCTTGTGCTCCAGAAAGTAGACTACAGCTTCAGGATCACACCTACATGTAAAAGAGGCCAGTAAAAGCTGTTTCCACAGTGGTGTGTTTCCAGCCTAAACAACCAAAAAGCAGATCCCAGCTGGCCATGGAACCTTTTCACATCCTTCTGCCTCCCAGCAACAACTCAGGTGGGACTTGTGCACCTGCAGAACGGGAATGTCACCTCTCCCCTGCCCTCAGCAGGAGCAACTTGCAGTTCCTCCATGGAAGAGGTTTTGTACTGAAAAAAAAACATAGAAGGAAATAATGCGTCTTGAGAAGTGCATAAAACCAGCTCGTTTCTCCCAATAAAAGTCTCAGTATCCCTGCTGGTCTGAGTCTGTGCATTGGTCATTACAGGGAGCAGAACCCTCTGGAAGATGTTGCTTGGTTGTATGTGAAGTTATAGTGGCTGGTGATGGCTGGATCTCAATACTTATGACCAGAATATATGGCACTATCAGAGCAGATCTGCTAGGAAGCCAGCTGGAGAATGAGGGCTGTCTTGGGAGCTCTCCATCACCAGATAATAGCTTGAGCTCCATAAAATCTCTTTTTAGCATGAAGTCCCATTCTGGAGCACAGCAAATCCATGGACAATTGCTTGTTCCATCATGGAAGTCAAAACATTTTATCCTTTCCAAATCAAATTTTATTTCCTTCAAGTCCCTGTACAGCATCCTGAGTCCGGGTCATTTGTTTCCTTCATCACCACTCTCCCAGTAGGACACAGCAGAAAGAGAGATGTGGTATCATTTAAACTGAAAATTTTACTTGCTTTTCCTAATGATGAAGAAAAAGCTACTGTTAGAGGGGCTCATCAGCAGGGAAACAATCCAACAGCTTGTTCCCCAAACACCACAGCTGGAAAACTCTGGCTGAGGCAGCAATATCAGAAGTGCAGAGCTCAGCACTGGTTTCCTGTCAAGGAAGAAGAGATGTCTTTCCCTTCCCCCTCTCCATCACCACACCAGGACGATCAGCACAGTGTAAAATGAACAGCACACACAGGAGGGGCAACCTCTGCCGTGTCCCTGTCACCCACGGGGCCTGAGGGGGTTTGTCAGGTTATTCAGGTTATTGGGAGTCTTGCTGTCCTTGGAGAGCAGATCTTGATGCAGAGCTGAGAGCTGGGCTCAGCTCTCCAGAACCTTCCCCATGTGGGAGCTGGGACAGAAAGAAGCAGGAGGAGATGCAGCTCATAGCAAAGGGGAAAAAAAGAAGTAAGTAGCTGCAGGAATGGGCACAGAGCCAGACAACCCCAAATCATTAAACATGGCCAGGTTCAAGAGAGCTCTATTAAAGCGTCTATCAAAACTCTTGCCCTCAAATGGATTTATTGGACGAGAGGAAGAGCTGGGGTGCAGAGTAAATACAAATAGTAATGGGCCCAGCCTCTCTGTGCCAGCAGTGCCTGGTTACTGGAAAGGCTCTGTAAGATGGAACAATTTGCTGGAAAACCGGAGAAATGGAGTTTAAAAACAGGCCTGGGGAAATGCTGAGGTTCAGATCTTCCAAACCAGTGCAGCAGCTGGGGAGGCAAGTGAGGGGTGCTGTGCCTGGGCTGCAGGGACTGCTCCATCTGCATCTGCATGTTCTACTCGCGGGTTAAAGTGACACAGAGCAGGGGTAGCTTGGATATTGGGAGGAAATTCTTCCCTGGGAGGGAGGTGAGGCCCTGGCACAGGTGCCCAAAGCAGCTGTGGCTGCCCCTGGATCCCTGGCAGTGCCCAAGGCCAGGCTGGATGGGGCTGGGAGCAGCCTGGGATAGAGGAAGGGGTCCCTGCCCAGGGCAGGAATTGGAACAAGCTGAACTTTAAGGTCCCTTCCAACCAAAGCCACTCAGTGGTTCTGTATTAGAGCCAAGTTGACACCTGGCAAAGCTGCTGTGAGTCTCAGTGTCAATTTTAGTGCCTGATGTACCAGATCACATGGTGGTAAACCATGAGACAGTCTGAAAATTGAGAAATATTTCAGTGTCTCAAACTTTAAGTACATGAACAAGTCCCAGGACACCTCAAGTTAATTCTACGCATGAGTGTGTTCTGCAGGAAGGATGGATTTAAGCATGTGGTTAAATGTTTTCCTGAGTCAGAGCCCTCAATTGTGAAGAATGAAGAGACATTATTGGAGATGAAGTTTATACCTAACACTTGGCACATTAGGCAGCACCCGTGTGGTTAAAACACACTTTTTCATTAAAAATTATAATTGGGGAAAAACAAATTAGAGCCAAAATGAAATAGGCTTTTTATTTTTCCCCTTTTACCAAGAGATTATGTATTTCCCAAACACAATTTCTCTAATCCATATCTAATGCATTAGAGGCATTCTGCTATTTTCCTCTAGACAAACAAATTTCCCACCCAGTGTGGGATCACAGCCCTGTTCCAGAGAGAAAAACAAGTCATAATAATGCTGAGGCTACTAAAGGAAAATGTTAAAATAATTAAAATATGAAAGAAGCTGCTGTCTTCCTGGGATTTCAATTTCAGAGGTGCCTGAGGGGAGGGGGTTGGATATCTCACACTGATACACTGTTTGATAAAGTGTGATAAAGACTTAGAAAAATTGGCAGATTAAACTGAAATAAAAGCTGAGGATGTTTGCATTCAAAAAGCTATTAAAAGCAGTGTGATTGAGCAGCAAGAAGCTTCTCTTTTATGCAAGAATGCACTGGAGTGGGATGTTTGCTGCATCGATGTCAAGGAGATCAAAGAGTTGTTTTTGTTAGTGGCACAAACTGTTCTTTTTGGCTGCTGGCTCGGATGTGCAATTGGAAGTCTGGGATCCTGCTGTGCTGTGATGCCACCATAGGATGGGACTGAAGATCCAGGAGAGCTGTGTGATCCTGTCCTGAAGTGATGCTGCCATTCAGAAGCCCTCAAAACCCTTCTGTGCCAGAGCAGCCAGACTTGTCCAACCTGCACAGCACAGAGATGGCTCACCCAGTGCTGGCCTTCTCAAACACTCCTCCCCTCAAACCTGCTCGGGGTTTTGTCTCCATTCAGTTGTCTCCAAAACAATGGCCTTTTTTCAGGCTAGTTCAAACTCAGGCTGTCAGTGTGCTGACAAAACTGGGAGAACAATTTGACATGATCATTCTTTCCCTCCCCTATCAGCTCATCAGCCATTTTTTCTTTCAGATGGACAAGGGTTTGTGTCCTGACAGTGCTCTCATTTGCAAATGGTGCAGACCAGAGGGTTAAACCAGGCAAAGCAAAGCAGCCATGGCTGCTGGATTGATCTCACAGCTCAAAGAGCTGACAGCAAACCGAGGGGCTGCTCAGGCCAGGGCACCCTCCAGAGCCTGAGCTGTGCCTGTGCTTGCTGCACAGCCACCAGCTCAGAGTGCTCTGTGCCATCAGCAGCAGTGAGGATCTGTTCTGTTCTGCAGCAAACTCCCAGCAGGGTGAAGCCCAGCATCACAGCTGTGACCACCAGCAGCACCCACGGAGACCTGGAGCTGTGGGAGCCGCTCTGCATCCTCCTGCCACCGAGCAAAACCCAGCAGATTGCCCTGCCCCTGCTCTCTGGGGCTCCCAGTGCCCCCAGGGAGGGCAGGGCAGGTCCCCCAGGAAGGGCAGGTCTCCACGGGGGTGGTTAGGCTGGGCTGATGCTGCAAGGAGATGATGCTGGTCCTGGCCCTGGGTAGGCACAGGAGCCACCTTGCTCTAGCAGAAGGTCACAGTTGGGTTTTGCCCGCACAGACACACTTCCTTGCTCTCTTCCCAAACACTAGAGTCATAAAAATATGATCTGTAGGTTATCTGCAACAGAAATCCCCAAGCAAGCATTGATTCAGCAGCAGCACGGGTCACTCACACCATCAGATTTTAAGTTTACAGCAAGTCTTGCTACTTTTCTAACTCTCTCCCCCTGCTTCAGCCAAGACTACTCTTTTATTTCCAATTGCCTCCCTGTGGCAGCTTTATATTGGTGACCTGAGGGTGCAAATTAGATGTTTGAAAACACAGCAGTTAAATCAACAACTCTGAAGTGTAATAGAGGTCAGGACAGTTTGCTTCCAACTCAGTTGCTCAGTTTCTGCTTTGGTTCATGCTATCTGCATTTTGCAAACTCCTTTGATTTCTGCACAGGTTGAGAACAGGGCCCAATACTTCTTCTGTTCAAATCTCCAGCTCTCCGTATTTTCTCTCTGTTTTTAGGCTCCTAAAAAGAGGCAGTGGTTCCCTTGGTTCACTCTCAGTAATTTTCTGGGAAAGGCTCCCGGTCTGGCCTATGTCCTTTGCCTTGGAGCTCTTCTCCTAAATCCATGTGTCACTGTAACTGGGCAAAGTGACACATTTTCCCTGGAATTTCTGATCTGTCCTGCTGCCAATCAGTGAGCGTCTGGTCCGATAGCATCGCCGATCCTTAATGGGCTCGTTAACATTTGGACACTGGCATGTTCTGCTGGCAAACCACTCCCCTGGTGCTAAATAAACACCACAGATTGGGAGAACCACAACCAGGAGCTGCAAGATGGGGCTTCAGGGGAAATATTTCACCATAATATCAGAGCTTTGCAATTGAAGGCTGACTGGTGTGGAGGAAGGAGCAATTCTGATCCACTATCACACACTCGAGACTTGGTTCATTTGTCTTGATTAGCAGAAGTTTAACCATCACATGCCTTTAATTAGTGGCTTTCTCAGAAGGTTCATTGGTGTGAGCAGCCAGGGCCAGCCAGAGACGCATCTGGGTGGGGAGGTGGCAGCTCTGTGTGGTATTTGGAGCAAATCTCAGGCCACAGTCACTCAGGCTCCAGTGGAGGGAGCGAGAGCAGCTTTTAGGCTGATTGCTCCTTGGAGGAGCTGTGCCACAAAACACGAGTCTGTGTGTGCTGGGGAAGGGGTGAGCACTGTGTGTGCTGGGGAAGGGATGAGCACTGTGTGTGTGCTGGGGAAGGGGTGAGCACTCTGTGTGCTGGGGAAGGGGTGAGCACTGTGTGTGCTGGGGAAGCGATGAGCACTGTGTGTGTGCTGGGGAAGGGGTGAGCACTCTGTGTGCGCTGGGGAAGGGATGAGCACTGTGTGTGTGTGCTGGGGAAGGGGTGAGCACTGTGTGTGTGCTGGGGAAGGGATGAGCACTGTGTGTGTGTGCTGGGGAAGGGGTGAGCACTGTGTGTGTGCTGGGGAAGGGATGAGCACTGTGTGTGTGTGCTGGGGAAGGGGTGAGCACTGTGTGTGTGCTGGGGAAGGGATGAGCACTGTGTGTGTGTGCTGGGGAAGGGGTGAGCACTGTGTGTGTGCTGGGGAAGGGATGAGCACTGTGTGTGTGTGCTGGGGAAGGGGTGAGCACTGTGTGTGTGCTGGGGAAGGGATGAGCACTGTGTGTGTGTGCTGGGGAAGGGGTGAGCACTGTGTGTGTGCTGGGGAAGGGATGAGCACTGTGTGTGTGTGCTGGGGAAGGGGTGAGCACTGTGTGTGTGCTGGGGAAGGGATGAGCACTGTGTGTGTGTGCTGGGGAAGGGGTGAGCACTGTGTGTGTGCTGGGGAAGGGATGAGCACTGTGTGTGTGTGCTGGGGAAGGGGTGAGCACTGTGTGTGTGCTGGGGAAGGGATGAGCACTGTGTGTGTGTGCTGGGGAAGGGGTGAGCACTGTGTGTGTGCTGGGGAAGGGGTGAGCACTCTGTGTGTGTGCTGGGGAAGGGGTGAGCACTGCTTTAGGGACTCTGGAAGGGAGACGTCCCCCTTTGCATGCAGCATCTCACTGACACAGGTGCTTTCAATATAAGATCGAGACTTCTGGTTTCAGTCACTTAATATTTTATTATGAATTTTAAAGTGCCTGCTGCTTGAGGGGGGAGAAGAGAGGGAAAACTTTCTGCCTACAGCATGCTTATGAGCAGATGAAACTCAAATAGGACAAAGAACGGGGAAGTTGTGAGCAGCATTTGCTAAGGGGTTCTACCAGGTATTTTGAAGAGGTGCATTGTGAAGAACAAGAGGCTTAGGGTGGTGAGTGATTTGCTCTCAATCCATTTGCAGTCCTTTTGAACAGGAGGAAGGTTTATATCAACATTGCCAAACCCTGGAGCTCCTCTAGGCACAGAGCAGGGGCAGCACGGAGTGGCTGCAAAACCTCAACCAGAACTTAAATCCCTTTGAGAAGGGCTGGTGTGGTGTTCTGGGTGTGCAGGGCTGATTCTTCTGGAGGACAGAGAAATGTCATGAGGGGAATTTAGGGCAGATTATCATTGCCTTTGGTCTGCTTTTGTGTTTTCGTTTGGTTTCAAAGAGGTTTTTGGTAGATTAGGGAACACTCCCCTCCTTGGGAGCTTTGTTCTCTCTTCTGTCAGGCAGCCACAAATTTAAGCGCACGGGAATTGTTTCATCTGAAATCGTTTGCCCTCATGTAAACAAGGCCATTAAATAGAGGGAAAGACAAATGATGCTAACAGGCATGTACTTTATTCTGTCTCAGAAAGCTTTTGATGGCTGGCTGATCCCAGAGCACCTTGCAAAGGTCTGGGCTGTTAGAGAGAGTAAACAAGTCTTCACTTTACCCTTCCTATCCTTTCCCGCTCCCTTTCTCTCCCTCCTTCTTGCCCTAATGCCACCTTCCCTTTTCTACTTTCCCAAATTTCTCATTTTCCATTCTAAGTATCCTGGAGGCAGAACATATATTTGTAACAGGCAGGATTTCTAAATCCTTATGTTTTCCTTCAGATTCTTTCTGGTCACCTCTAGGCTGTGCACACACACACATAAACACACACACACACACGTGCATTTGTATGTGTCTTTGTTAATATCTTCTCTTTCCCCTCCCAAACTCTTTCCATACATCCTTTGAGTTCACTAGTCCAATTTCCATCAAACTTTCCTCTCCTTTCATAAATCCAGAATAATAAACAGATTGGATTTCCTATCTCTTGAGTTGCTTTTCCAAGAGCTCTATTTTCTCTCTCTCTTTTTTTCCCCCTTCCTTGGATTTTGTTTCCTTATTTTATTTATATTTTTATTTTAACTTTACTTTCAAAGAAATCATCCTTTTCCTCCCTTGGTTCCTGGCTTCTCCTCCAGTGTTTTATTCAGGCCGTGGATGATTGTCTCCATACACTCCTTTTATGCTATGAAATGAATTGCTAATGCAACCCCTGCTGGGAGAAGCATAGTCTGATCTTGTCCTAAATAGGGCCTTGTTTGCAGGGGATTATGTATAAATGTATGGACTGCAACATTATATATTCACTTAGTGGAAAGAGGTCTCAGCTTATTCCATAAATGAATTCCTGGGGAGAGGAGATGCACCCAGCCTGGACGTGCCTTGAAGTCCACTCCTGCTCCCCTGGCATGGCTGCTCAGTGAAGCCCAGCATCAGCCAAATGAATATTCACTGCCACAGGATCTGGAAAGGTGACAGTGGACAGAACCCATGTCATGCACAATATTCCTGCCAGACATCCCACCTCCTGGCCCACATTCCCTGGAATATGGGGAGATCTTGCACTGCCAGGAACCCTCCAGGCCTGGTGAGTGGGGCAGGGATAGATGGAGGTCTCTGAAACCTCCAGATCAGCCCCCTGCCAAAGAGAGGTGCAGTGCTGATCCCTGAAAAATGCACCAGCAGGGGTAGAGCAGGATGCAACCCCAAAAATTCTGTTAAATACAATGCTAAGCTTTGCCCTGAGCTGCTTATGGTCTTACATAAGCTCTGAGAGTAAACAGGGGTGATCGGGATACAGGAGCCCTTCTTTCAGCCCCGTGGTCTGCCACAGTCATCCTGCCTGGTCCCAGAACTGCCCCACAAATCCCCTAAACCACAGCCAGGATGGCAGATGAGACGCTGCAGAGTCTGTGGAATGCTCCTTGGCACTGTGCAGTTTCCAGCCAGATCCTTTGATGGTGTTGGCTTGGATTGTATTTACTGGCACAAAGGAAAAAACAGATAAAACTAGGTTTTCCCTTGTTTCATTTTATTTTTTCCTTTTGGACTGGGCTCTGGGCTTCTCTTAGGAAAACTGTAAAGCGTCCTATTAAATCAAGTCATCACAAGGCAACGTGCAGCACAGCCTCTGAGTGGAGTTTGTGCTGCTATCAGCTCTTATCCATCAGCCTGGCTCAGTTTCACCTGAGTTCACTCTGCTTTGAGCTAAACCCCAGTCCTGCAAACAATCTCTGCCTTCCTCCTCCTCCTCCTCAATATACCCTGAGCATGGAATAATTCGAGGCTTCTGTAATGTGCTGCTTGTGTTTGCAGTAAAACCCCCTTGCTAATGGGCAAGGTTCATGTTATTTCCATTTGTGTTACTCAGACTCCTGGGGCATACAACCTTTTTGGAAAAAAAAAAAAAAGGAGAAAAAACCTGCATATTTTAAAGTGTAAACAGAACCTGGTGTTTTCATAAATAAATGTGACAATTGCAATAATGTTTTGCAGATTACAGGAGAAGGAACTTTAGGGAAACATTTCCAGAGCTTCAGCACTGTGTATTTTGCTGATGCTTAAATAAACTCCTCTTTGTTACTGCTATTCTTTCTGCCTTGCTGTTAGTTTGATGCTGCTTGAAAACCTTAAACACCTAGAAAATCCTTATGCTAGACAGGGATGTTACTTTCTATCTTCTGCTCTGCCCAGAAACCTCTCAATTCCCTCAGTAGCTCTGCACTCAGGCTGACAGATCCTGCTTTTGCAATTCTTAGCTTTTGCCTGTGAGTCAGCAGCTCCCTGGGCTCATACTAACAACCCGAATCAACAGTGGCATGATTGAGGCCTCACGCCTGGGTCTGTCCACACTGCTGCCATCATCCAGGCAAAGCCCATTAGACTCAGCCAGGCTGCTGACAGCCTCTTCAGCCCTGGCATACGAATAAAACCCCCATGATCAGCCTGGTTCTTCTCCCTCCTGCAGGGGCAGAAAAATCTTCCCCATCTGGGAGGCAGCTGAGCAGCGTTTAGCTGAAGTTTTATGTGAAACCAGATGAAGGCTGCCTCATCACCTGAAAGCCATGCAAAAAGCAGAAGGACAGCCAGACTGAAGTTATAAATCCAGCTTTTCTGCAGAGAAAGCAATTCCCTTTCCCACTCAGCCCCTGGAGCTCATCCTACCATTGCTTGCAGCGTTAAATGCAAATTTTGGCCATCTGAAGCACTTCCTTTTCAGACTGTCCCTCCTGGGGCAATGAGGGCAATTTGTCCTGGCTGGTGGAAAGGGGTTGTTAACCTTTCCTCTGCCAGTGCCAGGAGGAACTCGTGGCCACCAGTCTGGAAACTGGGGGGTCTCAGATCTCAGCTTGGCCGCAGCTACCCTGACTGCATTGAGTAATTCCCTCTGAGCTCTTTCCTTGAAATGTCCATTCCCCATCCCCAAGTAGACTAAAGGAAAGAAGAAAACACTCTGGCTTTAATCCCTGGGTCATTTTTGCTACCTTAAAGGTTTTCTTGCTCTCTGTCCTCACAAAAAGCATCATTAAGTTGTTCAGTAGAATGCAAAACTGTATGGAAGTGAAAGCCTCCTGTACTGAGGTCAGGGTGCTCCAGTTTTCCATGGAGACTGGGGCTGGAGCAGGCACCCTGCAGGGCTGCTGGTACTGCTGGCAGTGGGGGAGAGCCAGGAGCCCCATGATGGGGCAGCTCTAAATGTTCCCCGTGCACACCACGGGTGTGTGAGGAGTGTGCACCTGAGTGTGCCAAGTGCTGAAGTCCCCATGGAAGCTTGGTGAGCACATAGGAGAAGGAATGGGGCTGGGACAGACCTCCAGCTCTGCAGCACTGCCCTCTGAAATGTCAAATATGGGGAGATAAGGGCTCAGCCCTGCCTCAGGCACACACTGCAGCCAGTGCTGAGACACGTGTACCTCAATATTTTATTTAGCCATGAATGAACCCCACACTGGGTAAATAATTTCTGTGGACACCACAGGTCCATAGGTGGTGATGGAGGGCAGGAGGATTGGGCACAGCCTGCAGATCAGCTGCAGAAACAGGGCCTGCTGCCACTCAGCAGTGTCACCAGCAGCTTGGCCCATCTCCAGGGCTGCACTGAGGGCACATATTCTGCAGGTAGTGCTCTCTGCAGCCCCTCTCCATCCCATTTCCTTGGTGTCTTCCCAGTTAGGTGTCACCTTCCTTTCAGCACTAAACTCCATGCTCGTTTCTGTCTCAGCTTTCTCAGGATCTTTTACTCACCAAACTGCTTCTGGAGCTGGTGGGGATGGAAGGTTTGCCTGTGTGGAGGAGGAGAGGTCACTGTGTTTATTCTGGCAGATATATTCACCTGTGGGGGAAACACTGGACATTCAGGAATGCCCCAGTTGCAGCACAGCCACTTGCAGATGAACTGGATGGAATTCAGGACCAAAGGTAGCCTCAGCCATGATCCTGAGGGTGAGAAAAAGCCCAGTTTCTCGGATACCGCCAGGAATGCCACCCTGCTAAGATAATTTGGGGCATTGTGGAGTCGCCTGGCTGACCCTGTGACCCTGTGCCCATGCCATGTGGAGCTCTCCTGTGGAGGGCACTGCTGTACTTTCCCACTGAGCAGCTCACACAGCGTGCACAGAGAGAAGCTCTGGCTCTCTGGTGCTCACTCACCTCCTGGCTGCATGTGGAAATTGTGTGCAAAGCCCCAGTAACTTTAAAGGAGGAAGAAGGTGAGGAA
Source organism: Anthoscopus minutus (assembly GCA_013399455.1). Classification (NCBI taxonomy): domain Eukaryota; kingdom Metazoa; phylum Chordata; class Aves; order Passeriformes; family Paridae; genus Anthoscopus; species Anthoscopus minutus. The sequence goes on along the minus strand of VWYI01038255.1, from coordinate 1,545,400 downwards.
CATGGCACAACAGGCAGCTTTTTTTTTGCCTCTCAGATGTCCAGTTTTGTTTCCCCGTGCTTGTGTCAAAGTCTCTTTCAACCTTCACACCGTGTTAGTATGGATTACATGCCTCTATTAGTAATGAACCTTAATTCCAAGTTTGAGACCTGCTCACACTGTCTTGCAGCTTGCTTCATCCGACTCATCATTTCCAAATTAGCTGAACTTGATTGAGGCAGATCAGGCTGCAGCCCACGTGCTCCAGGAGAAATTAGTCACTGCACTGCTTCCTCTGCAAGCCTGTGCTTCGCAGGGCACGGCTCTGAGCATCTGAATCGAGAAGAGGCCACGTCTCTCTTGACACTTCCATCAGAGCTTAATAGGAGGGAAAAAAGTTCACAAAACTGAAAGGCTGCGAGCTTCAGATGCATTTATTGTGTCGAGCCTCCCCTGCCTTGTCCTGTGTCTAGACAAAACCTTAATAAAAGCAGCAGCGACTGGCGAGGGGGAGTTTGTGTTGATTTTCTGTTGCCGGGGGAAAACCAAACTAATGGAATTAGTGTGAGTTCACGTGGGTAACCAGAATTAAGCCTGTGCCTACGAGGGTGTGTGTGTGCTGCATGCTGAATGCTAAATGCAAAGGGGTGGAAAAAGTTGGACATAGACCAGGCTCAAGCTGAAAAGACAAATTGAGCTGAGCTGCATATTCACATTGCCCCTGGATGCCAAGAAAGGTTGTTTGAAGCTCTGCAGAAATAAGCCTTTCCCCCGCCTCTTTTCTCCCAAGGACTTGTAGTCCACTGTAGAGTTCTTCCTTTTTTATTCAGAGCTCCCCTTTTCATTTCTCTTCTGATTTCTTGTTTTATGTTTCGTGCTGCTGAATTACCGCAGTCATTCCCTTTTTCTACCTCCCAGCAATTGTCAAGGAAAAAGAAGAAAACGCCCCCAAAACATTCTGCAAAGTAACTTTACTCAGCATCACAGCTGCCTACCCTGGTGGAAACTCAAGCTTGTTTGCTTTATTTAAAGCTACTCCCTTGCACACATGAAATAGCTCACAGATGCCTGGAGTCTATTTACCTCCTGGCTTGTTTATCCTGAAATGGCCAATGGAAACTGCTCACATTTTTGTCTTGATAAGAATCCAATCATGGAAATTGATTGAACTACTTTGTTGAGCTTTTCTCTCACATTTACACTTTTCAACTGGTTTGAATTGTTTAATCTACAGTTAATTTAGAGACACACAGCCGTGGCGCTGATATATCAGGAGATCAAGATAAATGGCTAGAGTGTTTTTATGAGCAAAAATCTCTCTAGATCCCAGTACATAAATCATTTGTTGTGAAATCGCTCATTGTCTTTAGGCAATGTCATAGTGAAAAATTCAATCTATTCATGAACAGAAAGTCAAGGGATTAGGAATGGTTTGAAAGGAAAAATGCTACGCTAAAAAATAGAAAGGAAAAAAAAAAAGAAAGTAAGATTTATCTCTTAATGCTCCCTTAGCACAACTTTTCTGCCCTTGTTTGCAGTGTGGACTCTTGAATTGAATTTCACATTCTTTGTCTTTGCTCCAGTCAATAGGAAGCCATGAAGATGCCCCCAAGGGAAGAGGCAGGCCTTTGTATTAATCAGGAGCATTTTCTCTCTGCTTATCCCTTGATGCAACAAGGGAATGCTGGAAAGGGGCCTACTGATGATTTCCTACTGAGGGCCAGCCCGTGATCCCTGTGCTTGCAGGGAGAAATTATTTGCTAGAGGCTGAGCTCTTCCTGCAGAGCTCAGCCAAGGGCTGGGTAAAATGCAGGACCCAGAAAAGGCTTGAAGATCTTGATTAAAAACAGCATCCCCTGTTGTCTTCATTTCCTCCACAATGTCCACAATTTTCCTCCCATATGGGAGATGTCTTCTCTCACCTGAGTTACAACCTCCTGTGCTTCCACCATGACCATTTGGAGAAGGAGAAGGACCATGGTCAGTAATGGAGGGGTTATTTGTTGGAGGACAGCTGGGAAATTGGGGTTTTCAATAGGCACAAGCAGCATCACAGAAGTATGTGTGTGAATGAAGCAGAACAGAATCAAAAAAGATTCTCCCAGAAGAAAGTTAGGGATGGAGATGGAGCCACCCAGCACTTCCAGATCTGAGTGACTTAGAGAAATTTGCATCCAAATCCAAATTTCCTAACTGGGAATTCCTAATTCTGAATCCAAATTGCAGAAGATGTGAATCTGGAGGCTGGAGACACCCAACTTCAAAGGTCTCTGGTCTTGCAGCTTGTTAGAGAAGTGATGGGCATAAAGACCTGAGACCAGAGATCTTCTCAGTTCCAGAAAATGCTGCAGAGACAGAGGGTTGATGTTTTACCTCTTGCAGCATTCCCAACAAACTGTTTTCCAAGTTATGACAATGACTCTGTCCCCTAGAGCTAAAAGGTGACGGGGTGCCCATGTGGGATTAAAGGCATCTTTATGAAGATTTTTGTATATATTTAGGTGGCCTAAATTCTACCTCTAATCTAAGCCTTCATGACTTCCTTATTGGCTGATTTTCACATATCCCTAATCAATAAGGAGACATTATGCTTAGGGACTTAGAGATTTATGTAGAATTTGGTCCACCTGAGCATGTCCCTTCAAGCCTTTGTGCTTATTCTAGAGGCTCTGTTTTCATTTTCTCTTCTTCACTCAGATGGATTCATGGAACCATTGCCCATTTCCCTTTGTCTTTCCCCACTCCCTTCCCACTCCTAGGCCCACAGCTTTGGATCTCAGTCTGAAATGATCCAGACTTGGTTAAAGAATGTTTGCTTTTTATTATCCCAAATCCATGCTCTTGTGGAAAACAATGTTTATTTAGTCCAAGTAATTCAGCTCCTGGAGTCCTTCAAACATAAAAGTGTTAATACTTCTCACCTGGAACAGCTGAGTTGGCCAGGAGAGATGAAGTTTGATGGGAATACTTGATACAAATTTCTAGCCAAGCAAAGAAGTAATGCTCCTGTATACGGGATGAAAATCCCAGCCTAAAGGAGCATTGATGAAACTGTGAATCATTTAACAGCCCTGATGAAGAAACCTGTCTAGTAGTTACTTTTCACTTGCTGCTGGAGACATTCAAAGATCCCAGTGAAAAGGCACCTGCTGGTTTCATTGTTGTTTGCTGTGCATGGCCATCACCTGGTGAGTTCCCTCACCACGAAGCAGCTCCAGCACAGAGACAGAATTTCCTCTGTGAGCAAGAAGCAAAGCCCCTGCACTGCCTGGCCACTGTGGCCAGTGCCAAATGCAACAGGGAGACCAAAGCCAGCTAATTTCCATCTAACCTAAGGCAATAGTCAATGTGACTGCTCTATACTCCAGCTGCTTCCCAACTTTAATCCATTTAATTTGGCAGAGTGACGCTAATGAGATTTCATTGACGGGGGCCTGCACCAGGACTGCAGCTTCTGAGAGCTGATGCTGAGGCAGGAGCCTGAGCTCCTTGGGAAATGCAGGTCCAAGGCTCTCAAAATATTCCACAGGTTGCCAGCTTTGAGAGGAGAATTTTATAAATGTGTTTATTATGCAGGTACATGGTTATTAAACTGGGGTTTTATGGCTACTTCAGCAGATACAAAGCACAACAAGATTCCATCTCTAATAAGGAATAAATATAAGTCTCTTGCCACTGCTTTTCCCAGTCACCTACAAACCAGGTCTATCCCAGTTTTGAAGTCCTAGAGATATGAACAGTTGCCAAAAAACAATAAATGGTTTAAATATTAACCTTCCTGCCTGAACCTATTCTCTGAAGCTAGTCCAGAGCTGGGGCATCATTGACTGTTGGGACTGGGTTGCAAAGGTGCAAATCCCACCTGAGACCTATGAGCACTCCTGTCCTGCAGTGATTTGGAGAATCTCACCACAATGTGTCACACTAATTAAAAATCAAATTACAGGCACTGAGATGGAAGAAACATAGAGAAATAAATATCTTTTTCTTTCCACTTCGTGGAGGCAGCTTCAGGTGCACAACGGGTTTACATAGTGGGTGTTTGTTCATTGGATCCTTAAAAACCTTTTTTATCTCCTCATGTATTTGCTTGATTACTTCACTGTCTTCAAAACTGTAACATTTTTTCCACATCTGAAATTAATTTGTGTTTTATTATTCTTTCCCAGTGTATAAAGCTGAACAACATCTTCTTTCTAATGACCTCCTATAAATTGAAATACTGTTACCAGGTTTCCAATTTAGTCTTCTCATTCTTGGACTCCACAAACCCCTTTCTTTCAGTCTTTCTTAAATCACATTTTCAAAACATCTAATCATTCTTGTTGTTCTCTTCTGGACTCATTCCAGTTTGTCTCCATCCTTCTTGTGGGTTGGTGCCCAGAAGTGTGCACAATATTCCAGCTGAGACCTGACCAGTAGCAAATAGAGCAGAATAATTACCTGCTGTGCCTTTCACATGACACTCTTGTTAATACTCTTCCAAAAGGAGATCTGACTCCCTTTCTTGCCTTTCTTGTTTGTATTTTTTTGCCCACAGGGATATCAGACTGGTGGCTCTCATGGATTTGTGATGCACACAAAGCCCTGGGTGGTTTCCAGCAGCACTGCCAGAGCTGGTGCTTCGCTGAGATGTGGGAGAGCACGAGGAGCCCTTGGGCAGGAATCCCAACCTGCCAGCAAAAGGAAAGGTGGCTGAGCAGCCAGGACGTGCTTACACAGACCATGAGGTGTGAACTACTGCTTTTCCTTGTCTCCATTTACTATGTGCATCCTAAAACTGCTGTCCCTTCCTATTAGGTCTCACAGAGCTGACAGCTCAATTCTCCTTGGAGGATCTTCTGGTCCTGCTCTCTCCTCACCAACCTGTGCTTCTTCTAAGGAAGGTGGTAGAGAAAAGGCAAATGAATTTCACTACTAATAGAGTATTTCCTTGCCAGGTTATCTTTGATCCTGAGAGTGACACGCAGTACTTTTCCCAAGGCCACATTCTGAAACATTTTTAACAAGGAAGAAGCAAGTTCTGAATATAGTGACACTAGACCTTGTATGACAAAAACATCAATATCAGTGCATAATTAATGCAGGATCTTCGGTAACGTGGACTGAATAGGGACAAAGTGCTTTCAAAAATCAATTTGCTACCTGAATTACAAACACTACCGATTAAACCTGACAAGGCAGAACTCAAACAGGAGGGGAAAAAAAAAGGAAATTAAAGAGTCCACAAACCAGCGTGCTGAAATGTGATGCTGGGCTAAACCCCCAGCCCCCTCTTCTTTTTCTGCAATCTGTTACAGGAACAATTTCATTCACACAGGTGAGGTCCAAGCACTGTGAGAGCCACCACTGAGGTGGGCAGGACATGGGACTTGTCTTTATCCTTTCTCCAGTTTGACAGAATCCCCATGAGGATTCAGCAGGGAGACTGACTGTGCGCCCCTGGCTGCTCACGTGCAGGATCCCATCTATGCCCAATGTGCTGAAGCTCCTGAGGGTACTCAGCACATTCTATGCCTCCAGCAGAAATCACAATGAATAATAAATTATAAATCATGCATTTATACCATCCAGCATCCATTGCTGGATGACAACAAGCTGTAGCCAAACCCATTTTTATGTAGAGCATAGAACCATTCATGCTTTTCCCTCCATTGCAGCACCCAAGGGATGATCCAGCTCATGGCTAGGGGCCCACTGTCCTATTAAAATCTGACCCATCATTATATTTTTCTATCAAATACTGCTTTAAAATGAGTGATCTTGACTCCAGGGGTTTGACTGGATCTGAGAAACTATTTCTAGTGCTTGGGATTCAACACTCTCTCTGCTGTGGCCTGGATTTGATTCCCAGTCATAACATTTCATTGGAGACTTCCTCATTCTCTACAGCTCCCTGACAAGAGGGGACAGCCCGGTGGGGATCGGCCTCTTCTCCAGACAGCAGTGACAGGACAAGAAGAAACAGCCTCAGGCTGTGCCAGAAGAGGTTCGGGTTGGACATCTGGAAGAATTTCTTGCAGAAATGGGAAGGGTTGTCAAGCATTGGGACAGGCTGCCCATGGAGGGTTTTTTTTTGGTTTTACCACCCCTGGAGGTGTTCAAGAAATGACTCCACGTGGCACTTGGTGCTATGCTTTAGTTCACTTAGTGGTGTTCAGTCAAAGATTGGGCAGGATGATCTTGGAGGTCTTCTCCAACCTCAGTGATTCAATGGTCCTATGACCCCACGGCTCTGTGATTCTATGGTTCTGTGGCTCTGTGATTCAATGATTCTATTAGTCTGTGATTCTGTTACTCTGTGATTCTATGATTCTATGTCCTCCCCCCTTTCTCTCCCACCTTTGCATTAAGCAGCTTTGAGGGATGTGGTGTCTGCTCAACAGTTTTTTTACACTGTTCCTGTTAATCTCAGTGACTTTAACTGGTCCAGCTGGGAAAGTAGGTCCTTCTTGGCCCAGAACCACTGCTGACAGACTCCCCCTGCACTCATCCATTCTTGCCACTGTTTGCTCTGTGCAGGAATGATTTTGGCAGTCTCACCCCAAATTTGAAGCTGCAAGTCAAACAGCAGCAGCATTTGCCTTGTCCTAACCCCTTTCTGATGAGCTTCATTAGTGCAAAACTCCTCCCTCAGGCAATGTGCAGACAGGATTGCTGGGACCCTCTGCCCTCCGGAGGGGCAGCTCCAGCCTGCCAGAGGAGGCAGCTGCTGAAGGGCGGTGAGCGAGGTGATGCTGCTTTGTGGTGCCCTCACAGTGAGCCTGGGCCTTGCAGCTGAGCTTGGGGTCAGAGCACTGACCCCAGGCACTGACATCTCATGCCTGATGTGCAGGTGAGACTGAGGGTGCTGCCCACGTTTACTCAAGTGCAGTAACCATGTCCATTTACTTGTGAGCAGTAACCATGTCTGTTTACTCATGTGCAGTCCATGTCCCTTTGCTCATGTGTAGTAACCACGTCCATTTACTCATGTCCATTTACTCATGTGTAATAAAACCATGTCCCTTTACTCATGTGTAATAACCATGTCCCTTTACTCATGTGTAATAAAACCATGTCCATTTACTCATGTGTAATAAAACCATGTCCCTTTACTCATGTGTAATAACCATGTCCCTTTACCTGTGTGCAGTCCATGTCCATTTATTCGTGTGTAGTACCAATATCCATTTACTCACGTGTAGTAACTGTGTCCATTTACTTGTGTGCAGACACCATGTCCATTTGTTCACGTGCAGTCCATGTCCATTTGTTCACGTGCAGTCCATGTCCATTTACTCGCGCGCACCCTCCTCCTGCAGAGCTCCAGGCCGTGTCCAAGGTGCTGAAATGGTTAAACAACCTATTTGTGCGCCTGCTTCCTGAGTTCTCCGTTGGAGTTCAGCCTCTGCCATATGTTATATTACACAGCATGAGAAATCAGACTGAGGTGGCAATTTTAACACCCTTTATTCATACATCCTATTTTTACACTGATAGATGTAAGATATGCAAAGTGTAATTCCCAGCTGAAGCAGACTCAGCACATGGTTCCTGCTTCCTCAGCCAAGGCTGGAGCAGGACCAGGCTCCTGTTTGCAGGACAGGCAGCCCCGGAGGCACAGCAAACCCTGCCTGCTGCCTGGCAGGCTCTGCTGGGCGCTGCCCCTCTCTTCACTGCTGGGTGAGCACAACCCCGTCTGCCCCTGGTGGCCAACAGCTTGGGGCTGGCTGGTGCTGTCAGTCTGGAAGTGGCAGCTCCTGGCAGCTGTGGGGGACAGGCACCAGCAGGATGGCGCTGGCAGGGGAAAGGGCACTGGCTGCTCCAGCTGCCCTGGGCAGGCCCAGCTGTGGGGGCTCAGAGGTGTCAGCAGGGCGATGGCCTTTCCCTTCCCTTGCCTGCCACTGACACCCTTTCTGTTTCACCTTTTCTGTTTCATCTTTTCTGTTTTTCTCCTCTGGCCAGGAAGAATGCAAGCTGATGAAGATTTTGCACTTTGAGCAGTTCCCCAAAGGCAACTTTAGGAGATGGATAAGTCCGAAATAAAAAGTTTTGCTCTCTTAGGACTAAAATGAAAGGATTTGGAGGTTTGCTACTGCAGATAGTCACTGGGAAGGGCTCAAGAGTTTTTACCTGTGTGGCAGGACAGACACATAAAGTAAGGACTGATGAATTGCTGAGAGCAAGAAGAGTCCTAAACATGGACAGCAGAGTCCTCTTCCTTCTCGTGAGCCTGTTCATGACCCTGGGCTCCCTGACACAGCAGAGAAACCCCACTCTGAAATGTGCCTCTTGCAGGAATCAGTTAAAAGGCTAAAAAACATTTCAAAGTTTCATTTGCAGCACTGTGTGGCTGCAGAACAGATTTACATGAACGTCTGAAGTGAGGAATTTTGGAAAGACAATGGGGAAGACTGTAATTATAGGAAAGCCCTGACACATGCTGAAGCAGGTGCCTACGGACCAGCAAGGAGAGAAACCAGAGGGGGGAACATCGTGGTGCAAGGGAGAAGAAGGAATTCCCTGGGAACTGACAGTGGAGGGAAGGGGGAGAGTTCCTTCTCTGAGACCTCTGTTGGGAATGAGGATCTTCCCTGTGCCCTGAGAGTGAGAGAGGTGTGCCCTGAGAGCATGGGGAGAGCTGAGCTGCTCACCTGGTGGGAGCAAGCTGGGGATGGCTCTGTGGGAAATGGGCTGGAGGGAGCCTGGCCCCAAGGTTTTTATCTCTAGGATCACTTCTGACTCTTCCTTAGATGGTGCATTTGCTGCAAACCTGATTCATGGTCATGCTCTGCTGGCTAATCAAGGGCTGAGGTTCATTAGCAGCACTCTCTCCATTACCTGATGACATTTTTATGAAACACATCAAGACCTCATCTCCTCGACTACTGTGACAAAAAGACAATCTGAGACAGCAGACACAAGCCTGCTTTCATTTGGAAATCAGGCTGGCAGTGAAGGGCAGGTGCCAGATGTAGTGAGGTGAAGCCTGATCAAAGGCACTCAGTGCGCAGGAGGGCAGGGCAGGAGTTCAGACCAGCCTGGGACTACCACGAGAAGTTTGCCATGAACATGCCAGGCTTTTTGCTGGCCTCGGGCTGCTGGGCATGGGGGAAATGAGAGGAGAAAAACCAAGCTACTTGTCAGGCTGAGACTCTGTGCCACTGTGTGAGCACTCACCTACCTGCAGACAAGGGTGTGTAAATACAGAGCTGCAGCTGCAGCAGGGGGAGATGTGCATGCTTGTGTTTGTGTCTGCAGGCACACACGTGAACTGCTCTATTTTGTGGAGACAGAGAAACTTCCAATCCCTGATTCAAACCACAAAACAGCAAAGTCTTTTCCTTAACACTCCATCTCTTCTAAAAGGTCTGCTCTTTTATTAATACACACGGCCCCCAGATTCAAGCTTCTGTTTGCACTGAAAGCGTGAGATCATGAGGACATCCTTTAAGGGTTTGAAGTGTCAGAGCCTAAAATGATGTAGTCTCAGAACTTGACCCTAGAAGCCACCAGGAAGGGAAGAACAATAAAAGAACCCTGAAGGATGAAGGCAGTTCAGAGAGTTTGGTGGCTCCATCCCATTAACAGCAGGGATGAATAATTAGGCTGGACAAAACAGCATAAAGTGTACACCAGGGAGTTAGCCCAGAGGCAGGGAGCTGGGCTGCATGATCTAAGAGGCTTTTTCCAGCTGTAACAGTGAAGAACTGGATGTTTTTGAGAGCCTGTTATTACAGCAGTGCTCAGTAGTGGGTCAGGGAAAGGAAGGCACATGATTTATCCCCTGCTACCATCTGACACTTTCCACTGGGTGCCTTTTCTTTTTTCCTCCTCCTCATTGCAAATGGACTCAACAAAACATTGATGGGTCTTTAAGGGAATGTTACAAGAAAAAATAAAAGAGCCTCCAGCTCTCTGCCAATGGGAAGGAGTGGAAGGCAGCCAGAAGACTGTGTCTGGGGTGCTAATTAGAAGATATTTCCTGTTGTGGTGAGGCTCTTATTTAAAGGACTGAGTGTGAGAGGGCGTCAATGAGTGTGAGAGGGTGAAGTGTGGTAGGGTGTGACTGAGGCACCCCGAACTGCCAAAAAACGAGAGAAACTCACTGGTTTATTTTAAACCCAGCCATGGAAGCTTGGTCGCTGGGGAGATGCAGACACACACCCAGAGGTAGAAGCTAATTTACACGGATGAGCTGCATGCGTGGACTCACACGCAGATAGGCTTCTGACACAGAGACAGGAGGGAACAGGGCTGTTTGCAGTCTTGTGCTGAGCCCTTTCCCTCCTCAGAAACACATGTCCACCTTTAGCACTAGAGATAACCCACTTTAATCCTTCTTTTTCCCAAGCAGAGCAGCCTGGGCAGTGCAAAGGCTCTGGGAGCTCAGTGGAGGAGCCCTGAGCTCTCCTGCTTGCAGCTTGGTGGGCTTGGAGAGAGCAGAGAGCACCGAACGCCTCCACAGGGCCCGTAAATCCACGCTGAGCAAGCCCTGCCACTGGAATGACACCCTGTTCCCAGAGCCAGGATGGAGCTGCAGCATTTTCCGCGTTCTTCGCGTCCCTGGAACGGCTGAACCCGGCGCTGCTCCGAGGTGCCCCGCTGGCTCTGAGTTAAACTGGGCTTCTGATCTAAAAACAGACGATGCAGGAGCAGCCTTCACTTCTCAGATCTGCTCCTTCTGGGCGTTCAGAGCCATAGCAGCTCTCCTGCTAATTAATACAAGCGTGGAGCGCTGTTGGTTCCCCGTGGCACCGTGGAGCTGCCATTGTGATGGGAGCGTGAGCTGGCAGCTCATCTGCCCCCTTTCCCAAGACTGAGTTTGGAGGGATAAATCTGGCTTAGCACTGCTTACCTGAGGACAGCAGAGCTGCGAGGATGGAGCAGAGGCGTGGATTTTGTTCCGCTGGGTTTTTATGAATGATCATTTTGTCAGGCACAGCGCAGAAAGAAACTTTGTTTCTCCTCAGAACCAGGAGATTTAAACCAGTTTCGGTAGGAGGATTTTCCATCCTGCCCCAGTCTGAAGAAGCCAGTTTGTGTGACAATGACACGTGCAATTATGCTGGCAGATTTGGAGGAGGTGTACTCTGCTGAAGGTGCTGGGGATGGGTGTGATTGTTAGGGATAACCTCAGCACGGGTCAAAATTATCACCCCCAAGGAGGTGGGAAGGGGTGGAAAAGTTTTCTATTTTATCTGAGTGCACATTGCCTAATTTACTGACAAATGATTCCTCATTTATACCAGAGAGAAGGGAATTAATATCCATTTAGGTAAAAAATGATGCCATAAGGACTCCTCATGTCTTGTGACTCTGATGGAAATGCTAAGAACTTCATTTCTAGCTCGTGGGTAAATCTGATGACAAAAAAAAAAAAAATTAAAAAAGGCGGCTGCTGATACGGAGCACCTCTCCTAGGGAGGGATCTGTCCATCCCCTGAGAGTGGCATGCTGGAGTTGTGGGAAGCTCAGACATCTCCTGCTGGCTATCCTGCTGGATATCCTGCCGGGGAGCAGCCAGGGCACGCCTGTGGCGGGTGCCCCTGCAGCGGGATGCGCAGAGTTCGCACCCGGGGGCTGAGTTCGCAGCCAGCGCCCAGCACGGAGCCCCCGCAGCCTCCCCGCCCGCCAGGGCTAAGGAGGATGCTCGGAGCGGCTGTGGCAGCGAGATGTGGAGAACAAACCCGAGCAGCCCCCGAGCATTTATGTACCGCAGAGCCATTCAGGGATTCACAATGGAGCGTGTCAAACACCACCCCTCGTCCTTTTCTCTCGCTAACAAAAAGGGCTGCTCTGACTCTGGCTGCATGTGTGGTGCTAAGTGAGCTGACAGGCAGTCAGCATCCAGCCTGGCACCTAGCAGGAGTTGAATTCTTTTTTTTTAATCCCAGGTTGCCCGGTGCTTTCTCTTGCTCGGGTCCACAAGTCCTGCCAGTGGGAAAGAAGCAATCTCTGGCCTCTCAGAGATGGAAAAGGCATCACAATCACCCAGAGAGAGAGCAGAGCTGCTTCTTCCTCATTCATAATCAGAGTTTGGGAATTTATGTGAGTTTTGGATGCAATTTCCTGTCTTCCTCTGTGAAGAGGCAGAGTGGAGTACATTAAAATTCTTGGTTCATGTAGGTTCTTTCCCCTTCCTGTTCTCTCTACTTCTCTTTCCCCTTTGACATGCTCTCCCCTCTCATACTCATTTTCTCTCTGAGTCAAGCCACACTTCCTCATCAAAGAAGCTCTAATGGGATCACATATTTGACCAGCTGCCAGGGAAAATTCCAGTAACCTCTTAAACCCTAAACATTCCATTTTGTAGGATTATAGGGAAAATATTTCATCTTTCTGATAGAGAAGCACCAAAAATTGAGAGTTGCCAGCTCATCTTCTGCTGTTCCGATGGAAGGAGCTTGGGCGGGCTATTTTTAGGTTAAAAAGCTCTACTTCGCTAAGATAAAAGCTGAGGCTCTTTCAAAGCAAAAGCCTTAAAGTGTGAAATCCATCAAGTCTGCTATCCTGGGGAGCACGGGGACAGGGCCAGGCTGAGGCACTGGGGAGCTGATGGGTGAGTGTGGGCCCTTGCCTGCAGGGGATGGAGCCTCTCTCCTCTCTGCACTCCTCCAACAGCAGCCTGGCACCCAGATTTAGGGAAAACCTAGAAAGTGAGGTGCAGGTTCTCTCCCCGAGCTCTGTGGTGACCTGGTGGTCTCTGCTTTCCATGGAAGAGGGTGCAGGGCTCTTTGTCAGGGACTGCAAGGAGCGTCTGAAAGTCCTGGTGCTCTGGGAGCTTGGGCTGGCTGCCAGGCAGGAAGGAGATGTGAAGGCACATCCAGGTTCCAGCCTGAGAGCCACTCCTGATTCATCCTGGATGTGTTTGTGATGTGGGGAAGGATGCAATTAATCCCTGCAAGTGGCACTCTGTGATGAATGGATCACTGTCCATGGGGAAAGGCAGGTGGGAGGCTGGGGAAGCACAGCAGGGGCTCAGCACGTGCAGGTACCAGCTCACCTGAGCCCAGGCAGGTCTGTGTGACCTGGTGTGCTTTTGTTCCCCAGGAATGTGGTCATTTTGACAACTTTTTCAATCCATTGGTACTAAAAATATAACTGCTGCAAACATTCTGAAATTGTCAAAAGTACCTCAGTTAGGTACTTCTTGAATATTCTCATCTCTTTCCCTTTGAAGCTGTAGTGAGCAGCTGTGGAAAGAGAAAAACAGTCTGAGCCATTCTCCTTCCCTCTGAACAACCAGGCTGAAGTTTCCACCTTGTTCACATTGAAAGGTACCGCTGTTCATCCCTGTAATCCCAGAAATACTCACAGCACAGGGCCAGCCTCCTTTCAACTAACTCCACCCTTAAATTGCCATGATGTGCCTTCATTTAAAAATGAGACTAATTTCTTTTATTTCCCACAGTTTTCCTGGGCTGGTGCAGGATGAGGGTTTTGCAGCCACCTACAACCCATTCTGTGGAGCTGGGGGGAGATGTCTGGTGAGATCCCACCTGGAGTACTGGAAGTAGATGATCCTCTCAGGTGCCTTCCAACACAACCCAGTCTATGATTCCGTGGTTCTGTGACTCTGCTGTTGTGCCTCTGCCCTGAGCCCATCTGCCAGGAGCCCTGGACTCAGCACTGAGAGCTCTCTCAAACCTTCAAGCCCAAGTACCACAGGTGACACGTGCACTTTCTCTCAGCAGCAGGCTTGGTACTTCTGTGAGGATGTCAAAGCACTCCATCAACATGAATGAATTCATGCTACAGATAAGGAGGCTGAACTGGTGAGAAGCAAAACAGTGATGGGAGATGTGGCCAGTGAGGGTCTAAGCTGGAGAAAGATCTCCAAATTCACCATTCCTCAAGTGCCACTCCAGACACAGTGCCAAGAATGAGCAAACCTAATACATGCTGGGAGCGAAATGTAAATAAACAGCTCAGGTAACTGTTTTCCTTCAAAAGGCAAACAAAATAAATGGCAATGATTTAGTTATTTAACCCTCAGTGAGAATCAGAAAATTGAAAATATATTTCCCTATGAAAATTTAATTATTGTTTATTCTGTTGAACTGATTTCATTTCTCTATGAAGGTCACAGTCTTCTGCCCATGAGAAAAAGAAAGAATTCCTTTCAGAAATGAAGTTGAAAACCAGAAAATTACAGAAAGCAGAGAAGCTCTCATCTGACTTAAGCTTCAAGGATGGGATTTTCAAAGATAACTAAGGGATTTGGCAGTCTGATTTCCTAATCTGAAGCCCAATTGTCCTTGAATGAGATCTCCCCAGACAGACATAGTCCAGGGGGAAATAGATCTACTGGAAAGGCAAACTAAAAATAAAGAAAAAGGTGGCAATTTTATAAATGAGCCTTTAAGATAAAAGAATCCTCTGAGTAATGTCAGGAAGTGAGGATACATTGCCCAGGAGACACCAATGGATAAAACCCACAAGAGGGTTTTTTAAAAACATCTGTGTTCAGGAAAGAACTAAAAAGGTGGCTGAGATGCTCTTCCATCTAGCTGAAAACGTCCAATAATTCTAATGTGATAAAAGATCCTGAAACATCTGCCCAGGCTACTGCTAACCTTGCTTTGAGGAGAATTCTGCCATTGCTGGTCTGCTGGTGAGACAGAGACGCTGGAGCCAAGTTTTGTGGGAGACAGTCCAGACATTTGGGGGGCTTCTTCAAAGAAATCTCACTGAGATTTGCTAGAAAAGGCTAAGGGACTCTTTTCTCCTCTGGCTGCTGCTGCATTAATAGTCCTGTGGCCATGACTGAAATTTCTGGCTCTTTGTTGGCCAGTGTTTTGTGAGGAATGACTTGGTGGCAGTGCCCAGTTCTCACTCTTGATGCATATTGAGGTTCCACAAGTCACTGGAGGTGAAATATCTGAGTGCTGAAATGCCAGGCTGGGCTGTGCCAAGTGCCCTCAGAGCCCTGTGCTGTATCACAGGCAGCCTCTCCCTGTGAGTATCAGAGCTGAGCAATCTTAGTGCTGCTTCTGCCTTTCCTGTCCCTGGCAATGTGCAGCTCTGAGCCTCTCTGCTCTAAATTCAGCCTTTTTGTACCCAAAAGCTGTCAATAGATTGGTGTTCACTCAGCCTCCCTTTAATACATTACAACTCCAGCATTCAGTGTGGCAAGGAGCTGCACAGCTGAAGCGCCCACTGTGTGAAGCAAGGTCTTTTTAACTTGTTTCACCCAAGCTGTCCCTTGAATCGTGTTTTCTCCTGCCTGAGAGGTGTCTGCACTGTCAGATCATCTGGGGCAGCCCATATGGACCAGCAGTACCCCACACCATGGCTCGTGATCAGCGTGCAGGGAAGAGGGAGGTGCTGAATGTCTCGTTCCAGGGATGGCTGAGCTGCATCCCCACATCCCACATCCCTTCCCTCCTCCCCAGCCACTGCCCCTGCAGCGACCCGAGCCTCTGCCTCTCCCTGGGGGCTTGGAGCTTTGTGATTACACTGGGAATCTCATTCCGAAGGGGGTGAGGGAGGGGGGTGGGCAGGGAAGGGACTGCCAAGTTTATTATCCAGGGGTTTGTTGGCTTGGGTTGTTTGTTTTTTTTTTTGCTGAAGATGACAATCTATGTGAAAGTCCCTTTTGTGCGTTCATTACTGGGGGTTTTATAGCCTAATGAATGTGACTCATCTGCGTAATCGCATTGTTTTCCACTGCTCCAGATGTTCTGTGGAACACCTCTGGCTCATGAGCTCCTATTTAAACATTTCTTGTAAACACCAAAAGCTGTTTGTTTGTTTTAATGTTCCATCACATCCCATTACCCAGTGAAGGTGAAAGATTGAAATGCAACGTTGTCTTGCCAAGAGATTTTTTTCCCCTCCTTCCTCCCTCTGCTTCCCCTGATGTATCCATGTCTGGTGTCTAATTAGTATGCAATGGGATGCAGAGATTCCTCTGTTAAATATCTTGTTTCTTTCTGCTTGCCTTGATCTCTGTAAAGAGGCGCGTGCTACGTGGAGATCTGGGGGCTGCCTATTTCGGATGCTGAACAATTTCACCATTATTGCCTCGTGTGAGGATTCAATCCATTGTTGTTGTATCAGGGACACAGTGCCATGGGACTCAGCCCCCTATCTTCCAGTTATTCACATCGGGGAAAAAATAAATACCAGAGGTAAACACTGCCTTGCAGCAGCACTGAACACATGCTGCAGTGACATTAGAGCTTGTCTCGAGGCGATTTTCAAAACTGCAGGGCAGCCAATCCAGCTGAATTCTGTGAGAGCTTATTTTAGCACCAAAACAGGTGTGACTTAGCACCTTGGGATGGATGTAGCAGGTTGAGTTGTGATCTGGGCAGATAAAACAGTGAGAAAACATCGAGTATAAGTTAAATGTAGGTAACAGGGTGGCTCAGTGGGCTCTGGAAACAAAGAGGGCTCCTTTCATTTTATGGTGTGGCTCCACTGTAATTTCAAAGTCACATCTCTTTAGCTTCGTGCCTCTTAGGGATCTGGATCTGCTGCAACTCCACGGAGCCCTTGGAGTGCCTTGGGATCTCTGCAGTATGGGCAAATGTTTCTATTTTTACAGGCTGTGATGCACGACTGTAAAAGGGACATGAATTTTGCACTGTGACCACTGTAGTAGGAGGAACCTGCTGTGGTCAGTAGGTGCCCAAAGAAATGGAGCATTATAAGTACCTCACTATGAAAAAAAAGAAATTTTGAAGCAAATCTCAGATGAAGATTGGGAGTAGAAAGGACAGAAATGTTTGTGAGACAACAGAACTACTTGGGAAAGTGATAGGATCATTAAGGTTGGAAGAGAGCTCCAAAACCACCAGGTCTGATAGAGGAAAAGAGAACACCAAATTAAGAGCCAAGAAATCACCAGGGGAGACTCGAGGTGGATATTTCAGTGAAGCTTTCAGAAGTGAAGCTTTAAATATTTCAAAATTATTATCAACATATTAAGTCTGGGAGACTGATTCAGTCTTATGTTCTTTTGAGAAAAATTATGAAAACTAATAAAAAATCTGAAGTCTGGCAAAGCTGCGCTGCTTGCTCCAGTCTTAACAGATAATGCTTAGAGGATTGTTGGAGATTAGCAGCTGATGAAATGAATCTTTGGAGCCTGTCAAGCATGGAGCTCAGGAGCTGCCTGAGCTCCCCCTTGCTCCACAAGGAGAATCAGAAACCTTGGGGAGCGCTGTCCTTAGAGGGGAAACCCAGACTGGCCCAGGGGAACTGCCAGGTGGGAAGGGCAGGGGACACTGGGGCCTAGAAAAAGGACTCTGGGAATTGGGTGCGTGGAACAGGACAGCACGAGGGAGGCTGAAGAGATTTATTTGCTCCTGAGAAGGAAGCTGGGAGAATTCCGAGGGAGTTGCAGGAGTTGTCTTCCTGCCTGGGAAGGTGGCTCCTGCAGCCAAAATGTGCACAGCACTGGAGATCTTCAGCAGCTGCTTTGTTCATAACACATCGACAGAAATATTTATTCTGTAAGGGTTTGCTTTGTTCTCTCACTCACAGATTAAAACAGTGGGTGACACATAAAAATGAGGATAAATATGCTTCAAGTGAGATGCTTTATGCTGAAGCAAAATTGAAGACTATTTGAGTTCTACCTTTCCAGATTTAGGGTTGGGTGTTTTTTTTTTTCCTTTTTAAGAAGTGTAAAGGAAATTATTCCCAAAAGAAATCTTTAAAAAACCCCATATAATCTGTGGTTATTCAGCATACCAGTTTTGATCAATGCCAAGTACTTTCTTCCAGTTTTGATATTTTAAGCATTACAGATTTGCATAAAATATTTTTAATGGAATCATTTCAATCTCCAAAAAAATTGAAACATTCTGTTCTGATAAAGTTGAACCTTATTGGGAACATTTCATTTCAGTTCCATTTCTTAAAGAAAAAAAAGAATCACTTAAATTGACATATTCCTCAGGATAGGTTGATTTCAGTAAAATGCCATTTTTTTTGTCAGAAAAAAAATTCCAGCAGAACATTTTTCAACCTGTTCCAGTTCTGACTTACTGCATGTATATTCACTGTCATAAAAGATTTATATGTGGTAACATTTTAATAATTTCTCCTAATTTCATCCAACCTTCCTGAGATACTTCAGATGTTTAATGAATGCAGCCAGATAATTTTCCACCCATTTCTCTGAACATTTTCCATCAAGTAAACCCGGGTTTGCCATCCACTCCTTGGTTTTATGCTCTGTTCATGGAGGTCAAACCTTAGTTACTGGAATTCCAAACCAGTATTTTTCTTATTTATAGAACATTGTTACCAAGACTTGGATGAAGTCAGTCCTCACTTTGCTTTATCTTTAAAAGCAATCCAGCAAACCCAAAAGGCCAGAGGAAAGCAGCATCACCTCTGTACACGTGGGAGACTGAGACAAAGGGTGGAAAGGATCTCACCTAATTTTATCCCTCTGAAAGGTATCTGGGCCAATGTTGCCATGCAGATTCCTGCAAGGCACAGGAACACCTCCAGAGTGTGAATCATTCCATGGATTGTAGGGAGAGGTGCTGCTCTCTTTGGAGATCTCCACTGACTGGAGCAGCAGCACAGGCAACTGATTCTAAAATTTTTGCGTAGCTCATGTCAGACAAAAATGGATCTTGGCTTTTGTGATGAGCCTAAGGCTTCCCAGAATATCTGAGGCAGAGTCAGAAACCAAATGTATATCTGCTGAATTCAAGGCTGATGCTTTAATCATAAGATGGAACTTCCTTTCATAATCCTGACTCTGTCTTATTTCAATAATTCAGCAAATTTCCTTCAAAGAACAGGAGTGGGACATCTGCAGAATGCCGAAAAGCAATTATTTAGTTGGGCAGACGAATCATGCTAAACACTTCTGCACTCCAGAATTCTGAAACCATGTGAACTTTTGCAAATGCTCCTGAGAGATGCCACAGGGAAGATTTCCTTTTCAGAGAAATGATCTGAGAGTGGAAAGCATTTCACACAAGAGGAAGCAACATATGCCGCAACAACCAAGGAATAAATAGGAAAAATAACAGGGGAATAACAAGTTTTTCTTTTGCTGGCAAGACTGTTATTGCCTGAACACAGGAAACACAAGCCATGAGGTGCATCAGCAATAAACCTCTTGTTGTGACAGATTTTCTGACTGGAAAAAACACTTTTATCATATCTGCTTCCTGCATGAATTGACATGAGGCCCCCACAAGCATGTCCTTCTAAGGGCATGGAAATGGATGATGATAAACTTCTCCATCATCCATCCTCTTTTACTGGGAAAAAAAAGACAAATATTCTTGGTGGGCTTGGTTTCAGACTATCCAGAACCTAATCCTGTACACATGGAGGGTTTCCCCACCAGGTCTGGAATGTGTTCACAGCTGGGAGGAGGCTGAGAACTGCCTGGCAGGAGCACATCACAATCAAGGAGCTCTGGACAGGACAAGAGGAAAATATGAAAAGAGGATTGTGCTGACTGTTTGGGTCAGAATGGTGGGAGAATGGTGGGATTGGTCCTGGGGGCCCTTGGGCAGCTCTTCCTTCCCTGCAAGTTCTGTGTATTCAGGCACCATCTCAGGGGTGTTTTCATTACACACATGCAGCATAAGGGACTGTCCATGGCAGAAAAGAGATTTCAGCCTTGCAGGACAAGAGGAATGCAGAAGGAGAAGAGAGGGGAGGAAGGGTTTACCTCAGTGCCACGTGGGAGGTGAGTGACATGTCTTAGCTGCAGGCTCCAAGGCTGGTGTGCTTTTCACCCAGCTCACAGAAAACCACAATCCATGTCTGCTTCCTGCTCTAAGTTCAGTGCCCATCAGTGAGTTTTGATTTTCCAGCACTGTTCACCTTGATTGTCTCTTGCTATAATTTTCATTCCTTTCTCCCAGCTGGTGCCTTGCTTACATGATAGGTGAAAATATTAAATTAGATCCCTTTGCTGGAAATTATAGTCCATTAAACCATTGTCATAGCTACTCAGAGACCTTTCAGCCTCCTGGTAGGCTTTGTTTTAGAAACATCTGACAAATCCTGTGGGACCCTTATGGGGAGTTCAAAGCCAAGGCATTGTAAGCTTGTGCAATTACAGATTAAGTGGTTTAATATTGCAGAGAGCAGAGCAGGGGAAAGGACAAGGTGTTGGATATCTCTGGCCCTCCCCAGATTGTGCTTTGTGTTTGAGCCGCTGTCCTTTGCCTTTTACCTCCATCTGCAATATTAAAACACTTAATATGGGCAGTAATTATTTGAGCTGATGATGCTTTTCCTTTGAACTCCTTGCTGGAGTGCCAAAGGATTTGTTAGATATTGCAATGATATGCAGTGGTTGGAGGGACATTACTTTCCTCCCCTATAGAGCACCTGCAAGACAGAACATAATTGGACTACAAACTTTGAACTTGCTGAAGTTTTTCATCTCACTTTTGGTGTGAACAATTGGCCATTAGATACTTCTCTGCATCATACTTTTCCTGTGATAGCTGAGAGCAATAATAACATTAATTCTTGGCTGCCATAGGATATTTTTTACGTATTGGCCTCAAAGATGTCACAAAGAGTTAGGGGGTGGTATTATTTTGCAGGGGTTGATCTAAAGTTTTAAAGAAGTGGTAATTCTGTTGGAAAAATCTGGGCTAAAAATGGCAGCAGAGTTGCACTGAATTGAGTGAATAGTTCTGTGGAAGGAAAAAGAAGGGAAAAGAGGTGGACAGAAATGAAAGTTCTGAAAGAAAGAGAAATCATTCTTTGAGGCACACCTACCTCAGTGGTCCAAAATGATTTTTTTCTTGGGCAGGTTCACCAGCAGCCTGAATAAAGGAGAAGAAAAATATGCCTCTCAAGAATTAAGTGCAAAATCTAATCTAATTGAAATGAAATTTCTTCATAAACATATTTCTCACTCTATAGATTCCCCTCACTCACTTTTTCCTTTTATCAAATACCTTTAAAAGAAGAAAAAAGCCCCAAACAGAACCAAACAAAATGCAAACAAACAAAATAATCGACCAACCTCTCCACCCAACTCTGAAACACTTGGTTTGACAAGAGCAAGCATTCCTGTGGGAATGTCTCTCACGCACCTTTGGATAACTTTCAGCTGCAAAAAGGGGTTTCAGCTGCACTCAGGGTGCCACTGGGCATCATATTAAGGAAGCATGATTTCCTTATCCATTTAAAGAGAAAATACCAGAATTTAATCGAAAAAAATGGTCCTGTTAATTTATCTTGAGACAAGAAAAGTTTGTGGTTCGTGCCACACACATTCGTGATTGAAGTGGGAAATTAATTGGTAAAAGTTTATGCAATTTAAGAAAATCTCCCCCAAAGTGGGAGTTGTGTCAGAACTTCACTTTTGATCTATGTGAATAAAACCAAAAAATCCATGAAACCATTCTTGTTAATTTATGCTAAGTGCTGTGTTGATAGTTGCAGTAAATCTTTACTTGAAAGATCAATGCATAGATAGATAAAGTAGAAAAATAAATAAGAATGGAAGAAATATTGTTAAGCAACAAGAGCTGCTTTAAAGCGAGTCCCGGGCTCATCTGTTTTGTCTGCTTATGGTTTCTGCTTATGAGAAATGTTGGATTAAATCTTCTTCACACCAGGCACCGCTCTGAGCTCTCTCCTGACAGATCTCCGGGCATCAGAGGAGAAAGGGAAAGCAGAAAGTGAGGAGCAGGAAGAGCCCACAAGAGCTGGGGCAAGCCCAGAGTTAAATTCTGGGCACCTCCCCAACCTCTACAAGCACATCCAGTGCTGGGTGCAGCTCCTTCCACAGTCCCAGCACTGGAGCTGCACGTTCAGCCTTGCTGGGTCATTCCAGCAGCCAGTGTTGGGCTATTCTTATGCAATGAAAAGACTCCTGTTAATTACTATGACTTCTTTACAATCAGAGGATGTACACATTTGAACCCCAAAGGATCCTCTCCAGAGAATAACCTTTATTTGCTTGATTGCTTCTTTTCAGCTAATTCTGCCTAATTACTATTTTCTTCCTATTAGATCCTAATTATATACAGTATTTTCATTATAAAGTGTAATGTCTCCCAGAGAACTCTGTCAATTACGCAGACAATATTACCTGAGGTCTCATTTACTTCATTAAACCAGAGAACACACTCTCTTCTGATTAAAACTGCAGCTGGAGGTATGGATTTGATGATGTCCCACTCCTGTAGCGTAGCTATGAGAACTGACCAACTGATGATCACAAAAAGTCTGATTCATATTTTAAATGGGTGAAGATGCCCCTCTCTGACTGCTGATAGTTTTTAAATCCTTTTTCATTTTATCTGTCTTTGCAGGGGCGTCAAAAATGCAAGAATTGCCTTATTAAATAAGTTATCATTGTGAAAAGCATGATAAATACTGTGTAAAGAGAGATCAAAATATTTGAATATTTAGTCTTATTAGAACCACAGTGAGTGTGTGCATAGCAACACAGTGGCAAGGATTGAGAGGAATAGAGAAGATCTAACAGATTTTCTTGTTTTGAATGGGAGTAGAAAGAGGATTGATATGAAAGGGAATACATTGAGATGTAATTTGTAATGAGGGTATGGAAGTTGTTGCTACAGGATCCTAAGCCCGAGCCCACAAGGGAATGAAGGCTTTCCATTTCCCAGCACAATTGCCTCATTTATGTCAGTAAAAATAACCAGCAACAGAATAAACTGAGAGTGTTGGTGCTTTAGTGAGTGACACCAGGGTGTTCAGCTTCCTTGGAGCCCAGACATTCCGGTCCATCTGCAAAGTGAGGGTACACTTTCCCTCACAGGCTGTTTCTGGTGTCAGATCCAGTACATGAATGGCTCAAAAATCACAGACCCTGCTTAGCCCCTCACAGGATGAAGAAGCCAACCAAAGTAAATGAAAAATATCATTCTCATGCAAAGCCAGCAGGTAATAACATCACCTCGTCATTCAGGAGTCTGTGCACCTCCAGACTAACTCAGTGTATAATCATATAAACACCCAGCACACACAGCAATTCATAAATAATAAATTATAGTATTAATAATACAACCTATGGCATGGTAACTTTCAATAATAACTAGATTTTCAGGAAGTGTGCCAGAGCCAAATGGGATGCCCAACATGGCCTGTATTTCCCAGAGCTTTACAAGCCTTTCAGGAGGAGTATCCAGAAATCCCACTTCAGTCACAACATGTGACCATGAAGCAACTGGCACCTCAGGTGTCCCTGATGTGACAGCCAGGGAGCACATGAAAGGAATTCTAGGTTGCAGAGCTCCAGAGGACAGCAGAGATCTCACCTGTTCTGCTCCCCAGCCTGGTGCTGGATCAGCTCCATTTCTGCCATTCCAGACCTTGGTTTAGTCATGTTCCCAAAGACTTGCTGTGGTGGGGACCAGCACCATTCTCAGGAAATGTGTTCCACTGTTTCCTTTCCTGGAGCAGGAAAATCTTCTCCTAAAGCCTGATGTAAACACCTCTGCTGCAGCTCAGGGCCAGTGCCCTGTATCCTTGCATTTGAGCCTTTTATTCTTTGCAAGGAGGGCACTTCCAAATGCCTTCTTTACCTTTTCTGCTGAGCACCCCAAAGTCCTTCTGTCTTTCCCCCTTTTTTGATCATTCTCACTGTTCTGGATTCTCTCTACTTTCCCCTGCTGCTATGCCAAACCTGAATGTTGTGGTCCAGCTCAGATTTCACCAATCCTCAATCAAATGAAACTAACTTATTTGTCACTCAGGTTTCTCTCTGATTTATGTGTGCCTGTATATTCTCTGCCCTTTGGTGTGGGACTGTACATTAATGCATGTTATAGATCCTTTTTGCTTTCTAAGCACTTGACATTTTTTCTCCTAGTTTTCCCTGTTTTGAGATTTAAAATCTTATTTTGCTTGAAGATAATTTGGTTAGCTGACAAATACAGACATGGTTTTTTCAATATTAAGTAAATAAAAAGTGTTGCTGTGGCAATAAAGAGATCTTTAGCAAGTGAACAAGAACTAGAAGGACCCACATATTTCAGCCTCTGGAGCATGAAAATGCAAAGAAAATAGAGGCAAAAATAAGTGAAATTTGGGAAAAAAAAATTGTGTTTTGTGTAAGGACTTCTTTTCTGTGCAGATTTAATTGAGTGTCATTCTTCCAGACTGGTTTATTGACAGAAGATTAATTCAGTTAGATATTATCTCACTGCTATCCAAAATCCTAAATCCATCATGATCTTTGATTATCCTGGTCCTTTTCCTCACATTAGTGAACTCCTCTCTAGGCAACAACAGGGCACTGAGTGTTGTACAATGAAACACATCCCACTGCTCTGATTCTGAGTTTTCATCCACTCCGAAGAGAAATGGAAATGCCTCACAAGAGCTGCCATAGGGGTGGGCATAGGGAATGAGTTCAAATGGCCTGATCCATGGAGAAAGGATTCCTCTGGACTGGGTGAGCACTGGTGGGAACCATTTCTAGGCTGTTTTTGGCATGACCTAAAGAAGACTCACTGGATCTTGTAGCCCACCCCTATTATTGAAGTTATTGATGTTATTGATGTTATTGAAGTTATTGAAGTTAATCCTTTGCAGCCACGTGTTCAAGCAGAAGGTTTGGGACACCTCTCCAGCAGGAAGAGAAGCCCAGGACAGAGCATATGCCTGGGGTGGGGGTTTGGGGCCACTCCTGTGGAGGTGACAGGGCACAGATCCTACAGTGGCCACAAGCTCAGGGCTGGCCTCGTGCCAGCCAGGGATGAGCCCCATGTCTCTCGCCACAGCTCATTGCCCAGGCTTATGGAGGCTTTGTGGGCCATGGCAATGATCCAACGTGGATTTTAAATGTGGAACAACATGGGGCACTCGCTTGGCTTTATGGCCACACTAGGAAAAGTTAGGCCCCCTGCCAAAGCAGCTTGAGAGCCCAGAGAAACTGGGGGATAAACAGGAGATGCCTCAGCACCAAGAAAAACTGTGGAACTTCCAACAGGCACAAAAACATACCCACAAAATTCTTCCTATTTAAATACCTTGTCCTGCTCCTTAACAAATATTCCTGAAGTTCAGGATCTACTTTTTCTTCATCACTCCTACCGTTCTTCAGTCTGAGATGCAAAATGTTTTATCAAGAATTTCTCTCCGCCGCTTCATGTCTGAGCTCAGAGATGAGCATGATTGGTCTCCAAGTCTTTGGTGAATGTTCTGCTGGTGGAAAATTAGCTCCATGGAAGGGTAAATGGAGATATCCAGGAGCATACGGGCAGCCAGATGGAGAGATGTAAACACAGAGAAAAAACTGGATGAAAAATAAGGCTGAAAGATTGTGTGGATGGATGGACAGCGATTCACTATGGACAGATGGAAATGGAAGCTGTTTGGAAAACAGAATTTCTGTTCAGCTGTGACACACTGGGATTTATTTCCATCCAGAATGGGGAATAAAAGTCACTATGTTGGCATTTTTTAACCAAATGGAGATGTGGTCTCCCCCCCAATGGAAAATCCTTCCCCCCTCCATCCTACACAGTTGTCTCGAAAAGGACTTTCAATACTACTAAAACTTTGCAATGCAATATGAAATAAATGCATTTGTTGTTTTAGAAATGTCAGATAAATGCATGACATAATTATTATTAGAATCATAGAATGGTGTGGGTTGGAAGGGACCTTAAAGATCATCCAGTTATTGCTGTGGGCAGGGAGCTCATATTCTCTATGCTATAAATATGACATGAAGTAGAGGGCTGAAATGGTCACATGCTGGAGAACAATACCAAACATGCATTCTCTTAAAAATAAATACATTTCCATGAAACATTTCAAATGTAAATGAAAAGCAAAAGTCTTCCATTTCTAATCATTCTATCACTGAAATCAAGAAACAGCCTGAAAAATGCCAGTCAAGAATTGAGTAGGGAATGAATGGTGGGAAGATGTCAGAGATGTGCTGCTGAATGTCCAGAATTTGTCCCTTTGCAGTTGGTGGCAGCTCTTCTCAGGCTCAGCAGGACCAGCTGAGAGTTCCCCAAGCTGGCAGTGGCTAATGGGATACCAGAACCACATCAGGTCACAGCACAGCAACAGAGGATTTCAGACCAGATACCATACACATTTTAATGCAGATTTTCCCAGATGATGTTCCTGAAAATCCCTGCACTACAATTTAAAGATTTGCAGAGAGGCCAAGGCAAAACCTTCATGAGCCAGAGGTTTTTTAACTTTTCCTTTCAGTGGGAACATTCTTTGTTTCCATTGCAACCTGTCCGTGCTGTACAAACGGCTGCTCCGCATGCAGGAGTCCTGATAGGAAAAGTTCTGCTCCCAGCTGCCAAATTGTTAAATGGGCAATGAATAATAAATCACTTCCTGAACTGTGCCCATGTTCTCCTGTTGCAGGGCATGCTGTGCACTCCAGCCTTGGGATGCAGCACATTTTAATTGGAAAATATGGACAAAAACTATGAGGGCTTAGCCCCAGCCTGCCAAGAAAGCAGCAAAATGACATTCCTGGTATGGGGCTGTTGCTGTGGGTGCTTTCTACAGCAGCCCTGGGTACCTTCTCTTCAAAACAAATCTGTCTGGTGACATAGCCAGCTGTTGAGCATGAGGAAAAGACTGTTCCAAGGAAGGGGAGTCTCAGATGTGATTGCTGATTGCTCGGGAAGGTCCTTGTAATGAACGGGCCAGGAGACCAGCTCCTTTTAATGCCTTTATTTGTGAAATCAGCTCTGGGTGGGGGCCCGAGGGGTCGCGCACACCGCTGCTGCTCCCGTCGGCGACGCAGAGGAGGAGGGTGCAGGCAGCTTTGCTGTGTAGCAGAGCTGGGGCTTCCGTCCTCACGGTCGTGCCTAGGAAGACACTGTTGAGTCCAAATTTGTGAACTTTTATACTCCGCTTAGCCCTTTGCAGTTAGAGTGACAAATTAAAATCTTGGTTCCTGCCTTGATGTAGTTCCATGCCTTTTCCTTAGTTTGACATGTTAAGTTAGTTCTTTATTTATATAATACCTCGTTGTCATAGGGGTCTTTTATAAGGAATCGCATTTGCCTATTAGACGATGTAATCTTCTTTCTCGCCATTTTGACAGGAGCAGCGGAGGCAATACCCGACGGTAAGAGGGTTTAACTAACAGATCAGTGAACACTTTACTAACATTGAAACAGTTAACATTAACAAGCAATGAACTTTCTTGACAAGTAATTAACACGGAACTTTTGTAGCAACCTCTGTAACAATGTATCAAGTGTTTTCTATAGTCCTCAGAGTGCTTATGACCCCAGCATTCCAGGATCTGCTGGGACATTCTCAGAGTATCTCTGCGATACTCTCTTACAATTGCTCATCTCTGCAGGAATTACACTAATTTTCTTCCTCTGCCCTCCTTAACTGGGTCTAGAAAGAAAAAACTCTGCCCCTTTTTTGAGCCTTAAAGGCTTTAACCCAGAGGATGGATGCCTGAGAGACGTGAGGAGACAACCATGGCTTCATACACAAGGGGGAGACCATGAAACCACCTCCCAGACCAGCTTTCCATTTGCAGCAGTGGCACCAGTGCACGATTCATCTCTTACATTTCCACTCCCTGTCCTGCTTTTCATGGATCCCTTGCAGGAGGCAGCTCGCTGGTGTGATTGCCCAAGGAGGAGGGGCAGACGAGCGAGAAATCAGTGTCTTGACACCGACTTTTGGTTCCCTCTCCCCTCCTGAGAGGAGCCTCTGAATAATCTGGCTGTGTCACTGGGCCTGTTGCATATTCTAATTCCCTCTTGCTCCCTGATTTAGTGCCACTGTCAATGCTTTTGATGTCAGCCTGAGCGAGATAGAAAGCTTTAAAAATTCATAGCTGACCTTTCACTGACACGTTTGGTTTGCGATAGGCGAGCGCCTCGAGGGCCAGGGGAGGGGAGGGCAGTGTTTAAGCTTGAATTGCATTTTTCCCAAAACAAGAGAAAACATTTGGGGTGTGGGGAGGACTTGGTGTCTCAGCTCTGTACAAGAGAAGAAAGGGAGATGGGAATGAAAATTAAACCAAGGGAGAGAGGCCTCAAAAGCAAAGGATGGGCTTATGAAAAATATATATATATGCCCTCACCAAAGGAAGATGGAATACAAATTGGGTCCCTTTTAAAAATATGGCTTTAAAACAGACTTTTTAAAGGGTGGGAAGGGGGGATAAGGGGAAGAGGGGAGGAGAGGGAGGGTGGGGGAACATCTCTTAAATGTGTTCAGAACATTTCTGCAGCCTGCAAATCTGGGATTGTTTATTAGAAGATAAGATAGTGAAAAATGTATTTTGCAGAAAGAAAATAGTAAAGCTGGTTTCCCAGCAGATAAGAAGCCAAATTTCTATTTTATGCTCAATTGAATGATTCAGTTACATTATCTGGAAGGCAGCAGTGAAATTACACCCTTTGGAAATGAGAGTGGAAGAACATGTTGTTCAGAGGAGGCAGTGACAGGCCCAGCACCCAGTGACCAGGACACCCAACCCTGGGACCCGGTGACAGTGCAGCCCCCCCTCCATCCCACAGCTGCTGGGGCTGTGGATGGTGAGCTCTGGGTGCTCTGCAGCCTGCACAGCATTCTGGAACTGGAAACATGCAGGGCTAGTGCCTGTACCTCCATGCTGTGGATACCTTGGAGTGGCTCCCTGGAACAGAGGCTGGACAGAGTTAAGAGAATAAAGTGAGTATTTATTAAATACCCACTCAATAGAAACACCTTGGGATGTCAAAACCTCCCAGAGGCTGCAGCCAAGATGGAAGATGGTCATGAGTTTTTCAGGTGGATTTAAGTTTGGTTCATTTACATATCAGGAGTTAATTCTCCAATTACCGCTTCAGGTAATGAAGAAATTTACCCTCAGTTTGCTCCTCCTCAATTCACATTTGCTTCCACGTTTCAGGGCCAGAGGCAGAGGGTGTCCCTGACTTCCAAGCCTGGAAAAACGGCTTTGTCTGACCAAAATATGAAGATAGTAGATAACACTTCATATGAAGTTTAGAATAAGGCACTACTGCAGCACAGGATTTGAAAAATAAAAAGGATAAAATCTTAAGGTATCACTGTTCAGTGGCACTAAACGCTGATGCTGCCCAAGTAGTAGGGTTAGGGCAATTAACCCTAATGCTAAACCCTAACACTAAGCCTAATGTTAACCCTACCACAAAGGACAACTAACCCTAAATCTAAACTCTATCCCAAAGCCTAATCCTAAACCCTGAATCCAACCCTGACACTAGCACTAACCCTAACCTAAACTGTAAACCTAACCCAAACACTAACCCTAACCTAACCCCAATCCAAACCTTAACCCTAGCCCTAAACTTATCCCTAAACATGATCCCTAACCTTAAGCCTAATTCTAAACTTAACCTTAAACCTGACCCCTAACTTTAAACCTAACCCTAACCTGAAGCCAAACCTAACCCTAAGCCAAAGCCTAACCCTTAACCTAAACCCTCACTCTAACCCTAACCTAAACCCCAACCCTACCTGAATCCAAACTGTTTTGGGATCACTCCCTGCCTCCTTGTCACGTCGTGGTCCCTCCCAGGCCGAGGGTGAGCGGAGAGGAGATCCAGGAGCAGGGCCTGAGGTGACAGCAGCATTGTGCTGCCTTTCCCTCCCTGTCATCTTTCCTGACATGCCAGGCCATGTGTGTTTGCTGTTTCACAATGTGTTTGGGGTTTTCCTTACTGCTACATCTTCAAGAACAAGGAAAGAGGGGGGAAAAAAAAGTGAAAAAGCGATCGGATTTTACTCTGCCTTTTAGGTGGTTATATAACAGACTGATTAGACAAAATGAGTAATCTCTGCACTCTTGAAATATGGGGGAAAAAATATTATTTGAAACAAAAACTCCATGAAGTAAGCACCAAACTCATTCCCATGAATATTTGTCCCAGAATTCTTGGATGATGGACTCTCCATTTTTCACTGCTCAAGGTCAGCAATATTTGCTGTGTTGCTTAGAAGCCTTGACTCTTTTTTTCCTTTTTCCTTCCCGTAATATAAATGTCATTCTTTCCTAAACCTTATGGCTCTCTCTGCAAATGAAGAAACAAATGAAGCATGTGGCACATTAGTGCCAATCTTTTCCTTGCACTGAAGGATCTGGATCACAACTATGGTTATTGTGTCCTTGATAAGTCTATTTTTTATTTACTGAGCCATTTAATTTGTGAGTCATTATTTGTGAGGGCCTTTCCACACTAATCATCCACTGCAAAACCCACTGGTAAAGGGCACAGCAGCTTTGGGCAGTTTTGTGGGTCTCTGTCATGGGCAGTTTTGGCCGCTTACACCAGCGACTTGGTTGCAATGCAAGATGTAACCAAAAGTATTTATTCTATTGCCCAAAGTATTTATTCTATTATTATTTATTCATATTAAAAGTATTTATTATGGTTTGTCAAAACTAGGTGAGGCAATGTTCTTTGTCTCTTCTATGACCCATCCCTCGTAATTCCAGGGGGAAATCTTCTGTTCATGGGCTATTGAGTCTCACTGCATGACTGATCAAATTCCATCATCCCATTGGGAAATGCTCCACCCAGGGGGAGGAGCCAAACATTCCTACCTGGATACAATCTGAGGCTTGGAACACCACAGGCAGCTTTATCCACTGCATTCCCAGAGGAAAAACTGAACCCATCTACACCACTGGACCTTCATAGGAAAACTCCACCCTGCTGCAGGATCACTGCTTCTACAGAAGCACATCTGTCACTCCAGGAGGGCTGCAGCCACCATTTAATGGGACTGCTCCCAGCACCCTGCCCAGCAGATGTCAGGTCGTGTTCTGACTCTGTCAGTGGATTGGTTTTCTGTTAGTTTCTTTTTGTACTACTGCATTTTTATTTTAATTTCCTTCTTAAAGAGCTAATATGTTAGTCTTATTCCCACAGCTTTGCCAGAGAGCACCTTGATTTCAAGATTATAATAATTCAGAGGGGAGGGGGTGGTTTACATTTTTTTTTCCATTTCAAAAGAGGTTTCTGTAGCAGACACCTGTCTTTTCAAACCAAGACAAGCAGACTCTGCACTGATGTATAATTCAGATTTTAATTGTACATTTAAAGCAACTTAAAATCTAACTCCTCTGCTAGGACTTGTGGAGGAGAGTGTTTTTCTGCAGGAGACCCAGGTGTGGTGATGGCCATGTCCAGCTGTGGACAGGGAGGGTGGTGGCTCCAAGCTGGTCCTTTTCCACTTGAGGTTATTTTCAGTGGAATCTCATACAACTCCTGCTTGCACTCCAGTCCCAGCAGGCAGATATTTCACAATAATTGGCTTAAACTGGCCATGGATAACGGCGAGATTTGGAAAGACGAAAACTGAATTCCATTGAGAAAAAGGAGTATATGCTGAGCAGAAGGCCTGTGTCTTTGCAGAGGCACAATTTGCCAGAAATAAGATGGTGATTTAAAGAATGAACGAGAGAAAATATTCCTTCTTGACCACCCAGGTCTGGATATGCCTTGAGGGACTGTATTTGATTAACTGTATAAAATTATGGCTTATTATATGATTTGATGTCCTGATGAAGGCTGAATTGTCACCACAGCAGGTAGGTGTTGATTAGACACAAGGAACAGAAAATCTCTGCTCCAGCTTTAACTTCTGAGAGAGCATAAAAGTCAGAAAGGAAAATGTTCAAGTCCACAGAGTCACTCGGTGGGGACCAGAACCCAATTTCTATTCTCCAAATCACACTTGCTAAAACTTCCTTGTCATTTTCAGCACTGAGTTTCCTTTCAAAAACACTCCTCTGTATCAGTTTGATCCATGATTCTGACAACAATGTGTCAAAACAAGTCCTCCTGAAAAGGTCTGAGGGAATTTTTGCTTCTACTTTTAGGATCTATTTCAATAGCTCCGAACTTTCCATTTCCACATTGTGGTTTTTCATTACAGTGTAACATACACCGGTGAGCTGATAAAGTCCTGAGGAGACATGCAAGACATTTTAATCTTGCTTAATGGTTTAATCTTTTCCATGTGAAACTCTGGAAGGTTTTTTTTTTGTGTGAAAACTTTAAAATATTTTGACTTCCAGCCCAACAGGAAGGCTGAGTGGTGCCAAGCTACACTGCTTTCCTGAGCCAATTTTCCTTTTTAGGGGCTTATGTTGATAATAAAGGTACCTGACAGGGTTTTTTGTCGCTGTCATTACTTTCCTATCACTATTCAAACCTAGAAATAAATATTTGCTTTTTCTTCTCCCAAATCTAGTAATGAAATTTTAAGCCTTGACCGCTCGCTGACAGAATTTTCAGCAGGAATTCCAAAGCAGGAGAGTATTTAGAGAAAGGAGATCTCCCAAGGGGAGGAGAGATTGAGAGTGAGGGAGATTATTCATTGCTCACCCCCTGCTATGGATGAGACAGAGCTGCAGTGCCCAGCTACTCAACAGTTGTGGAACTGCTGGCCCTGCTCCTGGGGAAAGCAGAAAAACACTGAGGAGGTCAGGAGAGCAGAGGCTGCGTCTTTTATATCACGTCCTCCTCTCCTCTCCTCTCCT